>JAGFZM010000603.1:228573-254964 GCA_017657215.1 Limnothrissa miodon
ATAAAAACTGTTAACTAAGCTAAGCGGCTAAGTAAAGATGTCTGTGAGACACTGATGTGTTTACTTTGTCTTTATTCCTTTTCCTTTCCTTACATCCATCCATCCAGATGACTTCAATAATATTGCTATGGCAACAAACTAAAGTGTAAAAGGATAATTGTTTAGCTTCTACTCAAATTAGTATTTCCAATGGGTGCAGTCCCAATGAAAATCAAGACAGGACAAGTGATGCATTGGTTTTCCTTTATTGGTGACGTGGTACAATTTCTTTCAAAGTGGAAAAATGCAACCATGTGATCTTGAAATGAAGTTCCATTGTAGATATGGGAAGTTCTGAACTGATTTACTTTTGTTTTATTATCGTAGTTGAACTCTTTTTCAGAAAAATAATAATAATAAAAAAAAAAATCCACTTGTTCGTGGCTCATCCTTGGGTAGTTTGAGCCTTCTTTGACATATTTGATATTTAGCATACAACACTGAAGACTGACCCCAGACCATCCCGAATGTGGAGCGCCAATAAATTATGCAAAGAAAGTGAGAAGCTGGCAAATACAACAGCCGTATTGGCCAACAAAATAGAATATCATTTTTTTTTTTTTTTTATCAAAGTAAATATTTGGCAATCAAAAACAGTGGCTGCGGGTTCAAACGAGTTGGTTTCAAAACACTGCGGAGAGGTTTCCACATCAGCACAACTGACCCAGCAGATGCCACTACTTCATCGCAAGAGATAGAGAGAGATCAACCTTCGAGAGTTATTCTGAAATCCAAATGGTACATCGGGTCATGTTAGTATAGCTCACTATAATACAAAACCCCAATCACTCCCGCCCACTGCCCCTTGTCCCTAACATTGGCAAGTCAAATTTCATGGTGGCGAGAAGTTGGACAGCTCCCCGTCCCTACTCTACAGGGTCCATCAAAGTCCTACTCGGCTGAGTCCAATCAGAAAACTACAGCAACGACAGAGGAGAAAAAAAAAAGTACTTCATCAACAGTTGAACTCAAATATAGTGAGTTAAAGAGGTTCATTGCTTAATTAAGACAAATATGTTCTTGTAGACCATATTTTTTTTAAAATAATAAAATAATGAGAATTAAGCTCCCCCTTGAATTTTTTTTCTTAAATACAAAATAATAGCTGGACAAGAAGCACACACAGAAACAAAAGGCACCTGTTTTAATGTCCGTGTCCTCATTTTTTTTCAATGTGTTTTTTCAGCAACCTCTCTGAGTTTCTGCCTTATCTTTCACTAAGTACATCAGGATGAGATCAAAGGAGGAAAAGAAAAGAAAAAAAATGGCTACAAGAGAGTAATATCTGCCATCAACACCACCACCCTTCTGCTCTCCGTCTCAATACAACAGAAGAGAGAAACTTCCAGAAAGTGCTTTGGATCTTTCTAGCGCACTCCTCATGGTACCCGAGCAAATAAGCCAGCAGATGGACCCCTGACAAGTGACCATGGCAACCAAAAACGCAGCTGATGGACACCCAACAGGTAGCCATGGCAATAAAAGGAAAACAAAATACATAATGCGATACAGCCCTGTTAAACAAAACAACAAAAAAAACTGAACTTGAAAACAGTTTTAAAAATGTACAGCGAAAATTGTTGCACTGAATCCTACAAACACCAAGAAAGTTGGCAGTATTGCCCGTTTTATATTCAAGAACTAATGAATCAAAAGAAGAAAATAAAAAAACACTAGTCCTCAGTCCTACTGATTAATAATTATTTCAAACAAATCATGATTAAAATATTATTACAGATTTCACATTTTCCTCTTCCGGTTTACTGTTAATAGTTTTTTTTGGACTCACGACAGAAGCCTGCAGACTTCTGAGAACTCTTGGGGGCAGCCAGTGATCCTTTGGTGTATGATCAAACCCAAACTTTTATCAAAAGGCCTGCAGCTTTCAAATACTGTGACACGTGATAAGAAAAAAAAAAAAAAAAAAACAAAACAAAAAAAAAAAACACAAAGACGTCATGAGAAGGAATGCAATTATGAACACTGAGCTCTCAAACCCAAAAGCTAGAGACAACACAGAAAACAGAGAGGGAGAAACAGAGAGAAAGAGAGAGAGAGCGAACCTGTATAAATACATGGAGAAGGCAACCTCCCGTTCCTACATGTTACCTAACCTACGATATCTGGGTCCTCTACAAATGTATGGTACATGAGACAGACCTCTGGAGGTCGTTGTGGCTGGGCCTTTGGGAACAAGCTCAGACCTCAGGAGTGCTACAGGTTGGAGGCGGCCGGCCTACAAGCGAGCGGCGAGAACCAAGCACAGCTGATGATGACGACCTCAGACACGACCTTTCACTGTCTATCCTCTTGTCTCTTCCCCCAGGGAACAGGATACTGGAACACCTCCCCCTCCAATCCCCTCCCTCAAAACTTGTAAAACCAACCAGTCACCCTCTACAGTTTTTTTTTTTTTTTCGAAAAACATCCTATTGTGGCACAAAACTAAGGAGGAGAAGGATGTACTTTCATGAGAGAAATTATGAGAACATTTGTGATTGAGGACTAGACTTTTTGCAAGCTTGATAAGTAACTAAGAAAAAAAAAAAGACAAATGTTTTTTTCCCCAAGATTTTAAATAGAGTTATTAATATTATTATTATTATTGTTAATATATTTTTTGTGTTTTGTTTTGCTCAGTAAAAAGTGGAGGTTGACATAATTGCTAGGCTAAGCTTTAGGAAGCAGGCTTCTTTAGGTCCCGTATCTGTTTGACCAGGTAGGTCTTCTCGTCGTTGAACTGTTCGTCGTCCGTGCGGTCCTTCTGGAAGTTGCTCAGGAAGTCGATGAGCTTTGTCTGGTTCTTTAAGAGGATGTCTACGATGGGCTGCGTTTTGTTGGGATTGGCAACAAACACCTGGAGGGTCAAGAGGACAAAGTGAAGAAGACGGTGACTACGAGAGTGAGATGGCGGGAGAGTGACAGAGAGCGAGAGAGAGAGAGATTGGCCATTGTTCAACCATTATTTGATATATATATATATATATAAAAACAACAACAACAAATCTTATCCATATCAATACCAACAATAATGTTCAGTGCATCATGCTAAAGCGTCAATGTTTACCTGTTGTGCTTGGGTGCTCCTTCTGTGGGAGTAGTGTTAATTACCTCCTAGCTGTTTGTTCAAACTCTTTAGAGTCTTCAAATAGCCACCCCACCCCACCACACACACACTTTATTTTGCCTCTCTCCCCCCCCTCCCCCATTTAATTCACAATAGACTAACAAAATACATATTTCACTGCATTTTTACACCCGTAAAATGTATGCATTTGACAACAGAAGCTGAGCCCTACCTTAAAGACGTGGAAAGCCTCAAACTGGATGTTGGGGCTCTTATCTCTGAGAAGGTTCATCATGAGCTTCAGGTTCTCCGGTTTGCTGATGTAACGCGTCATCACTGTGAAGTTGTGTCTGTCTAAAAGCAGCTCTCCCAACAGCTACAGACATAAAGAAGCACACAGAGATCCATACTTTACCAACGCAACCAATCAAAACTTTCTTTGCTTATTGAATTCTATCGCTACAATAGCAACTAACTATATTCAAATGGTGTTGATCCATACATTTTATAGATTAAAAAAAAAAGTAAATTCAATGATGTTTTGAACATGTATTTCATAGACACAAAAATAATAAAGTTCTGGACAGACTTTGATTACTTTTTTGTGCTTTTGGAATCAACAGAAGAATAAACAGTTTTGGTAATAATCATTTCCATGGCAAAGGTTTGGTGAGGATTCATGCAACTGCGTGCAAGTGTTCATTAAGCTTCTCTGATGTCCGGTACCTTTAGTGACTGCCTCTTGGTCACATAATTCTCAGAGTGAAGGAGCTTCTCATAGTCTGCAAACACCTGGAAATGAGCAAAAACGACAACACAAATCACTAAACCAATTCAGCAGGGGCGTGTAGAGCAAAGACATGCAGTAGTTGACATATATACACTAAATGGGCAATAGCATAGCTATATAATAACATAACACTAACAATAACATTAATATACAGTCAGTAAATATCAAGGGTTAGAGACCGCAAAGCACCACCTCCACACGTGCCTGAAATTAAGTCTTCCAAAGAAAAAATAAAATAAATTAACACTTACCGTATCATAGTTCTGTTCTAAAAATTCAGCCACCAGCACCTTATGCCTTGTGAGCAAGTCCTGATAAACAAAGCAGACCAAGTTAGTTATGACCAAGCATTGAACATGACTTCTATACAAAGAATACAAGACTTGTCAAGTCAACCAACAGACTCTTTATGAATTTGAAGAAATTCATTTTCACATCACGCCGTTCCACACCCAACAGTTTCATTTATTTTTCTTTATGTACCGACTCGTCTCACATTACAGCTTACTGTGAAAGTGAGTAAGTGCTGACCTGGGCCTGAAAGTAGTGAAATGTGATACTGAGTGAAAGCACTAGAGGGCGCTAGTGTGGCTAGGATATAAGATCATAAGCTATACTATGACATGTAACAATAATTTATTGTCTTGGCTTTGTTTTTGTGTTATGAAATCATACATCATACTTCCATCCCTGGCCTTACGATCAGTTCAGATTTTCCCCCTATTTAGTCACTTCATATTTTTTAAGGAAAAAAAAAAAAAAAAAAAAAAAAAAAAAAAAAACACCACCACACCCAAGTACAGATTCCTGTCTTTTCACAGCGTACTGTCAAAGTGAGTGCTGACCTTGAAGGTGGCGAAAGCATCGGAGGCGATGTCAAACGTGGACATCTCCACGTAGTTGAAGAAGTCGCGGAAGTGCTCGGAGTGAAGGACAATCTTGGCCAGTGGCTCGTGGCGAATGCACTCCCTCAGCATGATCCCACAGTTAAGGGCCACCTGAGGCGTCTCGTACCTGCACGACCGAAAAACAAACACAAAGCACACACACACACACACACACACACACACAAAAATAAATAAACAAAACACCTAAATACTCATCTCTGGGGCCGCTTTCAGATTTTCTCCTCTCCCTCCTCCTAACCTACTAATGTTATATTAACCTGGGAGTGAAAGGGAAGGAGTCAAAGTAAAGATATAAAGATGGATGCATAAGGAAATCCATGTGTGTGTGTGTGTATGTGTGTGTGTACACTCAGACAGAAATAACGAGGAAGCGTTATGGAACAACAAACATAAGACAGACAGATGGTCAACCAAAATGTCAGAGAATAAGGAAGTGAGGGCAAAAGAGTGAGAAAGAGAGATAAATAGAGAGGAGAGAGAATGATAGAGTGATAGAGAAAGAAAGGTGAAAGTGAGAGAGACAAAGGGAAAGAGGGAGTGACAGAATAAATAGGAATGGGAGAGAAAGAAAAACTAAGGAGAGTTAAATGAGTGACATAGACAGAGCGTGTTTGTGAGAGAGAGAGAGTGAGAGAAAGAGACAAAAAGAAGACGGAGAGAGAGAGAGAAAAGGACAGAGAGAGAGAGACAGAAAGAGAGAAAGAAAGAGAGAGCATTCTCCATCTTACCCTTTGAGCAGGATGAACAGCACCTCCTGGTGGGAGCAGAAGTACTCCACAGTGGGGCTGCGTGTGCCAATCTGCCTCCGCAGGATGTTGTTGAAGATCTGGCAGACATCCTTCTTCCCCTGCACACCACAGCACAGCAAAGCTCAGCACAGCACAGCACAGCACAGCGCCACACTGTCTCACATTGACATCTGTGCCCCCACAACCACAATCAAAACACCTACATCAAGTGAATTCTTAACTAAACTACTTTACGACAAGCTTACGACATGCTTCGCGCTAGACGCAGCACATCACAGGCTGAAACTGAATCTGCCTCGCTGAACTAACAACAAAAAGGTTGGTGGTTTGGCAACACAACATATAACACAATCACAGTGTTGACAATTCAGACTGCAGCACTAAGAAAAACAAACACCTGACATACACACAACAGCTGCTCCAAAATAACCCTCTCGGAGTGCAGCTGTGCCGTCACAATGGCACCCAGTGTTTATGTTGTTAGAAAATGACAGGCTCTCTGGAAAGCTTTTGGTTTGTCCTGCATGCAGGATATCACTTCCCTGCACCTTGCATTTAAGCAGCTTCGATACAGCACCTCTGAACAAACACATACTGCACAATCACTGCAGTCATTTTGCTGCACCGAGCATCGCTGCAGGCCAATCTTTGATGCCAGCTAAGGCAACAAAATCACATACGCACATACCACACACCTGAGTATAAATTGCACTTGTGTCTTAACCACAGCTTATGAAACATCATTTTATAATGAATCAGAATCAGACCATGATATTGGCTACAGAGAAAGCAGATTGATGCTTTTTATTTTTCTCATCAGCATGTACCCCTCTTCTGTTGTGCATCAACCTTAGAGCTGAGGACATTTAGCATCATGTAGCCCCTCCCTCCTGTGTGTTAGCAAACCATTTAGCAGAAAGCACACAAACTTGGCATGGGAAACCTGAGTTGTGGTGTATGTTATCCTTTATGTGTAACAAAGAGCAAACTGTGAATTCCTGGAAGAGGTTAAAGGGCTACTCTTACCAAACAAGGGCTAGTTTAACAAAGGGGGTAAAACACTTCTCTCAGAGTTCATTTAGACTTGACTGCCACCAGACCACATGAAGACTGTGTGTGTGTGTGTGTGTGTGTATGTGTATGTATGTCAGTGTGTGTGTGTGAGAGAGAGAGAGGGGGGGGAGAAAGAGAGAGAGGGGGGGGAGAAAAAGAGAGAGAGAAAGAGGGAGAGAGAGAGAGAAGGGGAAGGAGAAAGAGAGAGAGGGAGAGGTAGAGGGCAAGAGATTGTGCATATGGGAACTTCCTGGTAGAGGTCCAAGGGCTACTCTACTCAAACAAGGGCTAGTTTAACAAAGGAGTTTAACCAGATTAAATAAACCTCTGAGTTCATGTCCCCATCACATCCCTATGGCACTGAGGAGAGCATGGAGGAGCCCAACACACAACACAACACCCAAACTAATGTTTGTCACCTTACACTTTACTAAACTCACATCCTAATTACAATACCATGGCCACATGTCACAGCAGCCATTTTTCCAGGAAGTGGCAAGGTAACAGGCTCAGGTGTGTGGACATCCAATAATATTCTGATTGTGCAACACAGACGGTACTGTAGGGTCATTAGTAATACTTGCGCTTGCCTTGCAATTGGCTGTTGTATGGGTCCACTGCTCTAGCCTCGCCCTCGCCAGCCCCGCCTTGTACCTTAATTTCATTTCGTACAGAGGGTCTGGGACCGCTAGCCTCGCCCTCGCCAGCCCCGCCCTCGCCAGCCCCGCCCTGGACTTTCATTTCATTTCGTCCAGAGAGTCTGGGAGCACTCCATTGACAATCGTTCTCTCCAGGTCAGCATTCTGCCGGCCCAATCAGCGGGCGGGAAGTGTTCTAGTGAGCAATGACGTCGGTTTTGTACGCAACGTTGCCTGGCTGCGCGGCTGCGCAGTGTGCACAATAACAATGGCGGCAGCGAACCTAGTACAGGAGGCTATTCAGTCCGTTGTGGGAACGCTTCAGAACATACAGGAACTGAAGTCTGAACAATTTAATTTTATCTGTGTAAAAGATGTCTACTACCCACAGGGTTCGGGAAAAGTTTGATTTTCCCAGCTTGCTCCGTTAGTTTCCAAGGAAGTGGCTAGGCTAAATGGTAGGGAAGCCATCATCCTTCACAAGCCGTCGCGTTGCATACGTCATGACCAGGCGTTAGCGATTGGGGAAAGGCAGATCCAGTCAGTTTAAACTTCAGCAGAAACCACATATCTAATGAGAGAATGATTGTCAATGGAGTGCTCCCAGACCCTCTGGACGAAATGAAATAAAAGTCCAGGGCGGGGCTGGCGAGGGCGAGGCTATGGGACCGCTGCATTGACAATCGTTTTCTCATTAGATATGTGGTTTCTGCTGAAGTTTAAACTGATTGGATCTGCCTTTACCCACTTGCTAACGCCTGGTTGTGACGTATGCAACGCGACGGCTTGTGAAGGATGATGGCTTCCCTACCATTTAGCCTAGCCACTTCCTTGGAAACTAACGGAGCAAGCTGGAAAATCAAACTTTTCCTGAAACCTGTGGGTAGTAGGGCCACGACATCTTTTCCGCAGATAAACTTAAATAAACATTGTTCTTGTTCAGACTATGTTCCGAAGTGTTCGCACAACGGACTGAATAGCCTCCTGTACTACGTTCGCTGCCGCCATTGTTATTGTGCACAATGCGCAGCCGCGCAGCCAGACAACGCAACACACAAAACCGACGTCACCGCTCACTATAACTCCCACTTTTCGCTGATTGGGTAGGCAGAATGCTGTCCTGGAGAGAACGATAGTCAATGCAGCGGTCCCAGACCCTTTGTACGAAATGAAATGAAAGTACAGGGCGGGGCTGGCGAGGGCGAGGCTACCACTGCTCTGCTCTAAGTAAGCAAACCTGACTGACTAATGAGTAATGAGTGTGCTTTACACCATGCTACTATAAAAGTGATAAGGTACAGTGGTCATATCTATGGGATATGAGCAGTAGGTTTTATCATCACCACTCATTGTGGGCCAGTCATTTCCCTCATTACATACTCATTCTAGGTTTATTATTATTTCATTTATTATTAACATGCAGTATTTCAAATACTCTAACTTCCTTTTTATATCCAGAGACTCTTCTGCAATGCACAGGTGTGACTGAGTTGTCTGTTGTTGTAATTGGAGTGTTGTATGTGTTACTGTAGGACTTTTATTTATGTATTTATGTATGTATTTATGTATGTATGTATGTATGTATGTATGTATGTATGTATGTATGCATGTATGAGTCGCTTATACCTACGATGCAGTGACTGAAGCTCAGGACAAATTTCCCCTTGGGAACAATAAAGTATACTTACTTTACTTCACTTCTCTTTTATTATCTATCTCTTTATCTAGAGACTCTTCTCTTGACTAACTTCATACCACAATCTTTACACAGGGGGCTGAACTGCTGGTGATTCGATTTACAATTGTGATTATTTAACCAACCAACTAACTAACTAAACTAATCTTCCTGCCTGTGAAACTACACACCACCTTCACAGACCACTGGGGACAACATTGAGACTAAGAGGAAGACAAGCTCTGCGTGGGCGATATTATGTTATGGTCCATTTTCTTGTACATGAAAACAGGAAACTTGGAATTGTGTCACATCCAGGAACCAGGAGCGTTCCAATACTGAGAAGTCATGGGAAGATGCTACTATTTGTTAGTGATTGTCTGTGGTTCTCAATCGGTTATTGCCTGTGATTATTGTTACCAGTTATAGACACAATATGGCAAACACCTTCAAGTTGACAACCTGTATATCCGTCGCCGTACCAAATTCATTCTCACTGAGTGAAGTCATCAAATCAAGATGCTAGTGTTTGTTGGGGTTTGTCTGTGGCTATTGATGGGTACCAGTTAGAGTACGACTGTGGTAATCACCTCGAAGTCGATGACCTGCAGGTTCTCCACGAGCGAGATGAGCAGCGCGCTGTTGTAGAGCTCCTGGGCCAGCTGGGCCACGGTCTCCGTGTGGGGCTCTTTGTCGTTGGTGCCGTACAGGATCTCTTTCATGGCCACCAAACACTTGGACACCTCTTCTGAAGCCTGCGCACAAACACAGCCAGGATACAAAGGACTGAATAAACACCTGCTAGTTTAGCTGATAAAGGGCCCGTTTACACACACACACACACGCACACTCTGTCATAAACCCACCCACACAAGAGTTTGCAATGCTGCAGCAGGCCTGGTTTTGTGATCCATTTCACATACATTGGCTGCTGAAAGGACAACCTGCTGAAACCCCTCAACAAAGCTGAAGTAAAACAGGATTAAACACTTTTTAAAAGTCTTTTTGTTTGCACTGTGCAGCACTTGTTTTCCACATGTATTTATTTCTGTAGTGCATAATGACCTAATGACATGTATAAAGCGTGCTCGATCGCAGTAAACAAACCCCTTGCCTCGACTAATCATGTCCAATTGACCAACATCTGTGGCAGTCTTTCTGTACCCGTACACAGACAGCGCAGGGCTGCAGTGGCTGGAGCTGCCTGCTGTTGGCTTGCGGTCGCTGACCATCACTGAGGTGCGCAGAACAAGCCGTGCTGTTCCCGCGGCCCCGTCTGAAGTCGGCGGAGCTCGGAGGCACAGGGATGAGAGTGCTGCTAAAGGGCCCTTCTGGCACCCAGGTGCAAATTAATGTCTGCCTCGGCCAAGGAGCTCCGTCTCGCCCTTCGACGCAGGCCCACCGGCGCACCGCCGCGGCTGACTGAGGACAAGGACACTTGGCTCGAGCTCAAAGGCTGCCTCTCTGACCCGACATCAGATAACTGTGCTCTCGGCGGACAAAACATTTCATTTGGCCTGACGGAGGCACTCGACATTTACGTAGGAGGAACGCACATCTGAGCGGATATTACTACGGCAGAATCCAAACTCCCAGACTTTCACGCAGTAAAAAGCTGAATTACCACAACCTATAAGGTACAGAAGGAAAAAAAACTGTCTGTCTGACACAGCGCTGCCGATCTAAGTCAAATGCCAAATTCCCTGACGTTTAACGAACTAAAAAGCTGAACGAACAGGAAAACGGGCAGAGTGTGCATGTTTTTCTGTCAACAAACAGCAGCAGTATTTAAAAAAAAAAAAATAAATTCCCATTTGTTTAGTTTGTGTTGCTCAAACATAGTTTACAATGAGAAGCACATATGACTAGGCATTATATGCACATAGATCCTATCGGAAGCCGTTCCATGACAGTGACTGATTTCCCTACATCTGGTCTGTGACAAACTTTTTGATGTTTTCAGATTTTCCAGAAATTTCTGGTGACATCAGGCATTATCCTTGCGGGGGAGAAACATTTTCTTTCCCTTTCCCTAAGCCATTACGGTACAGGATACCTTGTTCTTTGAACTGTTGTTACGTGACTGGAGAGGCCTTTAACTGACCAGCTAGCAGAATTCTGAACATGTTTAGCTTTTCCTCCAAATCACAACAACCCCCCCACAACACTGCCTACAAGAGGAAACTCGGACCCTGTACATTTCCAACACATCTGATTAACTAGGGTGCCTCCAACCAGCATAACCAGGCCACAAACATAATCTCTGTAGCGATTAACGTTTATGCTTTTACAACACTACTCAGCAACATTTTTACACACCACTGGGCAACTTTGTTGAATAAAGACTGTGTCCAAAACTGCTGACCACACTCAGGGATATAAACGGTCACCTAATGTGGTCATAACCAAATATTAGACATCAATTTTACACCATGCCTATATCCGTGTATGCCAAATACTGACACAACACCAATAACAAAAACATTCCAACATCAGCAACAGAGGTTTCACATTGTTTCTCACTTTGAGCAGGTGGAAACCAAAGCCTACAGACAGATCCCTGACATAATGGTGGAGGTAGATGAGAAACTGCTAGCCTGGCTAATGGCTAATCAAACAGGCCCAGACAGCATTTAGCCAACGTTTTTATCCAAAGCAACATGGTTTTGTTGCCTGGTCTTATGTAGAGCAATGTAACTGCTTCTTCACCACACCCGCATCCCATCAATACACACTCACCTTGTCTGTCTTCTTGTCCTGCTTGACCAGGATGCCCAGGTTGTCCTTCAGAGTCTTGACAATGTCAGTGGGACTCTTGTGGGATTTACCAAAGAGTGGCATGTTGGCAGGAGGGTCCTCTCCACAGAGTCTGGGAATTGTAAACAGAGAGACAGGGCAAAGGGGAAAAAAAAAAAGTTGAAAAAGGAACAAGACTGAAAAAAAAAACACTTCACAGCAGACTAAGATGTCAACTGCAAAGCTTTGCAAAAGTTTACAAAATTGTGTGTGTCACTTGACTCCTGAGTCTCCATCATCAGATCTCAGAACTGGACAGGAGATGACACATCTGCAAACTTCTGAGGATGTCCAGGTGCTTACAACTTAGGACAATGACTACTATGAGCTGAAGGAATGAAAATCTCCAAAAAGATATTTGGACAAAATGTGACTGTGTTGCACTTCCAGTCAGAGTCAAAGGCTGTATCCCAACTCCAAAGGAAACACCGGTAAAATAGGCATGAAACCATCATTGCCTATGTGTAACGGTTATGTTACCCTAGGGCTGATGAGCCCTAAGTAAGGGCTTAGTGATGACAGTAGGATTCAGCAGGCATAGGTAACAGATATTTTGCAGATAACAGATATTCAAACATGGAGACAATAGCAGTGGTGGTGGGGGTTTGAGAACTTATCCCTGAAGTAGGCAACTAAATCTTTCTGCAAGCACTTGGAAACACAGACTAATGACGTAGAACCTCCACTAACCCTTGTCAGAGAAGAGGGAGAGGGAGAGGGGGAGAGAGAGAGAGAGAGAGAGAGAGAGAGAGAGAGAGAGAGAAGCCAACTTGTGACCGGTAATCCTCAGGAACGTTACTCTCTCTCCACCCCATCCCCCTGCCTCTGCAGAGACTGTGTCACTCGGATCACAGCTCTTTGGCAGCAAGCGCTGCTAGTGGCTGCGCAACCCAAACGCTGCCTGGCCTTGGATGCACTCCGCTCAGCATCCCTTAACTAAGTCAGCTGCACCGTGATGTCAGGATATTTGATGTATGACTGAATCACAACAGCTGAGCCCTTGGATGTTCAAAGACTCAGGCTATCTGGCTTGAACGAAGCATCATGATTGGTTGATTCATACAAGTTAAGTTTTTGGGGGTCCAAGACTTAGGGGATACAGCACTATTCAGAAAGTATTCACTTTCAAATTTGCAATGAGGGGGGTTGGTTAAGAGGGAGCCAATGGCATAAAGACACAGGCAAAGACATTAACTCAACCAAGTTGACACCATTAGTACTTTTCTGTCAGTGATCAAGGCTTGTTAGCTTGTATCTCTTTAGTGAAAAAAGTGAAAGCTTTTATTACACTCCCTAGAGATGGTCTATTCTGAGCCACATAACTAACATATGTAGCCTAATGTTTAAGAGCTGACAGATATGG
The DNA here is from genome assembly GCA_017657215.1 of Limnothrissa miodon. Lineage (NCBI taxonomy): Eukaryota > Metazoa > Chordata > Actinopteri > Clupeiformes > Clupeidae > Limnothrissa > Limnothrissa miodon. The sequence goes on from JAGFZM010000603.1 coordinate 241,652, forward strand.
CAGCTATGCTTAACAATCTCCTACATGACCATATGCAGTTACAGTAAACCTGAAAACCATAATATTTCCTATGACATACCACGAAAGTGACAATGTTCAAGTAGCTATGCTATGATGGGTAAATATGAGAAAATATGAAATACTGTGACAACTGCAATAAATAAAGTAGACTTCTGTATATCTGTAGAGGCATGTGTACAGGGCTTTTCTATTCTAATATGCTTCTCTATTCTAATCTGACTAATCTTTAGTCAGTTGCTAAATCAACTACAACAGAGGCTGGTCAGCCATGATCACTTCTCGGAGAGAGACGAGTTAATCCGTATTTTACCTGCATTGCTTATCATTCACATCTGTTACTCACACACTAGACTAGTAGCCTTGCTCCAGGTGACTGAGTCACAGCCACCAAGAGGGCGAAGGGTGAAGCAAGCATCTATCACTGCCTGTCACTCAATACTGAACACAGGCACCAAAGACGACACACCCACACCATTCAGAACTTGCAGCGAGAAAACTCGCGGCTACAGAAAGAACTATTGAGAAGCGAATAATAAACAAACCTTGACAAATAATAATGGAACACTAATTAAAATGAATTTAGCCCATCCCTTTTTTGCAAAAATATAAGAAAATATAGCTGGAGTAGCTCATACGCCATAGTTGCACGAGAAACAAACTGCGCTAACCTATACCACAGTGAATTACTTAAGTGGGATGATCACAAATGGTTACAAATGCAAAGCACAACAAAAGAACATTGAGACGTTAATCAGCACATCCACTGCCGTTATCATAGAGATTACACCAGGAAATGTCAGACTATGGTATCAAACTGAGGTCTGATCGAAGCTTGATTTTTTTAATCAAGGTCAGACACGAGACCATTGGAATTTCTTCTCATGGCTGGAGAGCTTTTTCAGAGATTACTATGGCTGGATAGCGCATTAACGTTACCGTGTGTGACCATAGATGTTGCTAGCCTTCGAGCTAATCACCTGTTTATTACAAGGCCTGTTCTGTTCGCCCAACTCCAGCAAAGCAACACAAACAATGCGGACAAAAGACTGAGCTAGCGAGCTAGCTAACATGGGAAGAGCATGACACAGGGCGGTACTTGCATTTTACTGCTCGAACAAAAAAAGATCACAATTAGACCTAGCTTGCTAGCTCGCCAGCTAGTTAACGGCGAATTAAGCGTCAATCCGTCGCCCATGTAGCAGTAGCAACACAGCCGATACGGACGGGACAGACAGACACCCCGTCTTTGAGTTCAGGGCAGCTAGCTAGCTACACCTTAGCTATGCTAAAATGATCGAATTGACGTCTGACATGCGCGAATCGAACATTTATTGTGCGACAATACAGAGACTGTCAAAAGAGATAGGCTTCGTTTAGTTAGCCAACTAGCTAGCATATTGTGTCCACTCGATCCAAGTTTGAAACAATGTCAAGGACACCATTAGCTACATTAATGAACCGCGAGTCGATTTAGTCCGTCAAGTTTCGATTCCCATAATGTCAACCAAAGCGTGATACTTACAGAGCAAAGGTATATTTGGTGTCTTTTTCGCTCGGATATCTTGACTGGTGCCCTGTCTCAATGTAACCGAGCTGCTTTTTCTGGTCACGCCAGCGATGTGTACGCTGGGCTAAACGTCAGAGGAATGTGTGTGTGCGCGAATTAAACAGTGCGGAATCTTTTAAGAAGGCAGTACAGAATTTCTCTTGCAGTGAGTCAGGGCTATATCAAGAGGAGTTCGGGCCTCGAACATGATGGTCTGAATCATAAATGTATTTTATCGTTCATTGGTGCCCTCTGAAATGGGGCGGTGCGACAGAGTACCCGGATAAGACAGACAGATCACAGCCAAGCTGATATCAAAGAGTTATAACGAGCATTTGTGGTTGGCAGACGTAGCACCAGTCACTGTGAAGCTACTCGCCTACCTATGATGTGACGCTTCCCGAGCGAATGCAGCACATTACACTGAGAATGACTCACACTTCAACATTTACAGCTGACCCTTTGATATGACTGTGGTAGCTATATATTGATGATAGAGTTTTTGTTATTTTAAAAGAGGCTTTTACGGTGCCAAGCCAACACTAATGTAAACATTTAGGCCTAATATTTTTATTACACTTATTTTTTATGTTATAACAAATTGTCTTTATAATAGGCAATGTATTACAATGCATCACTCATTGATGTTTCATGCCATCCACAAAGCTCCATGTTGTTTGACATAATAATGCCCAACACTGACAGGCCACATAACACTTGCACTGGTCTTTCCTGGCTGAGGCAAGCAAGGCAGCCACATTGGGCAAGGGAAAATTGAGGAGAGCATCACATACTGTAGGCTCCACTTTCTTCTTTGTTTTTACTTTTATTTCTAGAAATAAGGTGCCACTTACGGCCTTGGGCCAACTATTAATCACTATGTATCTTGTATTGTTTCTTTTGTCCTTCTATCAGGGTGTGTGTGTGTGTGTGTGTGATTCTAAAGCCAGAGAACATTTTTATCCTTTAATCAAGGTTTGGGGGTGTGAGGTGTTTGTGTGTGTGTCGTGTCATGGGACTCAAAATGTTTAGCAGCTGGACCTCAAGGTGTGGATGGTATTGCCACAGGCCTACGGAAATGTTTATCACTGACAATATGACAATATGTAGGGTCATATCTACTTCTACTGTACACTGAAAGGCCAGGTATCTGCTGATGGGGTTTTAGCTCAGGTTATAATAGATTTATAGTGGGTAGGTTTGGCATGAGAAACCTGTTCCCTTTTCATTAATACACATCCTTTATAGAAAGACAGCCACGTCTCCATTTACCATCAAAATTAATGCCATAAGGGTCATCTGTAGTAGTAGGAACATCCCCATTAAACACCAAACAGACATAAATATTTAGTATAATGTTTCTGTGGACTTTATTCAAGCTTAATTTCTCTTCATACATATTCACTTAAATACATATTTACACATATACATAGACAATGTATGCTTCATTCAGACCAGCAAAAGCACTGGTTCACTGCCACTGGAGTGAATATAGTGGCAATGTGCTGCGTTGACTGTGGTACACAGTAAGACAATGCCTCTTGGTGAAAAATCAAATAAAATAACTTGTAAGGGATGTAAATGTTTTGAAAAGTTACATACCACCTTGGCTAAAAAAAGAGAAAGAGATTAGCTTTCACTATGTCTACCAGCAATGACCAAGTTCAGAGTGATTAGGACTCTGATGAGAACCTGCTAAAACATTTCCAACATTTAAAATATTCAGATTGTTGGTGCATGCTTAGATTGTTTAAAAACCTCTTCTTAAAATAATGTTGTGGATTTACATTTTCTCAGATGATAAGATTTCTGGAAAAATAGCCTGTGGACAGATGACATCATGTATTGATCATGTAAAGACATGGATATACAGTACAATGTATAGAAACTCTACAAAATAAAGACAATGATTCATGAAAATGTAACCATTGTGATCTAAATATACAATATATAATGTTTTCATGGGAAAATGAGGTAAAATTGAAAATATCTGTACAAATATTTATTCTTATTGCAGTAAATAATTTAAACTTTACACATGTTCATCATTAATACATACAAGAAACAGACTGTTCACAGTATTTTCCAAGAGACCAAACATGACGCAGCAGTCTTTGAAGTGTTCAAAAACACACAACTGTCTCCACAAATTACATTGGCAAAAGAGCTCTATAGTTTTTGTGAATGAAAGGTTCATCGAACAACAAGTCAAAGATGTCTGACATCTGAAGTGACACACAGTTTTTTCTTCCTTGTGCGGAGTATACATACTGGAGAGACGTAAAAAGAGTTAATTCTACACTCTTTCTCATAGTAACACTTACAGACTTTAATCCTTTTCCAACTAGAGAACATCTAATTTTACACTTTTCTGTTCCCAAGATGGAAAAGAAAGATTAAAATATTTTTTATTTATAGTTTAGGGGAAATAAAACTGGACCAGTGAAACCAGCATTTGGAAAGAATACTTGGAGTGTCTCTTGTGACTGGTGCCTCTCTCTCTCCCTCCCTCTCTCTTCCTTTCTCTTTCATAGAGTCCAATAGGGGATGAAGAGTCATCCAGTCACAGGGCCTGAGCCGTCCCATACACCATGAAGTCATTCGGAGACTGCACTACTGCAGTGGGAGAGATCAGCATTCATGAAAGCGAGCTGCACTCATAAGAGGTGTCAGAAGGGGGTGCTGAAGTGCAGGGCCTCAGCAGGCCTCAGGGCTTGATGTCAGAGAAGCTTGTGTAGGTCTCACTGCAGCTGGACGAGGTGCTCAAGTTCCCCGACCCACTTCCCTCTACGGCAGACAAAACACACACATTAGTTTGCACAGTTTGTGTTTATCTCACAAACACACACAGGCACAGAAACAGACACGCACAGGAAGAGCTAAATTCACCCATCATCACAGGAAAATTAACACACATAGTTAGAAAATACTACTATAGTCTGTCTACTATAGTTGTCCATTATCAGAATACCTGAGCTTGTGAGAGACTGTGAGGATTTCGACTCTCCTATTAACGTAAGGAGGTTCGCAGCAGGTACCCAACCTTCTTTGTTTGTCTTGAGGTTTTTCACAAACCTGAATTAGGCAAAGAAAAAAAAGACAGCAGTGAATGCACCAAAGAATAGCAGACAAGCAAATGGATTCAAACATTCAAACCACATGTTAAATGTTGTAATCCAGAAATTGTTTATCTTTACAGGAGAAAAATTATGTATTATACTACAACAACAACAACTACTACTACTACCAATAATAATAATAATAATAATAATAATAATAATGAAATTATGAAATATAAACAATGTATTCATCATTATGTAATAAAATAATTGTCCCAATTATTTCTAAAGCCATGTTTATCACAGCCTTTCTCTCTCCCGTTCTATGGTGCTAGTGTGAATTGGAACAGTCTTCCTCACCATTGGCCATCATCTCCCTCCTTCACCAGCTGCACCGCGTCGCCACTCTTCACACACAGGTCTTTCTCATAGTCGGCTACCACCACATACTTGCCGGGGGCCTGAAACACACACACACACACACACACACACACACACACACACACACGTGAGTTTACATTTTCCTTTTAACAAGAGCAAGAATATGATTCTCTAAATGTGAATAAATACAAATACATATGAGACCATTTTTTTACAAAACAAAAAAAATAATGGGGAGTGGATGTTACAATGAATCAGCACTATTTTGTTTTGGTGCTAGAAGTTGAAAGTCAGGGATTGAACATCTATACTAAACTCAACAAACCTGATTAACATGTTTAATTAATGATTTAGTTTAGGCTTTTTCCATACTAACTCAGATTATGGTGCGGTACATGACACAGCAACAAAATGTTTCCATAGTAACTAACAGTAAAAACCTGTGAAACTGCACAAACTTGTATAGTCCATGAGCATAATTAAGCAAGGCCTACACAAACACAGTTCCCGATATATAATTGTCTAGCTGTGCTGCTAATAAATCTAGCCACTCACAAGTTTCTTGACGCCTTCATCCTCAGGGTCAGAGTTCAAGGGGTCATCAGCACTTGAGTACCCATCATGCTCCTCTGAGGCATCCATGGAGAGGGATGCCTTGGTCCAGCCTGGAGAGGTCAAGAGGGGAACAGTACAAAGACAGAGAAGTTGCTGTTAGTGTGGGTTGGGCGTTGGCTGTCCGGTCAGGCGACAATCAGGCTAGGGAGAAACTTCTAGAAGATTGCTATGCTTGTGGTATGTTTTCCAATCAGTGGAATTATTTAATTGCCCCATTTAATATCTTAAAGCGTCAATAGATAAACAAAATGTGAAGCGAGTGGAGATGCAAGTGAGAGGGTAAAAGTGTGATTAAAATCAAAGAGGGACGGTCCAGGTACCGTGATCAAATAAAGAATCAAATAAAGGTTAGTGTTTAAAACAATGATAAAATATTATGTTGTGATTGTTTTGGATGTTGTGGGGATCGTGAGGCATTTCCGAGAACCGTACCCAAAAAAGCACCGACTCTGACCACAGCGGCATGTGCCGTAGGCCAGATCCAAACCTTTCACCACAGTGGCCAAACACAGCAACCAAGTCAACAACCAACGGGCCAAGAGCAAGCATCCCATGCAGCATAGTGAGGTTAGGTTTTTGGGAAGTACCCCTCTTTTTGTTTGAAAGATAACACCACTTGCTGTGATTTCGAAGTATGTGTCACACACACACACACACATATATTAACAGCACACAACACACACCACATACAAACTCCAGCTATTGTTACATTTTACTGACTTGAAAAAAAAAAAAAAAACAACAACAGTGGTGGGTCTGTCCACAATACAAAAGAACACTTCACACAAACAACACCCACACCCACACACATACACACACACACCCACACACAGAGAGACAGACACAAGGGGTTTGTGCACTGTATGGCTAAATCCGAACGCACACCCTAAAACTAAGCCCTGAACCCTGTCATGGTTGAGACTTAAATGGCATGGTTTAACTTTATGGCTAGCTGACTCTGACAGTTTAAAAAAAGATTCTAGTGACATAGTGCTCTAGAATATTTAACTTGTCTTTGAGGGCCCAGGGCTTAGAGCAGGGAGGGGTGGCATCGGGATGTAGCCTATACTTTTCTTCTTCATCAGTCCTTCAGTGAAAGTGGAGGTTGGGTGGGTTTGGGGTGGGGGGTCTGGTTAAAAGGCATTCAAGGGCTTTGGGGTGCAGAGAACAGCAGTCCAGGCCAGGCCACCCAGGTGAGAGCAGGCAATGGTGGGGGTTTACCTCTCCGCTTGGCCTGCAGGAGACTGGAGGTGCTTAGCCACCGCACCCGGCTCAGGCTAATAGGAGCACCTGTGTCTGATGAGAGAGGAGCCGTCACATACACTCATGAAAACACACACACAGACACACACACACACACACAAACACACAAACACACACACCATCTCCCTGGTATAATACACTGTGTCCTGGGATGTCTTCCGCATCCCTTACTTACTCACTCAATCTAACCAAATCAGTCACTCACTCACGTAATCACTCATTCACTTTAGCCAAACCACTCAGCAACTCACTCGGTTTATTCACTTACTCACTTTAACCAAACCGTTCACTCACTCACTTATGTGAGAGTTATTGACTCTCACTTCATTAAACCAGCTCACACAATCGTATTCCCTTGGTCATGTCAGTTCACACACGCACACTCCCAAACCCCATACCAACATCACATGACTATGACAACTGGTATATAAAAAAATAATATTGTAATAGTAAACAAATGGAGTTCATGAAGACTGTTGTGCAAATGGCAGTAGCATATGGCATGGCTTTTCAAAATAAAACATTTTCGTTTTATCTCCCTTCAATGAATTCAGTTTTGAATGACATGATATGACATCTTTTATGAACACAAAACATATTCCTCACTGTAGAGAACTAAACTGCATCACTGAATTACTGTACACATGATAGAATAGACAATGCAATGCACTATGCAGTACAGGGGGCTCTGGGCAATAGCTGTGCAGTAGCTTTCTTTTTCCTACAGGAGGTGCTGGAGAGGCAAGAGGCAGTGGTGAGCAGGAAAGGGAGGAATTTTAAATGGGAGCGATACCTCTAAAGCCAAATGGAGTTGGGTCACTCTTAATCTCATGCCGTTTGGTTTTGTGGTCAGGGCTAGGGGGTGATCCTGGCAGGACAGCAAGAGGGGGAGGTGCGAGAGAAAGAGAGGGAGAGAGAAAGAAAGAAAGAAAGTAGGAAAAAAGAAAGAAAGTTGAAGAGAAAGAGAGGCATGGAGAGAGAGAGGGGAAAGACAATCAGAATCAGAGGAGAGGAAACTGTCAGAGAGTAAAAAATTGAGAGAAAGGGTGAGAGACTAGAACAATATAGACTAGAAAGTGTGAGAAGAGAGGAGGTAGTCTGTGAATCACTGTGCAGGTGTGCAAGGAAGGCTAGGTAGGTGCAGCTAGCTAGCTCGAAATCCAGTGTGAACCAATCTATTCCACTTTTTGTTCCAAGTTACCTAATGCTGTCAGTAGGGAGAAGAATATGAAAATTTGGTACACAGAGACCGAATAACAATCACTTCAGATAACAACCACTGAGTTAAGTTGGCCATAAGAAAGTAAGTAAGTAACAATAGCCTATTCTATATTGTTTATATTAGGGGCCAGTACGCAATTCAGTACTTCAGTTCTTCATGCTGTACTTCAATTTTCTTATTCCCAACCCTACCAACAGCATTGGTTGACCTTTAACTTTGGGGCTTTGGATTGATTCCTACTGGATTTGCCCTTTAAGTCTTGAGCTCCACCGGTGCTTCAAGGGGCTCTAGTCTACGGCCTCTGGCTGCAGTACCTGCTGGTGTACAGAGAATCACCATGGGGAGGGTCTGACTTTTCCCTTCTGGTGGAGATGGCGGGTCTGTGTCAGGAGGCAACCCATATTACCTTTAAACATCACTCCAGGGCCTTGGGCAACTCTTTTTCTATCAGTGGCCTTCATGTGAGACTAAGTAGATTCTAACCGCAGCAGGTTGAGGACAGCCATCTTTCCCTCACCAACAATAACCTAGGATTATCTGATGTTGCCATGACATGAAGAGATTATACAGACTGAATCAACCTGTGGTAGCTCTGTTGTTTCACGTTGCTGAGTGTTGTCAGTAGGTATAAGAATGAAAAAAGTCAGTACAACAGTAAAATGGCACCTACAGTAGATTAATGCTAACTGATGAGGAAGTTCAGTTTTCCTTTGACCCCATCTACATTGTACCAAATGCTGTCATTCTTATATCTACTGACAGCACTCGGCAGCCTCAAAGAACAGTGATATGGGCTGACTGACTGGATTATTGCTTTAAAATTCAAAACACTTGAGTATCTATCAGTACAAACATTTGGCATTTGGGGGTGATGGACGGGACGAGACAGAGACATGCAGTTCTACCTTTCTGGCTCTTGAGGTTGCTGAATCCCTGCAGGGTAAATCTCTTTCTAGCGGCAGCGGCTCTGTCTGAGGTAGGACTGGTGACTGTGTCCTCTACAGCCGCGAGAAAAGAGCCAGGAGAAAAGGGTTAGGAAAGAGGGGAAGGAGGGGAGGCGGGGGCAGGCAGAGGGAGGACAAGAAGAAGGAGGAAAGGAAGACAAAGTAAGTAAACACAAGTAGGGCAGCGGGGGACGGAAGGAATGAGGGACAGTTTAATAAGCATCTCAGAAGTCTGGAGGGAAGAGGGAGAACCTGATAGAACAGGAGGCAGAGTGAGTGCTAGGCCCGTGACACACAGGAGGTGAGAGGGAGAACCTGATAGAACAGGAGGCAGAGTGAGTGCTAGGCCCGTGACACACAGGACAGGGTCATGTAAGAGGGTTCTAGAGGAGCATGCCTGGAGCTTCATTGACAGGACAGGCAGAAAGAGAGAGAGAGAGAGCATAGCACAGCACGGCCCCAGATAGAATGCAGGGTGGAAGGTAAAGGTGGTTCCCTCACGCCTCACCAGTAGGTTTCCCTGACGACATTGGGACACCTGTGCTGTGTTTGTTTACTACACGACTTATCGGTGAATGAATGAATTTCCAAGGTTGGGTTTTTGGTTAATCATTCTGGTGGCTGCTGGAAAAACCCAACCGGGACAAAAGTTGTCAATGGTGATTGGGCCAGCCTACTGACTTTTAGCCTTGTGGGTGGTTGTCAATGGTGACTGAGCCAGCCTACAAACCTTTAGCCTTGTCTGTGGATTTGGGGGAGGAGCCAGTGGTGTTGGACTCTGATACGACTGGCTCCGCCTTCTTCTCCTCACCCTTCTTTAAACTCTTTTGGCTGCTTTTGAAAGGACTGTGTAGAAAAAAATATAAAAAACAGAATAAAGTATAAGAACGCAGTCAAGAATAGAATAGAGAGGGCAAAAACAAAAATGGGATAGGCTTTAGGCTACTGTTATTGTGTAGTAAATCTGATCAATGAAACTCTCTAAAGCAATACTCACATAAACACTTACTCAGTAAATATAATCGAGTTTTTCAAATAAAGTGAAGTATTTAAAACAACTGCAGAGAACATTGTTGATGACAAACCTCAAACTTATTGAACCAGTGGTGACAGCAGGGAGAGGAGACATCTGGTCTGAGGTCTTCTGCTGGCTGGCATCTAACACAAAGAAAGGAGAGATACAAAGTAGGAGGTAGAAGGTAGAAAGGATGTAGAAAGAGGTAGAAGCAGGAAAGGAAGGAGTGATTACAGGAAGGGAAGACATATTTTTGTTTGAAATATTGTACAATATTATAATATTTTTTATATACATTTTCTTTTCTTTGTATTTAAAAGCATAAAATAAAATGTTCTGTTTTAGTTAGTTAGTTAGTGCTTAGTTCATGTTGCTTAGTGCAACACAAATACAAATACTTACTTCTGCAGGCCTTCAGCTGCTCTGTTAGAACTTTCCGGATCTCATTCACCCACGTTGTTTTGATCTCTGCTGTCTGAGCCTGAAGATGAAAGGACACACAATGTCAGTACACCCAGCCATCAGCCAGGTAGAAAGGGAGTATGTGTGTGTGTGTGTGTGTATTTATGTATGTGTGCCAGACTTTACACCCTCTGTCTGATGAATACCCACCTGCACAATGTAGACCTCCTCTCTCGAGTTGCACCAGATCTCAAACTTCTTGTTGTCTCCTTTGGCGTTCTCTGTGATTCCCACAGCGCTCATCTGTCCACATGCAAAATGAATGAGTATCATTTTAGATGAAAGATGGCTTAACACACCTCAAAATGCTCTGCAATTATGACTTGCGCACTTATCCTGGGCAACAGTGTGTAAACAAAGTTGGTACATTAAGCAGTTGAGGAGTAATACGCAGAAAAATGGTTAGTTACAAATAAATAAAAACTAGAGATGCTATTTCACTCTCTGCTCTGGCCATACAGCTACAGATGTCCATGGTTTAGAAAACATTCTGGCCTTAATAAACGGCAATTGATAAGTTCAGCTACATAGGATTCCAGGAGATTGAAGCATTCGATTCTTAGTACGTCTTCATACTCGATTCTTGATTCCTATCCCTAATGCGGTGAAAACTGGGTAAGTCTTTAAAGCTGTAGGGGGCCTAAAAAACCCCATCTGTATAATCCAATTGAATCTAAGTTAATCTAATCTAATGTAATCTGGTTCTTACACTGAGCGAGTGCTTGAAGCTGTAGGAGGGGGCTTTCTCGTAGCCCTCTCCGTTCTCCTCGCGTCTCTTGCAGAAGAGCAGGGCCTTCTCGTGCAGGAACAGGTGTCTCTGCATAGGCTTGAAGCGGGCCAGGTCCTTCACCTTGGCGTGACCCTTCTTGTGCTCCGTCCACACGTTGAAAGAGCCCTGCATCAGCAGCCTGCCCAGGTCACTCAGATTGCCCTGCAGAGGTCAAAGTTCACAAGACAGACACATTAGCTATTTCCACATAAACATCATAAAAATAATGGATAATAAATGTTATTTCAGCTTGTTTTAATGATCTTGTTTTATTTTTAATTATTTTTTTATTATAATTTATTATATTATCATATTATTTTATTAACAATGCAAAGTGTTTCCTCTCTGAGATTTGTTTGTCCTTTTAGATAAAAGCAGAAACCAAATTCCATAAATATACTATTAACCATAAACTTGAAACTGATGAATAATGTGCTATTTAGTCATTACTCACGTCATAGCCGGTGATTGCAATGAGATGCATAGAGTCGTTAACAGCCTTTAGGATGCCCAGGATGGACGAGAGCGCCTCCTGCAGGTCTTCTGAGCCCTCACAGCCCTTACTGTATTTCAGCAGCTCCTGGAGGAACACAGTAAAGATCCACTGTCTCTCTACTGTTGTGATATATAGCTACCAACACATCTGTACAGTTGTGTGTGATGTGCTTGTGTGAGGATGGGGACAGACTTTCTGTAGATGTTGGTTTGTGTGTGTGTGTGTATATAAAAGATAGTGGCAGTCCTTATGTAAAAGCTGATGTGTGTATACATACACAAGTAAAAGATGGTGTGTGTGTGTGTGTGTGTGTGTGTAAAAAAGATGGCGACAGACCTTGAGTAAGAGCTGGTATTTGGTGATCCTCTGGACTGGCTTTAGCAGGTATGAGTCCAAGCCCAGCTTATGCTCCAGCTTCTTTTGGCATTCCTACAAGCAACCAAACAAACACACAAGCAAACATATGAAACACAAGGCAAACACCATAAAACAATCTCCTTTATTACTTTATACATCGAGATTTACCGACTTGGGTAGAATTCTTATTTTACTGATATGAAATTTAGATCTGTTAAGCACGACTGTTGTTTTCATAAAATAATCTTTCCTCATTATTCCTTTTCAAATGTTGACTTATGACTACTGTGGCCTAAGGCGGAGCTTCTATTCTCAGGTGTGAGTTAAAAGCTTACCTGGAAGAAGGCGCAGTCGGAGCACTGTCTCCACAGACTCTCAGAGCGTGGTTTGTTCTGGCAGTACTTCTCATAGATCTGCAAATCCCCCATCTGACAACGATACAGAAGAGATCATAAGAGAGAAGCCGAATCCCAATTCCCCCACTTAAGCCCTAACACTAGGAATGAAGTGCATATCCCCCATCTGACAACGATACAGGGGAGATCATAAGAGAGATGGCAAATCCTAATACCCCCACTTAAGCCCTAACACTAGGAATCAATTCCTCATCTGGAACAGGACAACAGAACATAATGAAACAATACAGAGGAGATCATACGAAAATGGCAAATCCCAATGACACACCTAAGCTCTAGAAATTAAGTGTAAATCCCCCATCTGACAGCAATAACAAGACCATAAAAGAGTGGAAAATCCTAATGCCCCCACTTAAGCCCTAGGATTAGAGTGCAAACTCCTGACCTGACCCAGGAGAACACTAAAGGTGACAACAAAAATGTTTCAAAGAGCATCTGAAGGCATCTCAATCAACTCACCCGCTCCAGAAAGCAACGTCCCACAAGTTCAGGGCAGTCCGTGTAGGCTTCCAACTCTCTGAGAAATGTCCTGTATGAACAAATATACACCAGCACGTCACACATACACCTACACATAAACCTGGCTGTATTATAAAACCAAATGCATGGGGCTCTCTCTTTTTTTTATTTCTTTATTTCTTCCTTTCTGTTTTCTCTCAGTCTAAATCTCTCTCTCTCTCAGACAAACACAAAAACACAAACACACACACACACACACACACACACACACACACACACACACACACA
>JAGFZM010000603.1:254974-266883 GCA_017657215.1 Limnothrissa miodon
ACACACACACACACACACACACACACACACACACACACACACACACAAATTTGATTATACTGTACTACGTAAACAGTCTAAAAATGATCTGGTCCTTGTCTTCATGTTTAGTCCATGTCTAACATCTGAACATTGAACTCTTGGAATATCTCCAGAGACAAAGGACCTACTAGTTCACAGACTGAGAGAGAGTGGTGCAGGGCTGTTCTCCTACCGCTTGTGGAACTGGTAAATCTCAGGCATGTTGCCAAACAGGATGTCCTTCTTGTTGACGAGGGTGCTGGGCATTAGATGGGCCATGGCTGGACTGTCCATCTCTGCAGCGTAGCCCTGGAGCGGGGCAGAGCAGAGCAGGGTTGGGTCACAAAGGGTGCGAGGCTACAGCCTAAATGTTGCTTTAATGTTAATTATCTGTTTTATGTTCTTAATGCAAGTTTAGCATCTGTGGCTAATTTATGAAAAGCACTACATGCATTATATGTGTACAGAGCTCAAGACCTGTCTAGAATTGTTTTTGACATAAAATTAGGTCTGGATTTGTGGCATGACAATATTTTAGCAGAATACAATGTGTCGTACACAATGTGCATTCAAATAAATGGCACTCGCAGTAATACAATTTGAACATTGGTAGCCAGCAACATGTCTGGCTATACACGATGACTGTGTGTGTAAACAGTGAATGTGTTGATGGCTGATTAATTATGATTAGATGAATGTATGAATGTATTTATGAAGTGTAAACTGCCCTAGGTTGTGTGAGTATCAGCATGCGGATCGATGTGATGATCTCTTTCACCTGTAAGACACACAGCAGCTCCTCCACATACGCCCTCTCAGTCTCCAGCAGCTCGTTCATCACATGTCTGTACACACACACACACACACACACACACACACACACACACACACACATTTACTTATTAGTGAGCAACACTGCAGAGTTAAAGTGAAACTTTACATAACAGAAGGTAGATAACAGCCACAGGCACAGTAGCGTTGTACAAAAGACCACATAGTACAGTAGCTGTGAGTGCAATCAGGCCCCGCCCACCTCCGCAGCACTGCCAGGTTCTCCTCCTCCTCTGACAGAGATGGAGGTCTGCTGTTGGTGCCGTTGGGTAGACTGGGGTCTCCCTAGAGGAGAGAGAGAGAGAGAGAGAGAGAGAGAGTGAGAGGTGAAAGAGATGTTATTAATGTATGTGATACAGAAAGAGATTTTATTCTTATATTCTGTTGTCCTGGCTACATCATCGACTTGACTTGCCACAACTCCAGACTGGCACTCACCTTTTTACTGATGATCTCTCCATCTGAGCTATTGCTCTTCTCCAGACTTCTGTGAGCTGCAGACACACACACACACACACACACACACACAAAATTCAATTACAATCTGCTCTCCAAGCTACAAAATACATGATCCATTAAACACCAACACATACAACGACTATAAACAAAAAATTATCCAATCTACAAACTACAAAAACAAATTATATGTGAAACCCCTCTACTCTAATTAAATATAATGTGTGTGAAAGACATTTACGCTGAGTTACATGTATGCACACATGTGTAATTCTTCATGTCCCCACCAGATGGCAGTGTAGAATAGCATGCTAAAACGCCCTCATGTGTACAGCACAGTCTATTGTGTTCATCCAAGGGAGTCCTAAGCTGCAGCTGCATGTGAGGCATGACATTGCGGCGGACTGCGAGTGTGCTGGTATGGCAGGTGTGGAAGATGTGTGGTTATACAGCATACTGGATCTGGGTGTAGCTTGTTACGTGCATGCTTACAGGGATAACATGCTAGAGATGCTAGGAATGGTTTTCACAGGAAACTTAAAATTTGAAGGTCATCAATGAATGCAGCTTTGTGTTCATTCGGACTGAATATAAAACAGAGTACTGTACTGTACATAGTGGAACCAAGATCAGCTCTGTGTGAGTCTTTATGGGCTCATGTGAGTCTATGGGGATGTGAGAATCTGTGCAAGTCTGTCTATGACTCCCAAGCCTATGGGAGTCTATAGGAATCTTTGTCAGTCTAAACGAGTCTATACAAGTCTATGTTAGTCATTGTTAGTCTACGTGAACTTATGAGAGTCTATGTAAATCTATGTGAGTCTATGGTAATCTGTGAGAGTTTGTGGAGGTCTGTGAGAGTCTGTGAGTCATAGAGGGTCCCTCACCAGGAGAGGACATGGGGGACTTGGGGAAGGCCTCGGGCCGCGGGGCCACGGGCTGGACAGGACGCGTCTGCTTAGCAGCCAGCTTCTTCAGGCTGACCCTCCGCTTGTCAAACATCTCCTGCATGGACACCTGCTTCAGAAGGACCTTCTCCACTTGCTCCTGCGCACACATGCACACACACACACACAAACATACGACAAAAAAAAACAGATTACCACATATTTCAGAGATACATATTTGTGAAGGCACATACACACACACACACACACACACGTTAACTAACCAATCCTATCTTTCCAATCTACCTCATATTCATTCAACCAGCACACACCTGATTTGACTAATTAATTAGAGGGACACATGAGCTCATTAGCTGAAATCAGGTGGAACATTTGCTCTGGGAGTACTAGGCGTTCTCAAGGGCACAACCATTCCAGCTTAGCACTGTTAGCGCACTGCTAGCCTTGCATTATTAATCCCCCAAAAAGGCCCACGTGCATTGAGTTATTAAAGCACCAGAGTGGCATCGCTAGCTACCGTAGCTAGTGCCAGCTGACTGGTTAGCCGTGCGTGTGTGGACCAAGCTGAGTGGATGATTGTTTCCCCAGGCAACTCAATAGAGGCTGGTGGACTACTGTCAGCAGATTAGCCCTGATTTGAAGATAATACAATGCAGCAAAATGTTTTATTCTTCACCCATAGGGATAAGTGAAGACCTTAGCAAAGCATTCTAAAAAAATATTGCGACAGCTGAACAAAGCCCTGTTTTTTTTTCTTTTAGTTCTCTGGTGATCTAGAGGTGGGTTGTTTACAAGCACTTTATTGCCTGTTATGATCTAAATATTTTTCCAATGTTTTGTTTTTCTTCATCAATATTTAAAAATTTTTCAACATTTCTTCATCAATAGATATATTAATATTTTTTAATGTATGAGTAGTTGAGTAAGTTGAGTTAATCGTGATGGTATTGGACAACCAAGAAGCGGGCACGCCGAGGCAAAATCTGATTGGCTCCCGAAGCTTACCCTGAACTCGAGATTGAGCACGCTGTCGTAGTCCCTCCAGATGGAGGTGGGGTCGGTGAGCTTGTGCAGGCCGGCCGTCTCCAGGTAACGCTCCAGCTCCTGCAGGGCCGACTCGGCACCGTCCTGAGACTGACATTTGTCCACTGGCTGAGAGGCCAGCAGGTAGATGCCATTATCACACCACTTGGACGCCTGGAGAGAGGGAGGGAGACAGAGAGAGAGAGAGACAGAGAGAGAGAGATGGAGAGAGAGAGAGAGAGGGAGAGAGAGAGGGAGGGAGGAGGAAAAGAGTGTGTGTGTGTGTGAGAGAGAGAGGGGGGGAGGGGGGTAGTAAGAGGGAGGAAAAGAAAAAGAAGGGGAGAGGGAGAAGAAGAAAAAGAAAGAGAGAGAGTAAACAGGGGAAGGGAAATTAAGATTAAGTGAGGAAAAGAGAGAGAGAAAGAAAAAGAAGAAATTGTGTGGGGGTAAATGATCAAAGTAATGGAAGCCATAACATAATTAAAATTTTAATAAAAGTATATATTTACAAATGCATAGGGAGCACCCAACAGTGGATGCTAAGTGAGGTGTGTTATTGAGATAATTTAGTGTGTGTGTGTGTGTGTGTGTGTCTGTGTGTCTGTGTGTGTGTGTTTGTGTGTGTCATGGGAACAATTTGTGTGTAGCTGTTGGTGTTGAAGTTCTTTGTTTTACCTTCTCTAGGCTCTGGTGCAGCTCCAAGGCCTTCAGTAAATGGGCCTTCTTGGCCCTCATAACCGTGTCAATCTCACTGCTGATGGTGCGCAGCTCAGAGCACTTGGGCAGGATGGAGTCCACGGCGTAGTGAGAGCTCTCGATGAGCTGGTCTCCCTCAGCAGCCAGTGACCGCGCTCGCTCCAGCACCTCCTACACACACACACACACACACACACACATACAGACAAACACACACACAGCCAGGGTTAAGTTCAACTGTAATTGGTAATGACATTTGATTATAATTTATGAATTAATAAAATAATATAATGCCAACTTTATTATAATAAATAAATATTGTATTGTCAGTAGTAAGGACTGGCTAGGTGTCTTACGAGACATCACCTTCCCCACTGTTGAAGAGCGGAACACATACACAACACTGTATACACAACACTGCATCCAGAGCTTCATATAATGCAGCATTAGTTCAAAATGCAGTACATGCCCTTAGGAGACTGTGCCTTAGATCTACTGTAGTATTCATTTGGGCTGAGTCAATGTGTAAAATATGTATGCACCACACAAAAACCATTGAACAGCTGAACTCTATTCTAAAAAAAATGCGGCGTAATGCAAACAGGGGGAAAATGCTATCCCCCCATGTTTTATTTACCAAGCTCTGCAGCTAGTCATGCCAATTTTTATTGCTAATTTCCGCGTGTCGGGGGACAATGTTTGGGCTGGTAGGCAGCATAACAGACAGTATTTTCTTTGTGCAAATGGCAACTGGATGACCCATATAAACGTCTAAAAATAACAGTGTAAGAAGCAGGAGAGATGGCGAGCTGTTCGCCCGCCTGTAGACTCGAGCACTGCTGCCAGCGAGGAACACTAGAGTGTTAACTGTAAACCCCGAATAGCTATGAATAATATACTAGTTAAAAGAACATGGCGTTTTAGCCACAATATTTCGCTTGTGAGTCTACCGGGATCATATAATATGGTATATTTTAGTTTCAATTTGAAGGAGATTATTTTGGTTTATATTTTAGGCATTGTCTCCATCAAACCTGTCTGTTCAGAGGTGTAAGAAACAGCTCTGCTGTTTTTCTACAGGTATTCATTTTTATTATTTTAGTTTATGTTTTAGGGAGGTTATTTTGGTTTATATCTCAGGCATTGCTTCCATCAAACCTTTCCATTAAGGGCAGTAGGAAACAGAGCTCAAATCTGCAACAGCAGCTACATACTACTGATAGATGTGTGCGCATGTCTACACACACACCCACACACACACACATACACACACACACACACACAGCGTCAGATTCGCAGCCTGGCCAATCGAGGGTGACGAGCTCCGTCTCCTTGTCCGTTCTCTTACCCTCCACCAACCCTGCCTTCATTCCTCTCCTCACCCATCCCCCATTCTCTCCTCTCTCTCTCTTCTCTTACTCTCTCTCTCTCTCCCTTCTCTTACTCTCTCTCTCTCCCTTCTCTTACTCTCTCTCTCTCTTCTCTTACTCTCTCTCTCTCTGCAGCACTGACAGCAGCAGCAGCAGCAGCAGCAGCAGCAGTAGGCAGTCTCTCTCTCTCTCTCTCTCTTTCTCTCCTGATCGGCACGTGCAACGATGCTCTGAAGGAGCTCAGCAGCACCGGCAGCCAGCAGCAGCAATAGAACACCAACTCAGCAACCCAAAGTCCTTCCTTTGCCCTTCCCAACCAATGGCAGCTCTATCCTCTAGCTATAGACCTTTGCTCTCCTTCCTTTGTATCATTAAAACACAAAAGAAAAGAGCCTCATATACACCCCCCTTCACACACACACACACACACACACACACAGCCCTTTTCCATGCTTCCCCTGAGCAGCTTCCCTCTCCAGCCCCTCCAGCCTGTCTGGTCACAGTTGGCTGAGCGAGGTGGCAGGTTTGCTGGGCTGGTGGAGACTCTGCTCCCTCCGTATGGCTCCCCTTCAGCCACCAGCACAAAGAGCACAGTCAATAGCATCCGCTTGATCAATGGGCTGACAGATGCTAATGCAGAAACCTCTCCCAAATGGGGCTCCAGAGAGAGCAGGGGGGAGAGAGAGAGAGAGAGAGAGAGAGAGAGAGAGAGACAGGAAGAGAGAGAGAAAGGAAGAGAGAGAGGAACAGAAAGAGAGAGAAAGAGAAGGGGAGAGAGAGAGAGAGAGAGAGAGAGAGAGAGAAAGGAAAAGAGAGAGAAACAGAGGGAGAGAGAGAGAGAGAGGAACAGAAAGAGAGAGAAAGAGAGGGAGGGAGAAAAAGCTAACCAACTCAAGATATAGTTAGAAATGTACAGAATAGTACAGTCAGACTATCTAGTTGTTTCTACAAATTACTGTAAATTTATTGTTTTGCAAAATACATAATTTATCATCATATTGTTAGGGAAACACTGATGAAAATGCGCCATTCATCTGAAAAATCCTATTTCGTTCAATTTGATTCATGGCTCAGTTTCTTCCCCCCAACATTTATGTTTGTATTCAAATCTCAGTTCATAAATCAGACATTTGCAAAGAGACCCACAGGGTCAACCCCTTTGTGACCAGTGTATTAGCGTTGTTGCCATGGTTACACATGCAGGTCATAGTTTCATAACTCCGTGCCTCGGCGGGTCTCTGAACAGAGGATGATATAGTATTTTAAACTTAATTAGCATTTAAATGGAAAATTCTTTGTTTGAAACACACTAGATCCACAACTTCATCTTGGTTTCTGGGGGAAAAAGATTGGCACTGGTATTAGGACTTGTTGTTGCCATGGTAACCCCATGTTGGGTCATGCGAGTGCATGTAATGACTTCATGTGGTGAGTAATATGTTTGTGGTGTGACAGCGAGGTCGTCATGACAACTTACGCAGGTGCGTTCTTCGTGGCAGGTGAGCTCCTTGTGGATGTGCTCAGCATGGGCGGGACTTATACCCACTTCCGAAAAGCTCGTCAGTCTGTCTCCCATCAGGTCCAGCTGGGAGCGAACCTGAGGACACCCAAAACACACACACACAAACACACACACACACACACAAACACACATACACACAGAGTTTAGTCATATGAAATATGTTTTTTCAGAATGGTTGCACAGACAATTTCTCATTTCAATGACACATGCAGTTTCCTCCTGAGTCACACACACACACACACCTCTCTGTAATTGTGCTCAAAGTGGCGTAGCTGCAGGCATTGCTGCAGCTTGGTGTGGTGGCGCTCCCAGAAGTCGTCAAACGCCGTCTCCGTCTCGTCCAGCTGACCCAGCAGCCTGTGGGACACAGGGAACAGGTCATCAGCATAACAACACAACACCGCAAGGCACAACCCCAGCCGCCCTCCCCAGGACTCATTGCGATGTCACTCATGCTGTAAATTGGATTTTTCTCGTCCGGCCACTCATAGAGAAACACATCAGCTTGACAAGTTTACGACTTCTAAGCGATTTTAACGGCGTCCTGCTAAAAGCTGGACAAATAAGGTATGACGTCCATTACAGAATTCCAGTTCTGCTATTCAGCAGAGAACAAAGATCACAGGCAATCTGCAAAAAAGCTGATTTATTTTTAGAAATCCCCCTCAACAGCCAAATGTCCTTCCGGATGTATAATATTTTTTCAGACTGTGTTATCCACATTTGACAGACAGATACACAATTACAAGCTTGCCCTTTTCAGGATGATGAAATTGGACAATGACAGGAAACCCCTGAAATCCTCTAAACGCATTAAAATTAAAATTAAAAACGCATTAAAACGCTTTAAATCACCCCCTCACACAAGCCTTCACGAGACCCACAGAGGCTCACATGGGTTTGTTTCACAACGCTGAGCTCTCCTTTCCTTGGCCTTCACTGGTGAGGACACAAGCTAGGCTTACATAACGTGTGTGAGTGTGTGTGTGTGTCTGATATGCACCTGGTGGACATAGCTCTGCTACTGGCAATGTCTGTCACCTTCAATCTTGTCGGGTGCCAAGAGACTGGACCAAAATACACCCACGTCTGCACGCAAACCACACAGCCCCCCCATCTAACACACACACACACACACACATACAACCCCACCCGACATAAAAACACACAGCAGCCCTCAAAAGACCCTCTTCCCTAGAGGCTCAGATGTACTCAGACATTCGCTCCCACAGGGGTCTATGCAATACCGCCTGTTTCTCCAGAGGATAGAATTAGGTCATTTATTTTATTACACTGCTATAAACATCTATACAATTACTGTGATTTATGTGATGTATATATACTACATTCTCTAAATATATGCTATTACATTGCTACAGATTGTATAGTGTTTTATGATGTATTGTGAGGCTACATGCATACTAGGCCACCACATTGAAGCACTTATATAAACTTAAGGGTATTCATTACATAAAGAGTTATGTTTATCCAAGCCCACACAGGCTAAAAAATATTTTTACTTTGAAATCATCAGAATAAAGGAACTCTGATCCACTCACTGTAGATGCTTAAATGTTTGCAAAATAGCGAGAAAGAGAATAGACTTAAAATATAAATATGCTTTGAAGGGATAAAGCCGATGCAACTGCTATTTCTCATGTTGTGTTGAATCTTCTATTGGAGTCTATATGGATTGATTCACATTTCTCTCTGCATTTCTCCTTTAAAGTTTAACAGTGGATGTTGAGCGTGCTGATGCAAGCCATCTGATTTAGTCGCAACCTCATTGATTGTGGGGGCTGGCAGATCTTGTCACTGCGGAAGCAGCAACAGACTGCAGCACACACCACGCAACACCGCACACAGCACCACACCGCACCACACCATACCCCACACCACACACACTGCTGCACAACAAACACCGCACCACACCAAACACCTCACCACACCATACCACACCACACCACTCATTGCCCCACGCCATATCACACCATACCACACAACTTCACACCTCTCTACACACCACACCACATACACCGCTGCACAACACACACCACACCACACCGCATCCACAAACAGCACCACACCACACACACATCGCACCACACACAACTCCACACACCTCCACACACCACGTCACACCACACACAGCCCCACATCACACCACACCACTCCACTCCACTCACAGCCTCTCACCTCACCACTCACTGAACCACACTACACCATGCACCATACCGCACACAACCACACTGCATCATACCTGCATTACAAGAAACAAACTATTTAATCAGCTCATTTTATATGGCCCCTTCAATGATGCAGCTGCCCAATTAGAAAGTTACCCCTACACAGCAATTCCTTCTCACTGCTGTAAAACTAAAAAGCAATGGCATGAAGTTTCTCTTGGTTGGCAATGCTTCATCATAGGCAGAGGAAAGAGACAGAAAGAGAGAGAGACAGAGAGAGAGAGAGAAAGAGAGAGAGAGAGAGAGAGAGAGAGAGAGAGAGAGAGAGAGCTAACCGGAGCACTTTTGCTGCCAACAATCCTAACAGCATCACTGTCTGAAGGTGCTGAGTAGCCTATACATTGTGTCTTTAGTACTTTATTGCTGGAAGTTAACTACAAAGTTGTGTGTGTGTGTATGGGTTTGTGAGTGTGTGTGTGTGTGTGAGTATGTCACCTCTACACAGTAGCAATGTGTGTTTGTGAGTGTGCGTGTGTGTGAGTGTGTGTTACCTCTGCACAGTAGCAGTGTGTGTGTGTGTGTGTGTCACCTCTCCACAGTAGCAATGTGTGTGTGCGTGTGTCTTTTAATGTACCTCTGCACAGTAGCAAGGTTCTCCCTCTCGTCCTGATTCATGGTGTAGTCTGCGTCCTTGACCAGTGGCTCGTTGATACTCTCTAGTAGACGTCCACCTTGGGACAGGGCGATCTTTAGGTCCTCCTACACACACACACACACACACACACAGAGAGAGAATGGGGATTTAACAATTGTGTATGGCTGCCAGGTTTACTACAAGTCCCTCTGTGTACAGTATTACACTCTGAACCTCGATACGTTTAGTAATGTTCACTAAGGAATAACACACTAAACCTCGATGTGTTTAGTAATATCTACTAAGGTTAATACACGGCTGTCCCTAAAATGTGCCATTAATTCACGGTTTTGTTTTTCCAGATATTCAAGTAAACTACTGTACCTTCATCTTGTCCTTCTTGTTTGTGTGTGTTCCGAGCAGGTTGGCGGTTGCCTGGACGTCATTGGGCAGCTCTGTCTCGGCCAACTCCGTACCGAAGGACTGCAGCGTCTGGGCCGTCTTCTTCACCATCAGCGCAAAGCCCTCAATGGCCTGACAACACAAGAGCAGCACACACCTAAATAAACAGGTGTAAATACAGTACGTGTATAGGGAAAAAGCAGCATATGCTAACAGATGAGGGTAAAGAAGTTCACTAATGTGGTCTACACTGTACCAAATGCTTTCATTCGTAGACTTTTCAGCCTTAAAGCATAGGGGTGTGGACTAATTGATTCATTTTATTTAATGTGTTTTAAATAGAAAAACACATTAATTGCACATTTTCTGTACAACCATTCTGCAAAAACATATTTTCTATGACTAATCCCTGTGTGTATATGTATGTGTGTGTGTGTGTTTTGGGTGTTCTCAGGTTCACTCCCAAAAATAACAATAAACGTAATACTTTGTTTGATTTTTTTGACAATAAGCTTTCTAAAAAGTTAACTCCATTCTTTCAGTGATGAATGAGGACTATGTAAGATCAGTCGTTCTCATTGTGTTTGGTCCGTCACCATCAGACGAGGATGCTGTCGTGTGTTAAGTGTAGGGTTTAGAGCCACAGAAATGAGGTCTGCTCACGCCTCTTACCCTGGTCAGTGATCCTGTCAGACCTGCGGTGACCTATCCGACTCAATACCACACGCTTCAATATCAACTAACACACACAGATCTGGTCGGCTTCCCTTTCTCCCCCGAAATGTATAGATCCAGCAGCCTGAGTATCGAGATTCTCATCCGACTGACAGGATAAATGTATGGACCCCTTGTTCCTGTAATTGTGCAAGTGTTTCAAGGTCTTCAATCTCGATAACTGGAATTACTGTGGCGACGGCTCAGGCTCGGTTCTATGTGTTGCATGGGGACTAAATCAAGTGGGTTCTGTCTTTCAATGAAATAGAGAGAGAGAGAGAGAGAGAGAGAGAGAGAGGGAAGGAGAAAGCGAGGCAGAGGATGGAGAGAGAAAAGGTGGGAGAGCAAGAGAGAAAAAGAGAGATGACAGAGAAGGAGAGGGGTTGGCTTGAGTGAGAAATGGAGTGAGAGAAACAGAGAGAGACTGTGAGAGGAGAGAAAAAAAGGAAGAGAAAAAGAGAGGAGAGAGACAAGAGGAGGGACAGAGAAAGGGAGGGAGAGTAAGAAAGAGAAAGAGATAGAAAGTGAAAAGAAAGGGGTGGAAAGGGAAAGGTAGGGAGAGTAAGAGAAAGAAAAAGAGATGAAAAGAGAGGAGAAGAGATAGATGGGGGGTGGGGGGTGGGGAGCTGTTGTCTTACCGTTCGATGGGAGATCCACTTCTCGTGGCAGTAATCTTGCGTCCCACCCAGCTCCTGGGTCAGCTGACTCCTGTCAATGTAGCTGTGGAGCTCAGTGACCGAGCTGAGCATTATAACCTGGACACACACACACACACACACACACACACACAGAAGTGAGCAGTCTGAGGATGTTTTAAAAGGTGACTCAGACAAGAGTGCATGTGGAACAACAGTAATTCTTTCTTGATATGATACTTTTGAAGACAGAGCCACAAAAAGAGCTCCTAAAAGCTACACAGCACTGAATTTATTGAAACCTTCCTGTTTTCTCCTGCTAATGATTTCCTTCTGCCTGCTTTGGCATCCTGCCATCGGCCCCCACCCCCCACCCCCACCTCCCTTCGTTCTCAGCTCGAGCTCTCAAAGAGCTCTTTTGGTGGGTCTCCTCCTGCTCTCCTCTCCTCTCCTCCTCTCCTCCATCTCTCACGCTTCCCTTTCTCCTCCTTAGTGGGAGAAACCCCTCCAC
>JAGFZM010000603.1:282747-285247 GCA_017657215.1 Limnothrissa miodon
CAACAACAACAACAACAACAACAACAACAATAATCATAATAATAATAGTAGTATAATTACTAATAGTATAATTATCATTATTATATCTGTTCTTACCGTTATCCATTAGGAATGACTGTTTTCTGCTGACTGCTGTTACAGTCAGCGTCGGTGGTACTGATCCAAAACTATATATATTTAGAACACTATACACTATTGAGAATAGTAAGTGCTGTTGGTACTAGTACTCGTCCAGATACTCTAATGTATGTACAGAGTAGTGTCTACTGGTTGCACTGGTCCGAATTCGCTCTATGAAGAGAATAGTGTCTACTGGTAGACTACTGGTCCAAACACGCTCTATATTGAATAGACCGTAACCTGTCTGTCTCTTCCGTGCTTTTCTTTCCCAGCCTCAGTGAGCCCATATGCTGTTATAGTTAACACGGTAGACGCGCATAAATATGCCTTTTCCATTTAAAAACTCAGATAAGGCTTCGTCGTTCCTTTGTGCTGTGGTCTCCTATTTTCCCCTTCCCAGGCCGACTCAAGTTCTTCTTCTTGTGTCTATCTGAGCGGGCTTCCTCCCGTCAGCACAGAGGATATCCTCCTTATGAGGGAATTAAATCATTCACCCCTTCCACAAAAACACATGATGCATGCTCAGGACCACATGAAACGAAACCACAAAAACCTGACAGACGCGCAAGGAGGGTGCTTTTTGTTATGTTTCGTTTTGTTTAGTATTGCTGACCAGCTTTTTAAAACTTAGACCCTGGGTGTGAGCTCTGTGTGTGTTTGTGTGTGAGCGTGCACGTAAATGTGCATGTGTGCATTTGTGTGTGTTTATGTGTGTGTATGTGTGTGTGTGTGTGTGTGTGTGTGGGAGGTGGGATCCTGCGTATATGTGCATTTGAGTGTGAGTGTGTGTGTGTGTGTGGGGATGGGGGCAGAGTGGTTCCTATGTATGTATGTGCATGCATGTGTGCATGTGTGTGGTTGTGTATGTGTGTTTGGGGGAAGGGTTGGGGGTTGGGGTGAGTCGGATATGTTCAATCTCATCTCCTCTCCTCTCCTCTTCCCACGCGAAAAAAACCCTCCATATCCCCCATGCCCTAGCTGCCCCCAGCAGGGAACAAACAGACCCCAAAGTACCCCCACCCCCCAAATCTGCCCCCACCAATCCCCCACACCCCACAGTTTAAGCCTCTCACACATGCGGAACCGCACTGTTTATCAACACAGAGAAATGAGACGGGCTGAAAAGCATCGCTTCACAGCTAGACAAAAAAAAAAGAGAAAAAAAAGAAGAACCCCCCCCCACACACAAACACACACATCCCTTGGACTTATACATCCGCAAAGTGCACACAGGGCCCTCACACAGTGACAAGAACTATAGAACACTCATTCTTGTCTTGTGTGAGGGAGTGAGTGAGTGAGTGTGTGGTTTGTGTATGTGTGTGTACATGCAAGAGAGAATGTGTGTATGCGTGTGTGTGTGTGTGTGTGTGTGTGTGTCATAGAGAGAGAGATAGAGAGAGAGAGAGGGGGGGGGGGGGGGGGGAGAGAGAGAGAAAGAGGGATTTGGTGGGGGTATAAAAGAATGCTGGTTATTCATTCCGAGAATGGTTCAGTGCTGGGGGGCTGACAGAACTGAATAGGGGTGGTGTGTGTTAGTGTGTGTGTGTGTGTGTGTGTGTATGGGGGTGTGTAATACTATTCAGCAAAGAAGGAGGATTCTTTGCCAATGCTATACATATTTAATTGAGTCAAGCTCAGCGCTAGCTAGCTAACTATGGCTAATGTGACAATATTTACTCTGTGCCATTCAGTAAACGGACGCAGAAAAGGGATTCTGTTCTCTCTCCATTTTTTTAGACACTTTGGTTTGGTGAGAAACACTACTGCAAAGAAAAGTGTGCAGGCATGTAAACAAATAAATAGCGTAGCCTAGCATTAGGGGAAACTGTTGCTAGAGCGTAGATATTATTACAGACACACACACAAGGCTTGTCTCGTGTTGATCCTGCTTGTTACGTCACAGCGTTCGTTCCCTCACTCCTTCTTTCTCTCACTTACTTTTTCCATTTGCTCAGGTGTCCTTCCTCTGCATAATTCACATTGGAGGATCAGTGTTGCTCTTCTAGGCACCTTCAGAATAAGGTGACCAGACTGTCTGGTATGGAAATCAGCAAAGATTCCCAGAAAATTCCCATTTCTACAATCTTGTTTTAGGTTAGAAAAACTGGGGACAGGGTTGGGATTTCTTGAATTTTATTTCCTTTTTTTTATTATGATTTAACTAGTATTAAAATCATGTGTCATCATTTTGTGAAGGGAACCCCATCTCAAAAAAGGGAGTCTTGCAGTAGAAGAAATTGTCTGATCATCGGTATTACAGGCCTCTGCATGAGGCAAGTCTTTAGCATGTCCCCTTTTCTATGAGAAAGAAGAGATACCACCCATACAGTACAAACACACACACACACACACACACACACACACAGAAGTTCCCTAC
>JAGFZM010000603.1:292747-301653 GCA_017657215.1 Limnothrissa miodon
ATTAAGCTTCCCAGATATTACATCACTTTACAGCTCAATCTTCCTCCAGTCTGACGACATCACAACTAACTTGTCCGTGCCATCCACTGATCTGGGGAATAGCCTGAAAATAGCTTACGAGAAGAATGAATATAAACTGCATGTGGATTTCTAACATTAGATGACCCCCCTCTCCCCCTCATGTCTAAAAATGTAATTACCTTGAGATATGTTTCTGATTCCCATAGATTAGCACAAGATGTACGCCGATATATAGTGTTCCGTCCAAGGGCCCTTTCCCAAAAATATGGTTACTATCCAGTCAGCTATTTTGTTGGTTAAAAATGGCCAATTTTACGGAAACCAACAAAAGTTAGCAGCTATAGTTAAAGCTATAGTGCCACTGAGATTCCTATATCCCACAATTCACAAGTACTGGCACTAGTACTTTTTTTAAAGCCACTATGTGTAGAATTGATCTTCTATTTATCTTCGTCTTTTATTAAAAATACATTTTTTATTTTAAAAATATAATGTAAAACAATGGTAATTACCTCCAAGAATAAATGTTTTCCATTTATATATAGATGTGGCTGGGTACCAAATGAGAATATCCATTTTGCGCCGCCATTTTCAAAATGAGGACCATGGGAAATGAGGACCGTGGGAAGGGAAGGGCTAATACATTTTATTCAAACGTGTGCAGTATACCACTTCGCCGATAGATGGGAGAAATTCTCATACGAAAAAAATAAAACTTACACATAGGGTGGGTTTAAGTTTTGACCCTAAGGCGCTTTTAAACATGTCTGAAACATGCCAAACAACAACAGCAGCAGCAGCGCACAAATACACACACACACACACACACACACACACACACACACACAAAGTAGAGTGACAAACATTCAACTTAATTTCTCTTTTCCCACAGTCTCCTGGCCTGAGGCAAGTAAGAAGCTGAGACCATCTTGCTGTAAAAGGAATAGCCCCTTTTAGCCCCTTTCACAGGTTGTCTAAAATGCAATAAAGTGGTTGACACTGAAACAAACAATGCCCATTGCTAGCGATTTTGAAGCAGGCAGATGCGATTCTACATACCCCAAATAGCCAAGGCAGGAGCAATCATCAAAGTTTCGGTGTCAACCACTTTATTGCATTTTAGACAACCTGTGAAAGGGACTCAAAGTGTTAAAAGCCGAAATATTCCTTTAAGATCATGGTGTAGGGGCACTAAAATGACACACACACACACTCCAGCTTACGAAAGCGCTAAAACTGGGAGGAAAAAACCTGCGTACTTTGTTTCGGCCATTTGCCTTTGACCGTGACACAAACAGTCCAGGGCAGGGCTATTGGGAGAGGATGTGAGGGCTGGTAAATGACCAAGGCATGACCAGGCCCTGGGAGGAAATGGCTGTTTTTAATGAGACGTTTCCTGTAACTGCTGAACTGCTCCAGCATGCAGTATCTGTTCATCACAACAGAAACTATAAATTGCTAGTGAAACAGAGAAAAATTAGGGTTTTCCAGACTCACAATATGAGACTGATGACAGGTGGTTTCTTCAGTCATTCTGACAAAAAAAAAAAAAAAAAATTTTGTGTATTCAATCCATAATTGTTCATCGTCATGAAGTGCTGTCGGTAGGAAATAGAATGAGAAGAATTGACAGAATAGTAAAGAGATACTGAATGTATTAGTGAATGGAGCACATTCTTATGCCCCACTCAATTAACACTTACTGAATGGGACATATTCTTACACTCCACTTAATTAATGTTAGCTGCTGGGTTGTTAGTTAGTCTATCTTGTGTTAAGTCCTCTTGTTCTTTTTCCAACTGACAGTGGGCACCCAATGACCTCAAACAACAGGGCTATGGATTAACTCACACCTGACATCTCCTTACTGGTGTCGAATATCACACATTAAACAGAACTGAGACCAACAGATCTTTTGTGCTCAAACCATGTCATATCCTCTTCAGAAGCCCTTTGTTGTTTTCCACTAGTTTGACACCATTGTTATTGATACAGCAGCTCTTGTGACAGCTTAACTTTATAACTATTTCAACTGTAATTCAACTCTAACACATCTGGAACACACACATCTTTTTATGCTGGAACACACACAATCTTTTATGTTGCTTCTGAAGCACTGGAAGTGTTACTGGTGATGTGAACACGGCCATCGTGATATGGCAGGGTGTGTGTTTGTTCACATTTACATATCATATCAGCAGTAGCCTATCTGCTGGGAAAGGTGTGTCTGGCCAGGTGAACAACGCTCAATTCTCCCAGTTAGACTAATGAATTCGGGCTTTTGTGTGACCACCTTGACAAACTGATTCAAGATCAGTCAATCACAAGAGGGACGGTCCGCTGGAGAAAAGAGGGGGTTCGGGTGACCGAACCATGCTCTGACTGACTGGGCAAAAACTGAGTGGCACCTTTCACACAACACAATGCGTCTCTCAGCGGTATCACCTACTGAATCAAACTCAACACAATACTCCCATTCACAGCATGGCTTGGTTCGCTTGGCTTGGCTAGGGGCAAACCAAAACCTCACAACCTCCCACAAACTGTGTAAACCCACTGAAACGCACCTGACCGCGGGCCATATGCTAAGCGACCGGTCAGTAGTTGACTGTGACTATTCAGAGCCAGCCACCTGTTGTTTACCTACTGTAAAGTCTTTGAGTGTAAACATGAGTGTAATTAT
Organism: Limnothrissa miodon; assembly: GCA_017657215.1. NCBI lineage: Eukaryota > Metazoa > Chordata > Actinopteri > Clupeiformes > Clupeidae > Limnothrissa > Limnothrissa miodon. The sequence goes on from JAGFZM010000603.1 coordinate 295,452, forward strand.
GTTTTAATCACTGTATGTACTGTGTATCAGTCACTTCAAGTTCCTTGTAATGTTACATCACATCTTTGTAATTTGGCATCATGATTATCAATTGTCGTTCACTGATAACTTTGTTGTTGTCCAACTGTCGTCGGATGCAGTTGTGAAATAAATAAAAGGACAATAGTTCTTTCAAGCCATAAATAAAATACCTATTTTAGAAATATTTGTAGTCTCTAAGGGCCGGGAGTTTTTTTTGTGAGCTCTTCTAACTTCCTCTAAATGAACGCAAAAAAAAAAAAAACCCGAAACCTGGACAACTTGCTTCTGGTCTGAACAAAAGGATGCCTCAGAGACATTCAGCTGTGTGTGTGTGTGTGTGTGTGTGTGTGTGTGTTGATCTGTGGAGCAAGGATGCAGCAGGTGAGGGAGATAAACTCAGTCGGTCATATTATGTGCTCTGTCATAAAAATAAACTCCGGCTCCCTACAGTATAAACTTCCCTTGTCTACCGAAGTTAAATATGCCAGAAGATGAAAGAAAAACAATGAACTCAAACAGTCATGATCCTTCTGGTAACAGACAGCACATTATCCTTTGTTTATCTAAACGAGGGAGGGGTGGTGTGTTCTTTCTCTCATTTGTTCCCTTCCCTCTTTCTCTTCATCTGTTTCAACTCTCTTATCCCACCTTTTGCCCCCCCGCCCCACCCACAAAAAAGAAGAACGTGCTCAATCCGTCTTGCTTTATCAAAGCATCTCAATTGCTCAGGGCATTTCATTTCCAGTGGCTTCACCACCACCCACCAAACAATTACAAGCCCCATCATTGCCTACACTCGTGCCCTGCTCACCATTCCTGTCTGCTGGGCATGTTTTTGGGTGGTGCCGTGCACGGCTGGCGCCCCCAGGGTTGCCATGGGAGGTGACCTTCCTCTGCCAGCTATCTCTCTTGACCCACCAGGGTGGGCACGGAAGCGGCAGCGATGCCAATTCTCCCTATGCAGGACACATGCCTGGTATCCTTATGACTCACAGCATCTGATAAGCACAGATATTATGTTCTCCAATGACTAGGTCTAAAACTACTGTAGTCAACCCCATACTTTAATCTTGACTTGAATCTTGACCGCCACAATCTCTGGAAGTTGCTCCACTTTGAACACTTGGCCAGTTGCTCCACAGATGGTTCCTTTTAAGGACATGAATTGAAGTGAAATCTATCATCCTCATAAGGCAACACTACGGAGTAAAACTGGAGGACTAATCCCTAGAAGGCACACAACAGATTCCAAACATTGTCCATGGGCTTATTGGCAATGCTAGAACATGGTGACTTCGATATTGATAAAATCCTACTGTATCAATTCTCACCACTAATTCAAACTATGTCTTATCATAAATGACAGACTGGTGTTTATCCTTGCAGGGGAATTTGCATGGACACTGACATCATAATTTGCCATCATAAAAGGAGCAGGAAGAGTTCTCAGGTCAGAACATGTAATGTAGGCTATGGGGACAAATACAATACCAAATGCCATGCATAGATTCCGAAAAATGTCAGTGGATGATTCTAATTTTGTCAGCTTCTACAAGGGGGCAAGTACTTTAGGTTTGTGTGATTTCTGCCAACAGTGAACAAATACAACATCACCAAGATAGCAAAACCAGTTACCTCTCACAGAATAAACAGACCTCCCTTCTTCTAGGCCCTGCCACTAATGTAAATACAAGAGTCTGCCACGAATCACAACTTGTGTGTTAGTCTCAAAAAATATAACATACACACGATCTGACAGGTTCAGTTAAAATTAAGTTTAGTAGTGAAATAACACGTGACTAAAAAGAATCACCTCTCATCTAATGGTGCATATTTTTCAAGGCTCAGTCTGTACTAGTTGCAAATACGTTCATGCCAAAACATGCTGAAAATAAAACCTAAGCCTGGATGACAACTGAGGTTCAGACTTTTGACTTGTCAGCTAATGGAATACTATCGGAATAGTATCGGAATACTGTTGGAATACAACTGGAATACACTTTGAACTTCTCTCAAAGTGCATATTGCCTTTCTGACAGGCTACCATAGGTAGCAACACTATAGTGGCATAGTACATGCTCTTCCTTTGTGTTGGTCATATGGGAGATCATGCAAACATTGCCTGGAGACTGACAAAAGAGCAGCTGGTTTGATCAACAAATAAAGAGTAAATGATGAGTGCATTATGTCAGGCGGCTTCATTAGGCCTGCATTAAATACTGCAGTTTCTCTAAAGTAGAATAAGCCCACCCACTATACCATTAACCATGATCTCATCCTGCAGGAAATGCATGCATGTTCTTTAGACATTTAAATAATTAAATCTGTTCATGTTGCAGCAGCACACAGACAGACATGAAAATAGTTTAGGTTTAACATTAGGATTACTTTTATGCTTCAACTGTTTTGCTGCTACTTCTAGACAGAAATCAATCAAGCCTTCCCTCCAAAAACTCACTGTGCAGCTGGTCACAGGACACACAGAAATGATAGTAGCTCTCCACCTCCTCCAGTGATATCCGCACACATCCACCTCCATTTTTCACAGGTTGTAGAGTCACTGTACATTCTTCCCTAACCTTCATCTTCTTCACTGTCACCTGCACGGCACAGGTGTGCTCTGTTTACCTCTTCCCACCTCTACTCCAACTCTTCCTGGTATATCCTCCTCCTCCCCCTTCTTTTTTCCTGTTCCTCTGAATCAAGGTGTGAATGTCCAATTGCTTGGAGCATGCCATTGTGATTGTAGACCACTCCCACTTCCTCAACTCTTGCCTCCGCCCAAAATCAGGCGTGAGAGCCTCCTGCTTTTTTCTATTTTCTGAAGAGAGACACCGGCAGAAACATTTGCCCCTGGCTGCGAAACGCGCGGTCAGGTGTGCGTTTCCTTTTTGAAAAGTGGTTAACACAGGGAAATGCTCATTGCTGGTATTGAATGACCACACAGACAGAAAGTTAAGATAAAAAAAAGATTCTGTCAAAGTTGGCCTACAACTTTTTTTGTTAGCGATTTGAAAGCTGTCTGTCGTGTTTCTCAAAATGAATTCGCTATAAGTTAATATTTAAATAATGTAAATGTGTAACAGACTAACAACGTCCTTTATTAGCCTTCTTTACCTTTCTTTTCAGATAATTTATTTTGCCTTAGGTATAGTCTAGACTATCTGCTCGTCTGCTGATTTAATATAATTTCAACGTTGTTTATAGTTGACATTAGACACAATGAATAGAGACATAATACATAATGAATAGAGACAAAATCTCTATTCATTATGTATTTAAAACCTCTACATTCAAACATTCAACCACGAAGATGCCGTCCTTTTCGTCAGTATAACTGGCTTTATGGTAGGCTATACTAGACTTTCCTGAGTTAACTTGCTATGTGAACACTTTGAGGTAGATTATAATCCGTGGTCAAATTTACCTGTATGCGTCTGTGTGCTGCGGGAGATATGTCTCCGCCTGACTCTCGGGAAGCAGCCCACGGTCTCCATTCTGCAGAATCCCCCGGGGGCTCAGGTCTTCACGCTCTAGCAGTGTTACGGGCCCATGAGCTGTGCTAAGCATACAAAATGCTGTTCTTCTTAGCCATTCCCGAATGGCATTGCTATGACCTTTGACAAAGCGGTTATCTGTTAGCCAGTACGAGACAGATTAGAGCCATAAATTTAGAATGAATGAGTCCATTTTATCAAACCCACCAATAGGACTGGCGTCCAAGTTTCACTGTTTCACTAGTAGCGAAAGGAATATAGGCTATAAAAGATTCCAAATTGAACTTTCTGCGCAGTCCACATCACAACACTCAAGTTGTGTGAGAATTCCAGATAGGACTCTGAGGATTTAAAGTTTAGGATCCCCCCCGCCAAATACCCATCATACGTCACTGGCAAACATTAGTTAAAGTTAGAATGCCGTGAGTCATGCACCAGTCTTGCAATGACACAGCAGAGGACATGCACTTAAATTGTGATTAGAGGGTAAAAACTCCTCTTCTGCCTCCATAACCACATAGCCCGAAAGTCTCTGGACTGTCAACACATTACAAACAAGCCAAAATGATGACCTCAACAGAGCCACCCCACAATAGATAAAGACAAGGCCTTTCTGAAAGACGTGGTAAACACAGTCTTCAAACTGTGTGTTATGATCAAAGGAAAATGTTGGCTATAATCGCTGGTACACATACAGATGCGTGCGGACACACACACATGCACGCACACACACACACACACACACATGCATGCAAAGAAGTCTCAATTAGGTGAACAGTCACCTGTTCAGAGGGCTGTTACACTTGGGCTCCTGAGGGCAACCCTACACGGGCAGCAGTATGGTTTAAAGAACAGATTTACAGATTTGCACCCAAGCTACACAGTGTAAAGACAGATGTCCTCCTCTGCCTCACCTCCTGTCAGGGGCTTTGCTTGCATGTGCGTCTTAGATGGAGAACAAGATGGACACAAGCTTCTGTAGACACAAGCCAGTGTCTACCATGCACCCTAGACATATATGGGATTGTTAATATATATATATATATTTGCAATCCCAGATCTCATTAGGCATGGATGGTGTGTGAGTGTGTGTTTGTTTCTGTGTGTGTGTGTGTGTGTAAGGCAGGGAAACTTAGAGACAGCTACCCAGAGGAGAGCCACCCCTGTGGGGGTCTCTCCAGTGCAACCTCAGCCTCCAGCTCTCCATCAAGCGGAGGGAGCCGTCACACATCCCCACAGCGCACCAGAATCATGAGTCAACAGAAAGAAGTCTTTTTTTTTTTTACTCCCCCTCCCCAGCGCACCCCAGACACACGCTAAACTCACAGCACAGTTCTTCTCCACACACAGCACAGCACAGCTCAATGCTTTGCCCTGCACGCTTTTCACCTCTGCATAGCATAACACACCGCCAGAACACAGCACACTGAAAAAAGAAGTTTTTAAGACTACATGCTAAACTTAAAGTTCTACCTGACACACAGAACAGGAGAGATGGGTGACCTCTAACACTATCCCCCAACACACACACACACACACACACACACACACTTTACTGAACTTGTTGTTTTCACAGATATAAACAACACCACACATGCCAGCATATACTAGATGCCCCCCCCCCCCCAAGAGTACAGGCTAAACTTAAAGTACTGCCTGACACAGAGAACAGGAGAGAATAATGCCCTCTACCTCCCCACCTTCCCTCAACACACACACACACGCACACACGCACACACGCACACACACACACACACACACACACACACCTCTCAGCTCTTGACTTTCCTACACGCAGAATACAACATACCACACTACACCACACAAGCCTGCACATGCTCACACTCTCTCACCGTTCCAGTCCCGCCACGAGTTCTTGCGGCTGCCGAAGGGGGACGGCAGCACGTTGAGGTTGTGGAGCAGCTGGTTGAGACGGAACAGCAGGCGCGCAGGAGCCTCCTGGCCCTCACGGAGCAGCTCCTGGAGGGACATGAGGACCCGAGCCGGCGGACGTGACCCCCAGGCACACACAGACACACACACACACGCGTGTGCGCTCCCAAAAACACAACACACACTCGCAGTCAAGTCAAACTTCAGCTCCGCAGGGGGTCTCTCACTTCCCGGACTGCAGGGTCCCAGAGCGGAGTGAGAGAGAGACAGAGAGAGAGAAGCACAACGGTAGCAGCAGGCAGTGACTTTGTCGCTCTTCACCACAACAAACGTGCTGCCCCCAAAATCTTCTGCGTCACTCCCTTGTCACTGTCCAGGCATGCTGTGCTGTGCTGTGCTGTGCTGCACTGAGTGTGTGCGTGTGTGAGAGAGCATGCTGCGTGTCCCCATAAGCTTGGTCAGCAAGCGCGTTCCCTTCGTGCTAGGAGGAGGACGAGCACCGTCCGTCCAGCCGGCCACTTGAGAGAAAGAGGAGGTGGAAGGGCGCAGGAGGAGGAGGAGGAGGAGGGAAGATCTGTGGGCCGTTTAAGTGTAAATCCCCTTCTGCTGGGGGCTAATTATACCAGGCAGGACAACAGCTAAGCTGCTGCCACTGCTGCTTCCTCTCTCCCTCACTCGCACCACACAGGGGACACTATTGGATACACACTTCTAAACTCTCTCTCTCTCTCTCTCTCTCTCTCCCTCTCATCTCTTCCCTTTCCCTCATCTCTCCTCTCTATCTCTTCCTC
>JAGFZM010000603.1:301663-311663 GCA_017657215.1 Limnothrissa miodon
TTCTCATTCTCCTCTCATCTCTCTTCTCTCCCCTCTCCTCATCTCTTTCTTACTCTCTCTCCCATCTCTCCATGTCATCTCTTCTTTCTATCTCTCTTCTCTCTTTCTCCCATCTCTCCTCTCTATCTCTTTCTCAGTTGCCCTCATGATGACAAGACAGCAAAGAATAGAGGGGTGAGTAAGACTGGCTGGAGGCACAAGAGACACAGAGAGAGAAAGACAGAGAGCGAGACAGAGAGAGAGAGAGAAGAAAAAGTTGACAACTAAAAGTCTTTGTGCAAAAGAAATACGGTTTTGTTTGAAATCTGGCAGCCCTGACTTGAGAACTGAGAACTGCTATCTTTAAACAGTTAGACTGGTTATTCTTTGTTTTCTGAGCAGTCCCTTCAAATTAAACACAAGAAACAAGAGTGTATCAAGTCTTTGAAATCTCACAAGGAAGAAAAACAGACAATGTTTCTATTGTGAATAAAGTACCTTTAGTCTCATTTAGATCTCAGTAGTTTAAAAGAGATACAAAACTTAATAACAACTAGAGCATAGAACAGCACATTTATGCACTGTAAAGTTCTGGCAATACTGCTTAGTAATGTCATTGATTTAGACAGACTATCAGTACCACAGCAAAATACCACAACGCTACTGTGACAGACAGGCAGAAAGACATAACAGTAAAAAGAGTCTCACAGCTGGGCCTGTTCAGGAGTCACGGCTGCAGAGCCACGTGCTGTGGTCACAATGACTCACCACATCTGCAACATACACTGCAAGATCTGTAGGATCACAAGTGGCTGAATGTCATTATTCTACAATTGCTAAAGGCTTAACTGAACTGAGGCAGCCAACCATGAAGTTCATTCATTTTAGTGAAGCCATTAAGGGTCCAGTGTCTAGGGATTAGCCATGTGACGACTTAATCTGATACCATCTCCGAATTGAATTAGATGGCATATAGCCATATTACAGGTAGGTCAACACATAAGTACACATAAGTACCATTTCCACCACCATCCATATGCACTGAACGTTCAGTAAACCAGAACATAATAACAATAAAAAAAACCTTTAAATCAATGACATTACCATCAGATACATGTTAGAATCTTCTTGTAGAGTTATGTTCAGTAGAATCTTCAGTAGAGTTATGGAAAATGTTTTGAGCCCTTTTCAGGTATAGTTCACAATAATTTTATGCCAAAAACTTTCTAATGTTGCTTTAAGGTAGAGGACACTGTCCCAATGTCTAGTACTGTAGTAGGCACACACATTCAGACAGCCACACACCAACCCTGAGACATGCATGTGCTCAGCTGTTTAGATGCCCTCACTGATAGACACCTTAGTGGCCAGTCTTGATGCATAGCTCTACCTCTCCCAAATCCCAATGTAATTGAGCCAGCTCTTCAATGCATATAGGTGAGAATGGGGCAAAGTCATCAGTCTGCATGCTGTGCAACTGTATGAAGAAACACAGGAGGAGTCGAGAGAGGTCTTTGCGCGCCCCGTAATGAGCCACTTAGCCAATAGCGTGAATAGCTACAAAGCTGGTAAATTAGCCCACAAACAGCTTAAACTGTGGCCTGTTGTGCTTTTAAATGCATAAACATGTTGTGTTGGTGAATCTGAATTAAAATAAGAAGTGAGGGGAACTGTTGTGTATGTGTGTGTGTGTGTGTGTGTGTGTGCGTGTTTTCTGAGAGAACATGAGCAGACGTGCTGACAGGTCCCCCCCCTGCCCCCTTAAACTGTGTAGAGCAGAGCCAAGACAGCCAACAGGGAGGGGGAGAGAGAGATTTAGGCCAAGAGAAAAGGATAAGGTAATAACAAAATAGATAAGGTAATAGTTCAACAGTTTAAATAAGTGGACAACTTAAAGCGGAAATGTTATAGGAATAAAGATGAATAAAGATGGACAGTTTGTTGCCCTGTAACTGTTTGTTTTTGTGAAGGCCAAAGATGGAAAGTGAGGAGAGTGGGATTAAGAGGTAGAGAAAAGGGTAGGGGTTGGATGGTGAAGTTTTTTTGGGTGATGGAGGTGGAGGGGGGCAGCCCTCTATTCTCTTTCCCTCTCATCCTCTTACAGCGTGGGGAGGCCTTATAAGTTTCCCCATAGACAGACCTCATTCACACACAGGCCCAGCTCTCTCGGGCCGCCAGGGCCAACAAAAGACACTGCCATCCCAGAATTAAGTCCATGGCAACCACAGAATGCAAGGCCAAAGCCAGTTACCACAGCAACCAGCCAGCAGGAAGCGTTAGGTAACTAGAGAGAGAATGGCTAAACGCTGGGGCCAGTCTCAGTTAAAGCAAGCCACAGGAGGGCCCAATTCACACCCTTGTGTAGCTCAAACATGCTCGAACATGTGACTGCTTCAGTATACTGGACTTGTGTGCCTCAGACATGATCAATTTTACCCTTTAGCAGTGCCGACACAGGGTAAATGCGTGTTTCAAAAGGCAAAATAAAAGACGACACTGTTCAGCACAGTATCAGCTGTATTAGTAACTTATAGTACATCATAGGTTGTGTTAATACTGCAAACCTGTGTTGACTACTTTTATGGACTAAAGAATCAATACAACAATTGATCATGAATCGTTCCAACAAACAGAATTGACAATGGTATCGATACGGATTAAATTCTATTTATTCCTACCCTTAGGGGCTAATACTCATCAGACTGAAACTATAGGCTAAATAACTGATGAATGTGAGTGTTTAAATGTATCCTAAACCTCTTCCTCGCCTGTGGTGGTGCTGAGGGTGTTGCTGCATTAGTGTTAGAGGGTACAGCGCCCTCTAGTGCTGGGGAAATAAATAGAGCTCTTCCGGGACACATCACAAACACAGACAAGATCATTTTACAGGTCCTGGTCCAGTGGCTAATGAAGAGATATTGGCTCTGGTTTGGCATATTTGTTTTCTGTTAGTGTTGCTTCAGCTGGCTGTGGATGCCAGAAATGTTGTTCAGGCACAGATACTGAATATCAAATTTAAATTCAGGCATTATAAAAAATCTGTTCCTGAAGAAGTCATTACATTGATAAAACATATTATGAGAGAATAAACAATCCATTTTTGAACTGTCTCCAAATTCTGCATCTAAAATTCTGACGCAAACCTGAAGGTCATTTACATGTGCTAAAAATGCCTGGATATCAATAATAATGGTACACAAATATCTGTCAATAATAGTAGAGATAAATGAATCCAGATTATTTATGGGGTAAAAAGGTAAACGCCATTCTTGGATGAGCCTGGAATGCCATCGGTGTGTTGCAGGAAAGTGTGTGTGTGGGGGGGGGGGGGGCACATTGTTAATCTGCACGAGTAGCTCACTGCCGCAGAACTGGGTCAAAGATGATGAAGGAATACCGAGAGCAGTCGCCTGAACACATTTCACCATCTCATCCATCAGGAGTGAGTTAGAGTGCAAGAGCATTTCCAGATCCATCAATTCATCCGGCAACACACATTCCCTTGCTCCCACAATGGGTCTAAAAATAAGACCTAACAAAAGGCTGCTAATTTTATGCCAGTAAAGCCATTTGCCAATCATAATCAATGATTCCTTCACAGATTCACTAATTCAGTCTTCAGACCTCTGTGTTATAATCAGTCAACGTCTTGAGTGACTGCATGCATACCTCCCATCTTATCAGCTGTGTTGTGAGAAACTGCTTAGAAATGCTGGACGTACATGTAAAACATGCAGTCAGTAAGCTGACGGAAACATGCGGTTTTCACAGCACGTCTTGCACCAAGCATCTCTCTGCATGTGACAACAAGATGTATCCTCCCTGTATCCTCGACGCTTACATGAGCCAGGGACAGTGGCTGTGGGCTGTGACCTCAGATTCATCTCACTGTAAACAGAGATTCATATCGCATTCCCTTTCCTGGGCTATTAGGCAAAAGATCTCACCCTCTGGGTAACTGGTGTGACCTACTTCTATACAGTGGACTTGGCCTGTTGGTGTGTTTACACAGTATAATGGTGAAAGTTTCCTTTTTGAGCTTCAACCTGCAGGCATCCTCATTCCTCCTTGTAAGGAAGTGGGGCAACTATGACAATCCTCAACAGCACGTGATAAAAATAAGAAATGAACGTCACATGATCTACGATTCCCCAACGTCTCAAGATATGTGGAGTGTTTTGGTTGCATGTTGGTTCTCAGTTTGAACTAAATGCACTTCAGTGTCTGCAGGTGCTCTGCATTTCGTAAATAAGATACAGCCAGTATTCTTTCGGCAGTGTTAATGTGTTAACTACTAAGTGGTAAAATATCTGTGTGGGCTTGCACACATAAGCAATATGAACATGCCAAAGCCCTACTGCTTACCATTCAGTTCCAATGAAAACACACATTTGGCATTCTGTACAGTACACATACTGTATATTTCATTTTAGCACAACTAGTTGAAGCCACTTCCTGGAGTCAGCTGGCCATTGACTCATGGCACAAATGAAGAAAAGAAGAAGTTGAATCACTGGGAAATCATCATCTGCATGTGAGTGTCACACATAAAGTGATGCCAATCATATTTGAACCCCCAAATTTACTTTGAAAGAAACCAAATTTTCCCTGACAGCAATGAAAAACTACATATACTCATACACATGCAGGCACATGTAACAAATACACACAGACGGACATAGACACACTACAAACACACACATAAACACACACATACAGACGTGGACACAGCCCTCTGCCTGATGTGCACACATGCACACAGCTGGACACACACACACACACACACACACAGTACACAGATATGGACACAACACCCCCCGCTTGACACACAAACACACACCACCAATGCGGACACACACCCGCACACAGCACAACACCCCTCCTACCAATGTTGTGTGTTATGCTGTTGAGCCTCTTCACCAGCTCCTGCAGGGCCATCTCGCCCATCTTCACCCACAGAATCATCCTTCCAGGAGGGGAGGGGAGGGGGCGGGGGTCCGCCTCGGCCGCTGTCCAGGACGGGCTGCCTCAGTCTGAGGGAGGACGTCTGCTGTGGCTGCCTGACTTCCTTCCCCTTCCTCTGGTGCTGTCCTTGCTGATGCTGCCACTTGCCACTTGCTCCAGTGCTGCCGCTGTTGTCGCTGCTGCAGACGTGATGGTGTGTGCTTCACAGTTCCTCTTGGACATATACACACAGGCACACACGCACTGACACACACACGGCTCGTGCGGCAAGACAGCACGCCACGGTGGAGTGGAGGAGCTAAGCAGGAAGGTTGGCAGTGTGATCAAGACATGCGCACACACATACACACACACGTAGAGGCACGCACATGCGTGCCCACCCACCCACTCACTCTCTCTCTCTCTCTCTCTCTCACACACACACACACATGTCGGCATGAACAGATGCACAGTCATGGTTCTGTGTGGATCCACATCTAAGCGCGCGCACACACACACACACACACACATTCATATTTATAGGTTGTGCATACTCATTCAAGCAAATGCAGTATATCAAGCACGCATGTAGGACAGGATAGCTACTCAGTGCAAAGTCTCAGGAGAAAGAGAGAAGAACGAGTGAGAGCTGTGGATGGATGCAGCCCCTAGCAGCACAATGATGTGTGCCACTTTCATCTGAATTAACATCAATGTCTGTCGCTGCCAGACGGTGTTGCTAAGGAGTCTGGTCTGCCTTAGCAACGCTCATGTCCTCTCATATTGTCCGTGGCTCCGAAGGCAACTATGAAGCATGAGTGCTGTCTGCAAATGTCAGACGCGCGTGATGGCATCTGTAGTGATAATGACACCGCTAAAAAGGTTTGACGTGATATTTAAGTCGGGAAGTATGATAGCCTACGTCTTGATACGTCAAGGGATACGTCCTGGGGATGTTGCCAGTTTGAAATACAGGCTAATGCATTTTTCAGATGCATTTCTGACATCACTACAGCACAAATAACTTTATAATAGATCTCATGCAGTGGTTCTTCATTCCTTTTCAAGGTCAGTGAGGTATTCTGCGCAGCCCTGCAGGCTGGATACAGTTGTAGAGACTCATCCCAATTCATATGGTTTGGTGCCATCATGTGGACAGATACGGTACTGTGACTAAATGTTTTATGGGCCTGTTCACAAACATCGGCTGCTCTCAAAATGGCATACTGAAGAGCACTCTGTTTGACATTAGTAGGAAAAGGTTGTACGAAGTAGTACAGCCTTATGATATTGAGGAAACAGCCCTAGACTATTACACTGCTGTTTTAAAAAAGCCTGACAAGCTAAATCAATGTAGGCTTGGTTGATACAAATTTCCTTATATGTCAGAAGTAAGGCACACCCCTATTTTTCCTTTTTTTCAAAAAAAACAAAAAAAAACAAAACAAAAAACGACATACCCAAATTGAAAGCTTGACAGTTCCTACATAGTTTTAGACTCAGGGATGTGCCTCATACCATTGGAAAGGTGACACCCTCAAGTTTTTTCTAGAAGAATATGTATGTTTCTGTGACATATGGACACAGAGTTATAGAGTTATAAGTTTTTTTCCCCCGCTCATTTCAAATGTCTATGAGCTAACGAAGATATGAAAGTTCCATCCATATGATACCCCCAAATAAAAAAATGTAAGTCCTAACTCCATCTCTCAACCTGTTACACAAAAAAAATTGAAGTCAAAAGACCAAAAATATGATTTTTGAATACAAATTTTTGAAAAATATGTTTATGCGTTTTGATTGGGACCCCTATGTAAATTCCCATAGAGACTTTTTATAAACAATAGGGCCTACTGACATTCAAAAGTTTATAACTTGAAAACCCCTTTACTTAGAAACATAAAATTGGTTTCAAATGAAAGCTAAGACATTTACATTTACATTTATGCATTTAGCAGACGCTTTATCCAAAGCGACTTACAAAATGAGGATAACAATCAAGCTACATAGCAGAAACCTTAAGGAGCATAGTGCTTCAGTTCATTTTAGTGCTAGGATAGAAGATGTTCTCTGAATAGCTGGGTCTTTAAGAGCTTTTTGAAGGCCTCCAGAGATGGCCCTGTTCTGATTGTTTTTGGTTGGTCATTCCACCAGCGTGGGACGACACATGAGAAGAGTCTGGATTGCCTTGGGCGAGGTGCCGGGACTGCCAGTCGACAGTCATTGGAGGACCGGAGTTGTCGGGGGGTAGCCTGATCTTTTATGAGAGCGCTTAGATAAAAAGGGGCAGATCCTCTAAGCACTTTGTAAGTCAGCATCAGTGATTTGAATTTGATGCGGAAGACCCTGGGCTTTCATGTCTGTTTGCTTAAGGGGTTAATGACTCAGAAATTGTATCCCAGTACACACACACACACACACACACACATATATATATATATACACACACACACACACACATACACATATATATATATATATATATAGAGAGAGAGAGAGAGAGAGAGAGAGAGAGAGAAGAAAAACAAATAGAAAAAGACAGTAAAATTCTGATCCCAATTAATCTTGAAATGGCCAGGATCATAGACAGACAAACAGGCCAGACTGATGCACAGATTGATGGATAAATATATGAATAGCCAGACGGCCAAGAGTGTCAGTGTAACTACACTGCCAGTACAAAAATATATCCTGGCACGGTTAAGAGGGGCTGTGTCAGTAAAGGCCTACTGTAGCCTATAGTTTTCAATTACTTGGCACACTGCCACGAGGGCCCTGGTATCTTCCCCCTTGCTTTATCAGTCTATCCCCCTTCCTCCTTCCTGTTTTGACATCCATTTTCATAGAGGGAGATTTAAGCGATATAACACGAGTGGGAAGGAGGTAGTTTGTGTGGATATCCTCACAGGTGTTGTTTGAACAAAGCTGGAAGCTGAATTTCATATGCCCCGGTCGGCCACAGACTTTACCCTGGTCTTAAACACCCCTGCCTAGCCCCAGTCTCTTTAAAAAAAAAAATCATTGTCATTAGAAACTTCCAAGCACTGCATATAATATATACAGTATATACATGTGTATGTATATACAGTCTATGGTAGAAACAGTAGCACATGTGACATAATTAATGACATACTGTAAATGACATGAATGAGCCTGTCATTGTATGGTTCAGAACTTACAGTACCTTGAATCACATGCAAAATAAAAATTAAATAAGCTTCATATCTGTACATTGTATTTGTTGTTATTGCATTTTTTCTGGAAGTAGAAGCTTGACCATTTCTGCTACCTTACCTTTTTTTTTCTTCTTTAAATTCTGTTTTATTGTCGCATCACATTCCATTCCAGTTTGGCCCTGCTCTGCTCCAGGGCTGGCCTGAGGCTGCTTGAGACCCAGCCCTGATCCAATTTTCAATTTCCTGATAAAGGCAGGCATGTAGGGGTAGAGGTGGGGGTTACTGGTGATTGCCAAGGGAGGTGGGGAAGTCTGCTACCTGCATGTAGGGAATGGAAAGGGTGACTTGAGGGCAGAGGATGATGAGTGTGTGTGGGTGGAGAGGTTGAGGGCTGAGGAAGGAGGAGCAGTGTGTTGTATGTAGCTGTATGGGCGAGGGTGCGGGCAGTGTGCCGTGTGAGGGAGGAGGAGGGCGCAGTGTTTATGCTGTATGTGAAGGTGTCGTGGTAGAATAATAAGATGTTTGGGTCGTCAGGTCTTTGACTTGATAGGTGCTAGAGAGCAATGGTGTAGCGATGTAAAACAGGTCCATGGAGCAGTGGGTGATATATAAAATGCTGCAGGTCAGGTGCATGTATGTGAATGTGTGTGTGTGTGATGCATTTAAAGTCAATGTAGTGTGACCTGACAATAGAAACTTCTCCTGAGTCTCAGTTCCGGACTCAGTACCATCTTGTTTTGAGGGGTTTGAACCATCCACGTAGACACTGAAACAGCCATGAATTATGACCAATGATTATTTTCAAGGTCATTAACAGCTCAGGGCCTCAAGGCCTACACTTGATTTCTCTTTCCTCGATGTTCAACCGCCAACCCGCTGGTTGCAGTTCATGCCATCCTAGTCATTTATGTACAGTACAACATGGTCCCACAGCACCACCTGCTGGCCGAGTCTTAGACCAATGTGCTGTTAGGCCTCACCGAGCAAGTGGACTCCTTCCTCTGATGCAGTGGATATACCTGAAGTTTTTTTTTACAGTAGGCCTACAGCAATTTACGGCACAGTTCAATAGTTTGGACATGAATCATTAATTAATCATGTCAAGAAATATGCAGAATCAAGAAATATGCAGAACCTGAAAATGCAGAATCTGGGTGCGCTTCCAGTTACAGACCTAGGCAACCTTTTTTGACAATAGAAAATTGCATTGCAACCATCAAAGTTTCTAACACCAGATTGTTTTGAGATTCACACCCTAGGTCCATCCACAGTACATTGTGACATCCAGAACTAATTTTCACACAGACCATCTACACACTCCCGCCCTCTGCTGGCCATCTGAAAAACCCTGCTGCGCATTTACAAATAAAAAGGACTTGTAACCCTTGCTATTAAAAAGCAATAGGGGTATTCCTGTAATACAACAGCTTGTTAAAAAAGGTTTATTTATTAAAGAGGAAAATGACAATGGGTTTGCGTACATCATATACTTACTATAAATCTGTGCTATACAGTGAAGAGGTTCTGAGAAAGAAAGACGGACGGACGGACAGCCTCCGCTTCTCTCTCACTCGGTGATGAATGCCAATGGGACAATGTCAGAGGGTAAACCAGGTAGGTGGAGGGTGGATTCGCACGGCAACACAAGTCAGAAAACCGCAGACCCCACAACTAGCGCTGCTTGTCTTTCCCCAGGCAGGCACCGATAAAGACACAACGCGGGGGCTCACTCAAGACTGGACTTCATCACACTAGGCAACTTCACGCGTTACTTTGCTTAACTTTTTCGTTTCTTTTTTTTTTTTTTCCGTTTTAAAAGGCGAGGCAAGTGCAAAGAATTGGACAAATTCACCTTACGCAGCTGACGAATGGAGGGACTGGTCGATGCTTGCTAGGTTTGT
>JAGFZM010000603.1:316663-319625 GCA_017657215.1 Limnothrissa miodon
TGTCACACGAGAACAACATGACATGACACTCAACACACTACACACACACACACACACACTGCAAAACACCACTGATACAAACATCCAGAGGCCTACCCGCCTCCATCTGCCTTAGATCACACACACACACACACACACACACACACACACACACACACATTTAGGACCACTGACGAAACTTGCAGTTGCATCCATCTCTCTCTCTTGTACATACACACCATTCAAGACAACTGCAGACACATGCAGTTATATCTCTCCCTCTGTCTCTCTGTCTCTTTCCCTCTCTCTGTCTGTCTGTCTCTCTCTCCACGACTACCAGCGTCACCTTCCAGTAAAAAGTTACTGGACTCAAAACACCCTCTAGTGGAGGTCAGACAACAGAACTAAATTTACTGCTTATTTTATATACTTACTTCTTACAGGGAGACATACTGTGCATGCAGTGTACACACACACACACACACACACACACACACACACACACACACACACACACATTTCCCTGTGAACTGCAGAATTGCAGAAATGCAGACATAAGCTTCTATTGACTTTAAACGTGTTAATTCAACCAACTCAAGCAAATCAAATTTAAAGTCGGGACCGATGTCACATCGCAGGTGTATCCAACAAAGATTTCTAATTAGCATTAAGGAACAACGCATTGACACACACACACACACGCACAGAGCAGGAATTCTCACCAGGCATGCTCTTCAGCAGTTTGGCGTTGCACATCTGGCCCTTCCAGATGTCGGTGAGGATGTACTCCATGCGCTTGGCCCTCCACAGGAAGTTAAACACGCGCAGATAGTGGCTCATACACTCCCGTGTGAACACCTGTCACACACACACACACACACACAGATACAGACGCACCCACAGACACACAAATGCACATAAATCAAGGAACAGTCAGGTTGAGCAGCTGAATGGTTCTTCAATAATTAACAGACTGCATCCAGAAAAAAAAAAACGACAAAAACCTACTGTTGCAATGGGCCCCTCTACATGATAGTCCAAGCTGAACACGTCCCAGCCTGTGTCTCCTGGAGATACCTACAACAATAAAACAAACTATAAATGGCAACACACACACACACAGAACAGCACACTGGGATTGTGAATGTTGGCTGAATTCTAATGTACCCCCTGAAGCACTAAACCTTGAACCCTCAGGGTAGCATGCCCTGCTCCATGATTGGCTGATTTAGGCGAGTTAAGAATTTAATTGGTTGAGTCTTTTATTGGCTGATTCAGCAGAGTTAAGGCTTTGATTGGATGATTCAGACCATTTAAGTGGTCATAGGACATAGAGGGTTCCCTGGGCCCTCTATGTAAGTATGTATGTGTATATGTATGTGTATATATGTCATGTGTGTGTGTGTGGAGAGAGAAACGAGAGAGAGAGAGAGAGAGAGAGAGGAAGAGATTGAAAACATAGAGTGAGGACCCGTACCTCCAGCAACCGAACATCCAGCCTCTTGAGGATCTCCGGACTGTCGAACTGGGCATTGGTGGCACGGACTGCTGTCTCCAGGATGCCCGTCAGGTTGTGCTGGTACAGTGTGGTGGCCGGCCGTGCCAGTTCTGGTCTAGTAGTGGGGGAACAGCGGGCATGGGGTTAGTGTGTAATTGTGTGTTAGACCCTAGTGGGAATTTAGCAGGAATTTATTTTTCATGCAAATCTGTTATTATATCATATTGCATTTGTCGGTTTTTGTTCTACACATGACAGCAGGGGTGTGTGTGTGTGTACAATAGATACTAAAGATGAGTATCAACATTCATTCAGCACTGGTGTGTGTGTGTGTGTGTGCATGCGTACGTGTGTGCCCATGTGTGCATACACAGTATGTGTGTCAGTTGGAAAGTGCTTGGTGCATTTTAAACTTTTAAACTTTGTGTTGGAATGTGTGTGAACATATAAGTGTGTGTGCGTGTGTGTAGCGGCTCTTACTTGAGCAGGTCCATGAGGTGTCTAATGAAGTCCCCCTGACCCAGCAGCAGGTATCTCCTCATAGCCTGTAGGTGTTCCAGCAGCAGGTAGTTCTTGTTTAGAACATCCAGCAGGTACTTGCTGGTCTCGAAGTAGGCCGCGTCAATCTTCTCCTGGAACGCCCCCTCCAGATCCGTGAACAACTCTGCAGCTGTGTGTGTGTGTGTGTGTGTGTGTGTATTAGAGAGAGAGAAAGGGGTCGGGGGGAAGCCACACTTAGACTCACACAAAGTCCTTAGGACAAGTTCATAGGCTAATCGAGCAAATTTGATGCAATTGATGACCAAATTACCACTTAGACACTTAAAGGCATTATTTGGAGTTAAAATCAACTTGTAGCTCCGCTGTTTTACGTTGCCGAGGGCCACGGTTAGCTATGAGTACGACAGCATTTGGTGCGACGTATACTAAATGGTGAACTGAAGGGCAAAGTAGTTTCGTTTTCTTAGTCTGCTATCTGTTAGTTTTTTGCCATTTTATAAATTCGATCAATGCTGTATTCAAAGCTGACACACTTAACTAACAGTCAGCACAAGGCAGCCTGTTACAAGCCCGTTCCAGCTGATCCCATCAAACTGTGAACCGTCCCTGAGCAAGACATTGAACCCCATACTGCTCCCGGGGGCAGGCTGGTACCTTGCATGGCAGCCTTGGCCTGGTGTGTGAATGTGTGAATGTGAGGCACACACTGTCAAGTGTTTGAGTGCTCGTAGCGGTAGGAAAGCGCTATATATAATGCAGTCCATTTACCGTTCACCATTTATCGGGTCTCCTGATAGCAAACGGCAGTCTGGCTTAATCCTGACAGAAGAAGCGAGAGTTAAAGCACACGGGCGAGGCAGAGATGCCTCGGAAAAGGCCTCAAGGACGAGGCAGTCGGCGGGGACGCTAAGAGACTATTGATTAACGAGAGTGCAGAGCGGAGTAAAAAACAAACACGCTCACATTGCCGGCGTCGATAGCCAC
>JAGFZM010000603.1:319635-330180 GCA_017657215.1 Limnothrissa miodon
CACACGCCTTCATCTCCTCTTTTGCAGATATATGGGGGGTGGGGGGTCGGGACCTGGTGGCTATAACAGGAAAGCTGTGTCGCACAAGTGAAGGGGAAGAAATGGAACGAAAGAACAAAGAAGGAAGTAGGAAGGGGGGGGGGGGGGGGGAGAGAAAAGAAAGGGGAAGGGGTCCTCTTACCATCTTTGGGTGAGTCGGCGGCCTTGGAGGAAGGCAGGATCTTGCCGGGAGGAGTACGGTCATGGCAAACCTGGTGCAAGAAGTTGATGGATTTGCCAATAAGCAGGACCTATGATTTAGTGAGAGAGAAGATAGAAGAGAGAGAGAGAGAGAGAGAGAGAATGAGAGAAAGAAAGAAAAAGGGAGAGATTGTGAAAGAGAGATAGATAGATAGATAGATAGAGATATGGAAAGATGAGAGAACAAATGTTTTGAGAGAGAGGGGGAAGTTGGACAGACGTGCACTGGGGCTATTAAGAGAGAGGGCCACTAATCTAATTTGTCCCAGTTGGCCAGCGGTTTCTAGGGCCTCTATTCCTAATCCTGGAGTGGAGGGGAGGGTAGTCTGACACATAAGGCCACTGAGAACACAAGTCGGGGGGGGTGCTCTTCACATTTTTTCATGAGGACAAACAAAAAGTCAAGTGTTTTATATTGGAAGGGCAGAATAGGGATGATGTACAGGTATGTATTGACGAGGCTCACATTTACTATGGACCTTTGGCTTGCTAGTGGGAGCATTTTAGGTGTTTCTAAATTCTCTTAGACATAGCTGATACCAATGTTATTTCTATAGGACCAACATGTCTTACAAACCAGAGATCCCTTCAGGATGCTAAAACAAACCATGAACTCAGCATGAGTCAAAGATGATGAGCAAAGACCTATAATTGCTGTGCGTGTGTGTGTGTGTTTGTAGATAGCCATGTATTGTAGTGTATGTATGCACATGTGGAGATAATCAGTGACCTGTTTAAAGGCGAGAATAGGGGCAATTGGCCAGCCTGATTTGCATGGATGACCAGAGAAGTGTGTGAGCGGAGGGAGAGAGAGTGCAGTAGAGCCTCTATCGTATCTGCTCTATTGAGCATTACATGAGCACACTAATGCACCCCTGATCCAATTGCTTGTTTATTTAGGTTCCAAGATGAGTTCCACTAGAAATGTTGGGTCCTTTGACAGAAAATAAACATTAATTTATAATATTAAAATGTTCTTTAGGGCCCCAGGGTTCCAGGGATCTAGGGTTTCAGGCCCTTAGAATTGTTCTAACGTTTCCCCCCTGGGTTCCCGTGTAAAAACAAGTGGCGTTTTCAGCCCCAGCTTCTCAACTCATCAGAGCTTTGTATCTAGCAGCTTATCTTGGATGTGCGCAGCATCTGACCTCCTGCTGTGAAAGAGCGCGGCGTCGGCCGTGATTTTACCTTCCTGGCCTGGTCCATGGTGATGAAGGAGGGGATCATGGACTTCCTCAGGGAGTATTTGTCGTGCCACAGCCGGTCCGTCTTCACTGTGGGGTCCGAGGCTACAAAGAACTAAAGAAACGCACACAAATTCGCATAAAGGTTAGCTTGCCCCCTCGTCCTAGCTGATGTAGGAATGCTATGCTAATGCTATGCTAAGGAACAGACGTCACAGAGAGACATTATTACCACTGCATTCTTACTTCTAGGAAAGTGACTACAGTAAGTTGGCCATTTTTATTGTATTCTTTGTGACCAAAATTCAATGATGGATCTGGGCTGAAAT
Organism: Limnothrissa miodon; assembly: GCA_017657215.1. Taxonomy (NCBI): domain Eukaryota; kingdom Metazoa; phylum Chordata; class Actinopteri; order Clupeiformes; family Clupeidae; genus Limnothrissa; species Limnothrissa miodon. The sequence continues at coordinate 321,386 of JAGFZM010000603.1, forward strand.
GTGCTGCTTTAACAATTATGTTACATCACTGTGTTTTTTTTTTTTACTGGAATCGTGTTGTACCAGAGGTAGCCTAGAATGCCTTGGAATCGTGTTGTACCAGGGATAGCCTAGAATGCCTTGGACTCGTGTTGTACCAGAGGTAGCCTAGAATGCCTTGGAATCGTGTTGTTCCAGAGGTATCACGTCTAGTAAGCAGTTCTTCGAACATAAGCATTTAGTCTAAAAACACCCAATGGCAAGGAGAATGTGCATGTCCAGCCACATCCTCATTAGTTCTCAGAACAACAACGCCACTAAAAAACACCAAAGGAACCAGCAAGCATCATTAGAGCGTGTTCCCCCCCCAACCCCCTTGCCCCCCTACCATTTAAAACCACTGTGATCCACCATCCACTCCCGACTCCTGTGCCAACACAGCAAATCCACTCAAAGGCGCGATGATGAGCTTGGAGCTCGTTAACGGCCACCCCCCTCCAAGGGCAATCTACAGAAGACAAGTGCAAACGCCTCCACCCTCACACCACCCACCACCCGCACCCCTTCACGCTGCGCCCCTGCATGATTTCCAGTCTCCGGGGGGCAGCCGTCTGACAGTGCCCACAACTCTGCCCAGCGTCCTCTGTTGGGGGGGTCAACTGGGTGGCAGTGTCGATTGACTACGCTCTGTTTTTAGGACTACAGACTTTAGCAGAGATTAAACGCAGAGGGCAAGGGAAAAGAAAGGGATGGGCAGAAAGGAGAGCTACTTGCTGGAGTCTGCAGTCTTAAAAAAAGAGCTGACTTTTTAAACTTTTTTTTTTCAAACAATGTTTTATCTCTTGTAATTACTTTATCATCCATAATCGTTTATTATGCTACTCTTTCTATTACATCCTTTCAATTGTTAGCTGAGCAGTACAATCTTCCGAATTGAAAATTATATCGCTGTAACGATAACAAAATCCCCTAAAATGAGAGAGATCAAAAACGGAAAGGGAGAGAGTGTGTGTGTGTGTGAGTGAGAGAGAGATAGAGTGCATGTGCGCATCATGCCATGTTGAGGCTCTTTTTAGTGTTATAAAAACTGTGACTGCGACTTTGATGCCTTTAGTCAAGTGGCACTGGTGTGTTCATTTGGCTTGGCACTCAAACTTCAAAACCCAGCTATTAGGCTTCTGAATGGTAGTTTGACTCAGACTCATAGTGAAAAAGAGCCTAAAAGCAGAAGCTCAATTGACTTGACTGTGGCAGTCATATATTTGAGGGATCAGGGCTTCGAGTTAGAAAATAATTCAACCAAAAAAACCTGCATGTGTGTGTGTGTTTGTTGCATATATGTTTGTGAGTGTATGGGTGAGTGTATGTGCGAGTATAGGTGCAAATTTGTGCCTGTGTATGTGTGCTTTTTATTGCATTTTAATGCATTTTATTGCATTTAAGTATGTATGTATGTATGTAAGTGTGTGTGTGTGTGTGTGTGTGTGTGTGTGCGCGTGTTAGTAGACAGTCCTACCAACCTCATGGTAGGTGTCCTCCAGTTCCCCGTCGTAGATCCAGCGGTAGAGGAAGTTGAGGATGGGGTGGGACACCAGCCCCAGGATGTGCTGCACCAGAGCGCGCATGTTGGGGTCGCCCGTCTTACCGTACGCGTGCACCGCAGACGCCAGCTCACCACCTTTCCTACCTGAACACACACACACGTTACCAAGCCGCAACAGCCATAACAAAGCCATAACACACCGCATATATGGCCCTGCCCTAACCCTACGGAGCACCAGGAGCACCGCAGCCAGGCATGGAGGGTACCGTTTGAATCAGGGGGATGAGACGAACTCGGGGATACCCCACATGACCACCCTGGACCACCCAGATAGCCCCCCAGACCCCAACACCTAGGCTTCTCTGGATCCTAGGCCTAAGGCCCCTATTTCGGCCTCCTGGAGAACCGTAACCAGGCATTGTGGGTATTGTTATATATATATAGCCAGAAATAGGAGAAAGAGTTGTAGCCTTTTGAACAATAATCCATTCAAATGAACAATAATCACTTTACAGGGAGGCCTCAATGTCTCATCAATGGGACCACCATACCTTGGCAGAAGTCCACCAGGGCGGCCAGTGTTTTGAGCCGGACCTTTGGGTCGTAGGTCCAGACGAGGAGCCGTCTCAGGGTGAGAGTGTTGTCCACTCCCAGATTCACTCCCTGGTCGTCCTCCACCTGCAGCTGAACAGCACGGCCAGAGACAGGGATGAGTACAGCAGTGCAGCAAAGCCAAGACTCCCAAAGGACAGATCAGGGCAGAGCAGCAGCAGAACAGAATAATAACTCAGTCATAGAACAATCAAACAATGGAATGAAAGAACAAGTGAATAATGGAATTATAGAACAAAAGAATAATGGAGTCAAAGAACAGTTGTAGAAGAGTAATTCAAGAGATGTAGAACAGCTGGAGAGGAGGAGTATAATAACAGTTATGAGGAAAAAGGAGACAAAGAGAGGGTGAGGGGGAAAAAGGGGGAATTGAGGGAGTGAAGGGGGAGAAGGAGAGAAAGGATAAGGGAGAAAAAGGAGAGAAAGAGAGGACGAGGGGGAAAAGCAAAAGAGAAAGATAGGGTGATGGGAGAGGAAAACAGTGAGGGGTGAGAGGAAGAGAGGGTGAGATGAAAAGAAGGAGGAGGGTGAAGGGAAAAGGAGACAAAGAGAACAAAGACCAGAAAGAGGAGATGAGGGGAGAGAGGGAAGCACACACAAAAGGAAGCTGGATGTCTCCTACCTGTGAGTGGAGAACCGAGAGCAACCTGTAATACTCCTTGAGTTCCTGATGAAGAGAGGCACAAAAGCTCTGGACAGAAAGAGACAACACATAGAAGTGTTATCACACACACACACACACACACACACTTATTTGATATGGTATATGCCTGGTACAACACTTTCATTTAACTCCTGTTGTTTTCAATGGGCTCTGAAAATAAGCATGCCTTGACATGATATAACTTGTTTACACACACACACACACACACACACACACAGTCTAGGTAGGGTTCTTACCTGCCCGACCAGGCCGAAGGCGCGGTCCAGGCTCCGTGAGTCTGTGTACTTGCGCACCTTGTTATGGAGCCAGCCAAGCTCTGCTAGCCGACTGCTAATGTCACGGAGGGACTTGCACAATGGGACCTGCAAATTAACACACCGCTAATGACTATTTCTCCAATATATTCCTTTTAATATTCCTTCTTCTTATTATAATATAACTATATTATATTCTTATTTCAATGTAATTTCCCCTCCACAAAGTAAATAATTTCTCATCATGGGCAATACAATAAACATATACAATATACATTAATCAATGTTTTATTTTTTTCAAAACTCAATTAAAAACTTTCCTGAAATCTCTCAAATACTCCACCTTTAAGGTGACGAATGTGTTTTCTAGTTGGTGATCAAGTGTATGTGCATGGTTGTTTTGTCCCAGTGAAACCAATATCCGTTAACTGGCCTGTACATGATTGATCAGGGCCGAGGTTTCCCCTGTTATAGACGCTTGACACAGGATGAGATTTCTGTCTAATCAAATAAAACTATGAAAAACAACAATTAATCCTGATCAATTCTCTTAATTGCCCCAAATAAGCAAGTGCGGCAAATTTGTATGACATGATGACTGGCCAGAGGCTCCAATCTGGACTGCACTTGTGGATGTTGTTCCTTTGAGAACCGTTCATTTTTATTTGCCATCACTGCTGACCGAGGCACAAACAGATGTTCCTTCAAATACAATTAGTACCGGTTGCCGTACAATTTTCTGTGGTTAACACAGAAAATGATGAGCCCGGAGAGAGAGAGACCACACTGATAATGCCTCAATAATGCTTGATTTCATTGTTGCTTGCTAGTTCAACAGTTGTTTAGTATGATTGCTATAGTAATCAAGAATGTTATCAGGGAATAACAGACACCAGTCAGAAAACAGTATTAATTTGGGTGCAAAATTTGTAGCAACCCCTACAAATGCAGGAGAAGTGGATTTGAATCAAACTTGAGGAAGTGGGGAGTTGGCACTGGTCCTTCGACATGTGGTGAGGCTGAATTTAGTTAGCAAATATACAGAAATAGTTATTTACACACACACACACGTAACAGTCAATCTGCAGCACATCTCCACACACACACACACACACATCATGCCATGCTGGAAAGGATCAGCCCAGACTGCGGAGCCATCTGCCGCCCCGCATTCACCGAGCACACCTCATGTTGGCATGTGAACACACTCAGGAAGTGTATCGAGTACCTCATGTTGGTGTGTGGGAATTTGTGTGTTTTCCGTATTAAGGGCCATTCAAACCAACAATGATCTCTATTACATTCAAATATATATCACTTATACCATAGATTGTTTTATACATATTAATACAATCTTCAGTGATTGTTAGTGGACGCAAATGTCATTATAGTTCTAGTCATCCCTACAGTTCCTCCAGGGCTGCCATTTAGTCTGGGTCATTAGTTCACTAATTGCCACTAAGAGCATCATATAATATCTTGATGAAATGTAAAGACATCCTGACTGGCTTTGTTCCCTTACCCTGTTAGCTGATTAACACATGTTTGTCCACTACTGTCTGGGGTCTTTTTTTGCCCCCAATGTTGGCCATTTTACTGCATCCAGGATCTCTTTCCTGCATTCCTGCAACTTAAGTGGTATGAATTGCCTCTGAACGCTACAGTGGACAGTCCATTGGTACTGAGAGAAAAAAGGCCTCTTGAACGCCCCTGGGAGAGAAGCGTGATGTTGCTGTGCGTGTGCAACTAACCAAGCACTGCATCCACCCCTCTCCCTCCACCCCACCCCCAGCCCCATGGCCCAAAGCGGCCATGTCTCTCCAGACGACAATCTCCGCTGCTGCCACAACAGCGTGCAAGGAGAGGCCGTGTTAGTGACAGTCAATTTCCCTCGCTCTGAAGCCACGACAAGAAAGGAAAAAAAAAAAAAAAAAAGGAAGGATGAATAATTTCTCATCCCTGCCTCTCTTCCCTCAATTCCATCTGCAACAACCGAGAATGAAAACAACCTGATGCGTATGCAAGCTAGAAGATAACAATAATCAACACAGCACTGTGCCTCCGGCGCCATGGCAACCGATGCTAATCACTATTCACACCTTCCCCCAAAACACCCACACACTCCTGGAACATCAACTGGCCGCTTCCGAGGTGAAGAGCCAAGGGTCTAGTGGCGTGATTGTATAAATTTAGAAGCACGATTAGCTCAAATCCAGCTAGGGGCTCTGGCTGGGGCAGCGGACAACACTTGAAAACGCTGCTGAAACTGTTGTTGAAATTAACCTTCACGTCAGAAGCCCTTTCCCGAATGTCCCTTTTCACAGAGACTATATTGTAATACAGTTGACAGAGATTATATACATATATTCATTATATACTTTGTTCTTTACATAGTTGAATGTTCTGACAACAAAATCAATTGATTGTCAGTGTTGCTTCTAGTTAGATTTTAACAGAAGTGTGATTGACTTGGGAGTTACATTGTGTTGTTTAAGTGTTCCCTTTATTTTTTTGAGCAGCTTATATAAACACACCGCCATTACAAGCTAAATGAGGCTCTGTGTCATTCAACATTAAGATTTTACATTTTAACCCTCGCTTTTAAGTTTTAAACCTTGCATTTCAACAGAATGGGCAGCATGTCTGTTGCAATGTGTAACATGATAGCCTTTCCATCCCACTCCCTTTTTATCATACGGCACGCAGTTTGTAAAAGTCTCCTCTTGGGATGGCAAAAACTAAAAAAATACCCCTGACCGACCTAGCCTCATTAATCCGTTGAAACCAGTTAACCTGTCAGATTTGTTATCCTAGAGCTAAACAGAATGCGTTACAGCAGCGTTAAGCCAAGCCGTCAAAATACAATTAAAAGACCTGTCTATTTTTTGGAATGTTGATGAAGCCCGCTAACTGTTAGCTTACTGTACACATCGGTTACGTAGGCTATCAGGTGTAGCAACCTGTTTGAAGCTAATTTGAAACATTGCCATGGCTCATAAGAAAATGACCGCTCTGATGAGACCCTGCATGTTTAGTTTGAGAAGACGGTAGTGCTAATAATAATAAAGCAATTGATCAGTGTTAACAGATAAAGTAATGATGAAGATCATAATAGTAGTAATTTCCAATTCACATTCCTAACAGTGGGCTAGTGCAACTTCCAAAAAGTCATCTCATCTAATAATCTGTGTGAATGGAAACAAACCCACACACCCCACACTAATCATTTTTTAACCGACCACAGACAATATTGATACGCTCAACCACCGGCCAAATGGTCACGTCAACATCCCTAGTCTCCTCAAGTGTAGTTTTGTAGCATGCGTGCTAGAGCTGCCGTCTACGTTTACTTCCCCTAACCTGCCGTTGGCATGTTTGTGGTTGTGTTGCGCGGGGGAGGAGCCGGCTACATTAACTCACAAGGGACAATTGAACACGAAAATACCCAAATGAAAAACTTTCCTTCATTATGCAAAATCAACATAGTTTTTTAGTAACAAATTCGACAAAACGATTAAATCGATTTTTTGCCCAGCCATACCTCATCCTTCTTTTCTATTTCTAATTTTAGCCATGTGTGTACATATGTGGGCTTTAGTTAGACCATGCAGCCAAGTCACTGGATTCATTCATGTCTGTTGAGATCTTTTTTGTCCAAACTTTGGCTCCAGAAATCACACAATGTTCAAAAATCTGTGTTGGTTTACCAAATCAGACCAAGACAATTCCAGGGATTAGTTAACTTCACATCCGTGTGACCAACAAAATCCAAAATAATTATATTATATGAATGATTTTGATATTTAAAGATTACAAAAAAAAACCTCCACCTACATTAAATATTGAAACCCTACAACGGTTATGTTAACTCCCCTCATTCATGTCCGTTGAGATCTTTTTTTGTCCAAAGTTTGGCTCCAGAAATCACACAATGTTCAAAAATCTGTGTTGGTTTACCAAATCAGACCAAGACAAAAAAAACCTCCACCTACACAAAATATTGAAACCCTACAACTGTTATGTTCACTCCCTCATGTTGTGTCACATCCATAACACAGAATTAAATAGTACACCCACACTCACACTCTCCCTCTCTCTCATCAATGGATGATGCACGACGAATGGTCCAGACAGTGTGAAATGACCTAATGCATGAGCCACCGATTGTTCTGGTCAATGATGAGCCCGGAGAGAGAGAGACCTCTGTTAGGTGCGAGAGGTGTTGACGGACAGATGGAGAGCGTAAAAGTGTAAAGCACGGCGACACAGTGAATGTGCAGCCTTGTATGTGGAACCTGGCCAAAGTGGCTATTGATCTGTTGCGCTTTTTTAGCACATCATCGACCTTCATGTCAGGCAAGGAGAAAATAAATAAATAAAAGCGGGGCCTAAACAAACAGATAAATAATAATCTGAAACTCTGTCAGACAAGCAGAAGGGTATTTATGGATGAGATAAGTCATCACGGACAACAGCTTGGAAGGAGAGCGGTGTGAGCAGATTACTGTATCAACTCTTAAGGTGGAGTGCTGTGCTACTGTTAGTCGCTATGTTAAATGGTGAATAGTAAATTGCAAGTGCACTCTTCTCCTCTCCTTCAAGCAGTCCAAGAGCTTTACAGTTTCCTTTGTCTAGTTTGATCTTTTCATTATATTGAGGGGGATCAAAGGCAACCCTGAGCTGCACAAAGAACCAAGCGAAGGATAACAGGCGCACCTTTGAGTCGATTTTATAGCAGTTTTCAGGAGCGCTCATCTTGATGAACTTGCCATCGATTCCTTGGAAGACGAACAAAATGTCCCGGACCAGTGCAACTTCACCAATTTCGTCTGAGTGCAGGAGAGAAGGCACACACACACGCGCACACACACACACACACACACACACACACACACACACAGACAGTCAAGGTCAAATACTGGAGAACAGTCAAAGTAAGTTACCACACCATTACTCTTAGTTCTCCGCTACAGAAGCATCAGCCAGCTGGAGATGCAGAAATGAGCTTGTGCTGAGTTAAGGAGAACGTGACCATTCTCTGCCCAGCCGTGAGAATTTGTCTCTCGATTGCCCGCACTTCCAATTAAATATTCAAGTGCAGGTGTCACTGCGCCCGCAAACTGCTTACTGGCTGCAAAATGGCTGCCAATTGTGAGCCCTCGCCATGACGGCGAAAACAAATCACACCCAGAGAGGTAGAAACGGACTTGCACAGGCTGGCACAGAGACACCCAAACAAACCCAGGGTAGAGTTTACTCGTGGAAAAATAGAAGCGTTGCAGTGTGGGTAGTAGAAAGGTAGAATATTTATGGTTGGGGGAGGGGGAAAAAACTTGATGAATTAAAAGAGGTTGTGCGTGGCTAAAGGGCTTGGTTGAGGCCCTCTTGAGCATAAAAATAACCACTAAACCATGCACAAATTAGAACAAAGCAAAGAGATGTCAAACAGTATCAATATCCAGCCCAATTTCTTTTTTTCCTTTTTGCCACGTAAAATTTTAATTTCTGTTAAAGTAAAGTTATATTCTATTTTAACATCAGAGAGCAAGGTGCATAAATCCATTCTATGCCTCCTATGAAGGCATGAGCGCACACACATGGCTCTCTCAAACAGAAGAGCGTGCATGCAAGTGTCTTTAAACTAGAGGAGAAAAGGGGTGGGGATATGTTTTTATATATAAGGGGTGGGGATATGTTTTTATATATAAGGGGTGGGTATATGTTTTTATATATAAGGGGTGGG
>JAGFZM010000603.1:330190-369760 GCA_017657215.1 Limnothrissa miodon
TTTTATATATAAGGGGTGGGTATATGTTTTTATATATAAGGGGTGGGGATGTTTTTGCTTTGCATGGCATCAATAACAATAACCATGTTTTCGAGCGTATGCTCTGGTGGAGGAGGACGAATCAAATTGATGAATGCAAAAATTTCTCTCTGCAACACATGCTAGAAACAGTATCGGGCACTGACAAAGATTTTTTGGGGTAACGACAAAACTTAGTATACCTTCACAAGTACTATGTACTTTGACTGAGTGGTTGTGCGGATTATAACCTTGGTCATCTGGTCACTTACCACTGCCGTCAGCTTCCCTTCTGTTCCGAGGGGTGACCCTGCTCTGGGGGGCCAAGGGCCCTGCAGGACCCCGTGAGGTAGGAGCTGCCCCCGCTGCTGCCGCACCTGGGGGGGAGGCGGAGACCGGCAAGGCCCAGGCCAGGCGCGAGCCTCTCACAGCATCACCTGCGACCTGGGTAGGATGCCTACGGAGGACAGAGAAATAAGGTTGTGGGGGAGAAAATAATGAGATAAATAGGTCCAAAGTACTAAGCACTGAACACTCAGAGACTAATCTTTTTCTCCTTATATCCTTAAAGGAAACATGATCCAGTGACCACTGTTCTTTGAGATTACTAAGAGTATGCTGTCGGTAGGTATTAGAACGTAAACAAATTAGCACACTGGCAGCTAATGCTAACAGGTAAGCCATGATGCGATGAAACTTCCTCGCTCTCATCAAGTAGTATTGGCTCCCGTTTAATTATAGGGTCTATGTTGCACCAAATCTTTTACATTCTCACACCTACCAATAGCCCTTAGCAACGTGAAACATTAGGGCTAAGGGTTGATTCAGTCCTGATTATCCTTTTCAGCAATAGATTTGCAATAGATAGTTTCAGGTTAATGTTTATCTTAGCTGTGAAACCTGTTCTTCCCAGGACTTGTCTTAACCAGTGAGAAAGCTGATGATGTAGAAAGGCAATCAGTTAAGGAATGTGTGCATGTTTGATTTCTGTTATTATTCATCCAGGTTGTACAACTAGAAAGTTAACCCAGAGAGCAGGGGTCAATCAGGAAGGACTGTGTATGGATTGTATGGGTGACATGTCTGTGACAATGTAACTAATGTGTATTATGACTTAAAACATACACTTCCACACTTCAAAAATTTTTTGTGTCCATATTGTACTTTGAGTGGTTGTGCAGACCACTTCAAACATTGGAGGTTGTTGACTGGCGTTTCAAATTGTATTGGTGGTCAGATCCAAAATAATAATGTAAGTTGTAGTAACCACATTTATACTAAGCAGCAACAGTAATAATACTTTTTACTCATGTTTAATTTTTTTAACACTATTTTAAAAATACGCATTGTATTCATTAAGCTGCATTTCCGTTCACTGCTCTTCCTGTGTCTCTCTGTCACACACGAGTCTCTCACATAGCCTACACCAGCGTTTCTCAAAGTGTGGGGCACGCAGAGGTACTGCAGGTGGGGCGCAAGGAATCGGAATAAAACAAACATTTTATGTCTGTCTTTCAGGTTACTCAACCAAAGAACACCCACTTGCAATGGATTCATAATTAGCACGTAAACATATTAAAACACATTCAAATATAGAAAAACAGAAAAATTAAGCCTGCCTGAAACCATATTGAGACAACTAATAGATGTCGGCATAAATTGCGACATAGGCTACACAACGGCTACACAATGTGTGTACCGGTCTTACGTTTAATGTTTAAAAACTGATGAATTTGATACAAGCAGTGGCACAAAAACGGGGTATGCAGTGCACAGCCACAAAATGTGGTGAGAATGAGAATAAGACAGGCGGACAAAAAAAAAAAAAACGAAAAGTCAACCAAAAAGAAAGTAAGATGATTCACAGTTGGTAAAGAAGAGCGACTCATTTGTGTTCTGTGTCTTAGACAACACTGGCAGCAGACAGTATGAGGCCTAACATTGTGCAGACACTTGGAGACTTCACACCCAAATCATGCTGATAAGCCCATCACTTTTTTTTTCAACAAAAACTCGGAGAATACCATTAGTAAGGAAAGCGAATGGAGAAAGCTGCATTCGCGAAAGATGTGCGACTGTTCTCCGCTCTTTGCAAGGAGATGGGAGCTGATCATAAAGCTGTGCTGTTTCACAGTGAAGCCCGGTGTCTCTCCCGTGGCAAAATGCTGTCGTGTGTCCTTGAGTTCAGAACGGAGATACAGGTGTTTTTGGAGGAAGAGCGCATGTATGAGGCAGTGGGCAAATTTAATGATGAACTATTTCTGATGAAACTGGCTGAGGCCTATCTCACTGATGTGTTTGCTAAGCTCAAGGAATGAAATCTTCAGCTTCAAGGCAAAGACAAGCATCATTGTGTTTGTTTGTGTGTGTGTGGGTGTTTGTTAATGTTTTGAATGTTAATGTTACATCTGGTGCTATAATGTTAATCTACTGATTTAGAGATGGATGCTGATGTTGTTGAAGCACATCATTGTAAACCTGCCTGAGTGTGTGTGTGTGTGTGTGAGGGTGTGTGTGTGCAAACCCCCCTAGCCCCCGGTCAGACAGCCCCACCACCACCCAATGCCTTCACATCTGTGGGAAACACTGAACATGAACCATGGCCATGATGTTAGTGGTGCAAAAACACAACTCAGCCCGAAGTCAGCGAACTGGTTCCTCGTCACGTGGTGTTGCTGTACCTGGCAACGTGAATAAAGACTGCAGTTTCACCCATTTGCCAGCGGAATGCTTTTTAAGGACTTAAATGGCAAATTCAAACGGTATAAATGACAACCGCCATTTCTCACCCAGTAAAAGGGCGTCGGCCTGAAACATTTGTGAGGCGATTAAGACTGTAAACTAAACTGTTGACTGCTTGCTTGCATTATTTATAAGTCATTCATTTTACGTTCAGACACTTTAAGCACCCAGTTAAAGTAATACAGGGTTCTGAGCGCACTTCATTGTTTTTTTCCTGAACAACAAGCCAGAAATGGGTGACATTCAATCATGATGTTATTATAAAGGCTGCAATGGTAATAGCCCTTATTTGGGGTAAGACCACTCTGGGTATGAGGGTGGCTGGTTTGTGTGTGTGTGTGTGTGTGTGTGGGCATAAGCACAAAGACCTGTTAGAATACACCTGCTACATTAAGCAATTCTCTAAAACCTTGCCTTTTCTCTGAAAAATGTAAGAAGTTTACGAAAGTTGTCAATACTTATACAACTGCAAGTTTACAAAAACCAGGCTCTGTGAGAAAAACCCTCCCTGCTGCTCTCTCTCTCTTTTCCTCCCTTGTTCCTTCTTTCTCCTCCTCCTCCAATGCCCTTCTCTGTCTGTGCCTGAGAGCTTTCTCCTAAAACACATCAGTGAGCAAGGATTGGGACTGGGTCGATACGGATGCGGACGGAGAACACTCACGAGGCACTCAGATCAATTTCCTCTTTCTTTCTCACTCTCTCTCTCTCTCTTTCCATCCACTGGGCTAAATAAAGACACTGGGAGAGGGCCGAGGCCAGAATCACAGGCCTGACACACACAGAATACAGAGATGACAACGTCAGATGGGGGGTGAGAGGGGGGGTGGTGGTGGTGGAAAGCAAGCAAGAGGAAGACGTAGTAAGGAAGAGTAATGGAGAAAGAGAGCGAGAGAGAGAGAAAAAAAAAAGAGAGAGAGACATGGATCACCTAACCGTATCAAAGGTTCAGATAAGTGGCAACTGTTTGCTCAGCAAAGGTCCACAACCCTGACTGTGCCCATGCGTTACAGAATATTAGAGTGTCCAAAACCAAGATCAAAGCAATAAACCAACCCACCTATTTCCAGAGAAGGAAAAAAAAGCCATTAAAATCTACAAAAGGATTATTTTTTAATGTGGAAACCAATTGTGGGTTAGTGTTGTAAACTACCCCATGTGGGGTTGCCTCTTTGTGGATCCATTAGCTGGCCCAGAGGGAGTGCAGTAATTGCCACATAATGGCGGCTTTTGAAATGCTAAAAAACGACGACTTTGGGAGCTGGACATCCTAATGGCGCATCCAATCTGCTGAATGAGAATGTTAATGATTCTCCAACCAATTAAGCCACGGCACACAAGTGCGTGTGTGGCAATGCTAAAAATATATCTGTGGGAGCTGTCAAGCAATGATGCTTTGTGAATATTAAAAATTCATGGGCAATATGGCATTAAAAGGTCCAAACGAAACAACCGCTAAAAAAAAACGACGAGATGCTGTCCATGTGATCGGAATAACACACACTACCAGGAGAGAAACTAACAAACGCAGATAAACCAAACGTACTACATGCTTGACAAAATGTTGCATTTGTGTATTTATGCCGTAGAGATCATCGGCATATTGACTATTGAATGTGCAATCACATACACCAGGTCCGTGACCTTTCTGAGTAAACAATTTTATGAAGGTGATAATTTTATGTATAATCTCACTGATGCCACTCTGTCGCTTCTCTTGTCGACAGAAAGGTTAACCACTCTCCTCTGTACAAAGAACTATGGATTTGTACTCTGACTAATCAAAAACCTTTCCTACTGTAACACCTAAGACTCTCCCCATTGAGAGCAGACGAGCCTGGGTTATATTGAATCATTAGTCATATAACAAATAAACAAGGTGAATAAAGGCAAACTCGGCTGCCTCCATTATTACACTTGCAGGCTCTGAAACACCAAGTCCATGGAAGCAAAAAACGATTATGAAACTAAAATCATATTTGTCACTGGCTTGTCCATTAACTTAACTTATGGCGCGAGCAGACATGAGTGTAGTGAAGCAACGGAAAAGCAACGTGTTTAAGATTGCTGTGAGAACCCACTAGCCAGCGCCAATGCTGAAGCCCGGTGTGAGTATGGTGTTGACGTTGTTGAGAGGGCAAACTCACCCAACCAGCAGAGACTGCGGCGTAGATGAAGGGCCGTTGAGAGAGTAAACCCCAAGGCTGCTGATGCCGCTGGTGCCCATGCTGGTGTTGTTCTGGACCACACCTCGCTCAGGGTAGCTGAGCGACAGCGACTGAGGCCGGGCACAGTAGAACGGGGTGGAGTGAGCATCGCGGGGGAGCGGCTGAGCGAACAGGGCGCCGTAGTTCCCCACCTGCGGCAGACAACACATGCGTGTGTTAGCTATAAAGCTAAAGATGACGGGTATTCAGACTCATAATGTGGGGTTCGGGATCCGAACTCAGGTATCCCCATTATCACCTGAGCAACATAAAAACGGCTCTCCCACACAAGCAACTACATCGCAACCAACACTTCTCTCTGAAGATTTAAATTATTCTTCTCAGGTCTGGGATGGTTTTGCAGAAAGTGTTTTTTTTCCAACTTGCATCATTATCTTGGTTGTCATACAATTTCACTCAGTAGCAAAAGCACCACAATTGCATTGAATGTTAATGACAGGACTGTGTGGTAATGTTCTCAGAGTCATTAATGACAAGCACTTGCCATAAGAGAAAGCTAAATCAACAAGCAATCCATGTGTTCAGCAACTAGCTAGACAAGATGCTGGCTAGCTGTTAGTCTGCAGTGCTGTGTGTGTGAAATGGTGTGTTGGTACTGATACTTTTGCAGACCAGTAATCTAATACTGAATCACACTCTTCAATGAATTAATACATTTCTAACAGCTATACTGCAGAACACCTGTATGATAGCTTCTGCAACCCCGACTCAAAGTGTTTTCTCTTACCCGACTGGATGGTTTACGTGGGTCTTCACAAAGACTCAGTAGTAGGTACAAGATTGACCACTTCTGTTTCAGGACACCCTATTTATGACCAAAAAGACCAAATGTTAACATGGTAGGCCATCAGCTTCAGTAAATACACTATCTCTGTTTAAACAACTTCAAAATTGTTGCTTAACAATAGACCTACGTTCAAGTGCAACATGTCACATGTAAGTGTACTGTGATGACACACAAATGATATATTTCTTTGTATTTCTGTAGTGTGTATGTGTACATACATCATATCATCTCTCATCCGTGTATGTATGATGCATATTTGCAACTGGACACTAACTTCCTGCTGGATAGATAAAGTCTCTCTCTCTACATCTATTCATCCAAGATGTCAGATGACCTTTTCCATGATTTTTTAATTTGGGCTCACCTGGGTCTGTAGTTTGCGATGGAGTTCAGAGAAACGAACTGCGTCAGTCTCTCTTCTCTGTTTCATCACTGTAGGTGTTGGATGAAAGACCAAAACAGCTGTATTTTCATTTTTTTTTTATAATTTTCTCACTTTTTTAGTAATGTTGTTGTTATTGTTATTATTATGGCTATTTTTACGTTTTCTTATTAGTAAACTCTGCATCCCTACTATTGTTATAATCAAAAAGGAATGAGTAAAAGGAAAACAAAAACAAACAAACAAAAAAAAGATCACTGACTGACTAGAACATACCTCATTTGGAACATCTAGGTATATTTTACCTCTAGTCCACCCAAGTAACACAAGCCGATATAACCCCTATCACCCATTAGACTAGAATAAACTCAGTAAGCAATGACACTCAGCCTGAGCTTATGTGACTTTGGGAGTAAAAAGGAACAGCCACTTTCAAATTGGGTTGTATTTATCGACTATTTTTAGTAACCAAATATCTAGATAAAACATACTTCTGTTTTTTAAAACAACAGTTTCACTAGTGTGCTATGCAGAATGAAAGGCCTTCTTAAATGACCAAATAATTAGATATAATCACTCATCCTCCATTCCTCACCCCAACTGTTGAATCAAAGCTCAAAATTTTTGATTTACAGGCTTTTTAAAGGCCATAAAAACATCAAATGTACACATTGTCCACCTTTAGCGACTGCTGTAAAAGTATTTTTTTGATATTGCTGTTGACATTAATAGAAACCAGCATTATATCTTTAAGGGCTTAGTAGCAGGCTATGAAACACTAGCAATATCATAGCAGAGACTAGAGCATAACTTACACTCCTTCTTGATCTTCTCTGAGACCAGGAATTCATCACGTTCAATGGTAGGGGCATAGTTACTGCCAATGACCCTTACAGCATACTGGAACTGGTGAGCAACCTCAGCTGAAAACAAACATATACTGTGGATGCACTGTATGTTTACATGTATGTAACATAAAACACAAATCAGACATTAATTGGCACATCTCTTGTGTGAGCATCTAAAAAGGCAGTACACTTGAAATCACAGTTTTGGCTACTGCAAGCTTTAGGTAACTGCACATTTCTTGATGGCATGACATTATCTTTGGACACTAGTCTATGATTTCCTGCATCACTAAAAAAGTTTAATCGATTCTTTAACACCATCCTTGTGCCACAAGTTTTAAGTGCACGATGTTGAGATCCCAGTTCAATGCAGTTCTTTCTACAGATCTTTGTGAATACACCTCTTGCATAGGCTATAATGTACGGCCGGTGTCATAGGCAACCTGATGACATCCAGCCATGTAACAGAATCCTGCAATGTTAGCTATGACAAAAGAAGACATTGTAGCTAGCATAAATAAATCCACGTCATGAATCCATGTCACCCACGTAATTTTTCTACATATAACATCAAGTTAGAGGTAACGTTATTGCCTCTCATGGATGCTCAATGTCTGACGTTGCTTGAAGACAGAATGCCAGTTATCTTAGCCATCCAAGCTAGGCAGTTATCCTGACGATTCCCTCATCACCACCAAAAAAAGTTTTCTTCTCTATTTAACGTTAGAGTATCCTCATTTCTAACTGATTTGCAACTATTATACACATGCCAATCCATCAACCCTTGCAAAAAGCTGACAGTAACCACGCATCTACAGTGATGCTATTCAATCGGCTAAGCAGTCAAACTAGAGTTAGCGCGCAAGCTAACATTGACGTTGTAACGTTAGGCATTTTCAAAGTTGGCTAAATGGCTAGCAGGCTAAGTGACAAATGTTGTGTTGCTAACGGTTTCGGTTACCTTCACTTTTTCCGGTGATTCTGCAGCAAAGACTTTGCAAGAGAACATTTGGAGATTTTTGATCAAGTGCTGCCATTGTGTATATTAATTAGTAAAGATGTATCTATCCACTGTCGTTATTCCTCCATTGGTTTTCCACTCCTGGCAACAGCGCCATTTTAACTGAACCCGCCGAAACCTCCTCACTGAAGAGACCAAAGAACAGAGGGACGCCCTAAAAATATCACCCTGTAAGAAAAGGGTCCAGACGAAAAACGTTCCTAAAAGAGTTGTTCCCACTAATAAAATAATTAACACATCTTTACGCAACAAAACGACTACCTATTTTTATCTTCACTCTGTTGATGAGATTGCAAATAGACCTGTGGCATATAGGTTCCTTGCATTAACATTGAAACTGATAAAACTCTTAAACACCAACAAATAGGCTATCCATCTACACATCCATTAATGCATTTGCTTATATGTGTGTTTATGGTCAGTCTGTCTTTCAAATTTGGGGATATGTTATCCTTGAATCCTTGAGGGCATCGACATCTCATTTGGGAGTTGGAAGGGAATGGGTATACTTAGGCTACTTCTTTGACTAGTGATGATTAAGATGTTTGTTTATTATTATTATGATTATTATTATTATTGTTGTTGTTGTTGTTGTTGTTGTTGCATGCATGTGTGTATCCTACTGTATGCAGGCATGTATGCATGCAACAAACTATGTATGTATATGTATATAGATAGTATATGTCTGTCTATCCGTCTATCTACCTATCCTCTAGTAAATCGTGATGAAAGTAAACACGAAAATAGGCCTATTAAGTTTGCTACAATTTCTAACATACACAAAAAAACATAATTAAATCTAAATCTAGAGATTGCTTTAATACCTAGTAGTGAATGAGAAATATACTGAGCATTAGGTCTATTAATCAACTATCAAAAAGAAATTTTTGAGACTGCATGCGAGCGCGCAGGGGCGTGACTCAAGTTCTAGTGGGTGTAAACTGAAAGTGCGCAGGCGCTTGAGGCTATGGTGACGTCGGGTAAAGAGAAAAGATCATCAGCGGCCACTACCGGCCCTGGGAGTAGCGACGACTTGAAGGCACGGGGAAGGTGAGGGGAGTAGGAGGTCGCAAAAATAGCGGGCAGTTGACAAGAAGAAGTGATTGTGAAACGCTACTGTGTATCTTTCGATTGAGAAGCAATGCTTTGCCTACTCATATAGTGTGAAGATGCCCGTGTATTTCCGAAGTCCAAATTCTAAATCCGCTCGGTCTTCGAGTCGTTAGGCTAAGTTACCTTATAGCTGTTGCTCACAGACAAATAGAAAAAAATACAATAGCCGTCTGGACTGTCACTTTTGAATCAAAAGGGAGACCGCCCGACAGTCATGGAACGGAGAGTGAAAATTAAAATTAGCTAGCGCTTCAGACGTCCAGATCAGCCCATAGGAGAAGACATAGCGAGACCACCTGGCACCTGTCGCAAGAATGGATTTTAGCACGCTTCGGAACCTCATCAGTAGATACGTAAGTAATACCTTCTTTGAACACTAGCATTTCGCGTTGTTTAATGACTTGTCTGTGATGTGTGTATTTCCAACTTGTTGGTCATTAGAAAAAAACAACATTTCTATTGTAGCGAGAGGTCCCTTTAAACAGGACATAAGGAAAGATTTAAAATTTATTTCCAAATCATGACAGCTTGTTTTACAAAATCACTTTGCAGTGCATGCCTCATGCGCTTGAGTAGGCTACAGGGGCTTATGGTTTGTTTTCAAAATGAATACGGAAAGCGCCAGTCACCCCAGGGCCATTTAACAATGACCGGCGGCATAGCTTACAGTACACGAACTCACAGATACCTCTTGTCAGCCGCTTCCACTTGAGCCATGGACCACAAACACCAGTCATTTTTATACTAGCTGTGCATTGGGAGACTAGCAGAAATAAATCGCCAAGTGTAGGTATTACATGTCTGTAAACAAAGCCTATGCGCCTGTTTTATGATGAGTGAGCGAGTAAAAATTGTGAAAGGAAATTCTAAGAAAGCCAAAGTAAGGTTATTCAGTAAGGGCATCGAATACTTTTAACTTCAAGTTCTGCCTTGTTTCTGCAAGTCTAAACCGATGTCAGACATGGGCGTTCTGAACTGGGGTTGTTTCATCTTGTTTCATTGAATGGACACTTTTTTTCTAGTCTGAAAAAACATGTTTTGTTTATGTTGCAGTGGGAGGCAGTAAATAGTTCAAAAGACTTATTTTATTTTATTTTGCCAGAGCTAGTTGAACAAGTCTAAAAGTTGTTTAAGGAATTGCACTGCAAAATGCAAGTCCTTTGTGTTTATTTGCTAGTGAGGTTTGTTAAGCAGTTTTAAAACCTTTAGGAACTTTTTAGAAACAATTAAACATCTCTTAGATGTCCCTTAGACTAGACGTCCCTGTTTTCATGGGACATTCCTTTTGTGATGGTTTGTCACAGGTTGCACATAAAAAACACTTTATCCTTGGGTTTGTATTAAAACATCAGCCAAGCTACTTTAATGATTTTGACTGGGAAGTCGTCAGTTTTAGGGAGAATCTACAATACACACACACTCACTAAAGTCACTGTCTCACATGAAGGTAAACATACGCAATGCTGGCAAGATCCATAGCCACAGCTGAAGGCCATGACGACACCTGTAAGCAGACAAAACAGACAAAACTAATCTCTGACGAGGCTGCCGACAGTATTAGCCAAAGGGTGACGATAGAATGTTTCAGAGCATAGAAACACTGTCTGGTGGGTGTTGTGCTCATCCCTAACCGACTCCCCATCCTCTGTGCCAGTGCAGGATTTCCCGAAATATTACGTATTAAAATCCTCCAATTAACAGTGATGTACAAAGCAGCTATTGTTAACTTTTATTTCACCCTAGCCCTTGTGTGGCACATCAGACTAAAACGAAGGCTGTTACACTAAAAGTTTCATGTGGAAAACACACAAACCTGTCATAAAACTAAAACTAAAAAACAGAGACTAAATATTAAGACACAGGCCAGAATAGGCCGTTAACACAATAAATAGGTGGAATTAAAGCAATACCCGTAATGCATTTAACACACAGGTGTGAACACTAACTACTGTATACGACTTTGTCTTTTTAGTTTGCTTGAAACACAACTTCAAGCATGTTCTGGCTTTGGAAAATGACTGTATGTAAATGAAACTGTTGCTGTTTTCATGAATACTAAGAGATGAACATCTGACCATGATGCTGACGACCTGTGAATTGGTGGAATAGATTTCCATTTACTATCATCATGATTTTTGTTGTCAAGAAGTAGCTTTGCTCACAGTAAGTGCATGTAGGCTATATAGCCCATGCTTTAAGCAACCAGCGGCAGTTTTAATTCAGGCATGTTGGGCATGAGGTGGGGCCAGTTCATCTTGATTAGTGGAATGTCCACACCCCTCTGTGATCTCTGTGTTGTGGGTCTCGCCACATCCCAGCAGCGCTGGAGGGTATTCCAAGAAAGAGGTTAAGTGGCAGACCCGAGTAAGTTGAACCAAAGGTATACATTTAGTAGTAAAGATGATATAAAGAACCTGGAGTTCCCATGTTCTTTGTAAAATAAAGCCAGCAGAAATGGTCTTGTAGCAGGTTTACTGAATTCTATCTATAGAAAAACAACAAGGCAGATGCCAAATAGACTGAATAACAAACCAATAAGTGTTGACTGAATGGGGCATAGGGCCATGATGATTACATTGTCCTCACAACTACAGTATCTTTGACATTGTCAGACCGCAGTCCAAACAGGTTTGGTTTATTGTTCTATCTTAAAAATCATTGGAATATTCATTTATTGTATTCCAGGGGAATATCTGTGAAATGAAACAGTTCTTTTGAAATTAAGCGTGACATAATGCTGCTGTTGTTGTTATTGTGGAGTTCACAAGAGGACAGCGAGGCACAGTGGATGTTCATTTTATAGACTATATTTGGTGGCTTTGAGATAACTGACATCATCAGCCATGTCATCTGACTTGTACAACTCCAGTTTTAAGATGCTGTCTCATTATCTTAGCAAGATAAGACAAAATGGATGTAGTCCCTTTTAAAGAATGTGTAAGGCACGTTGTTTTCTATATTAGTTTAAAATAAAAAGGTTAAAAATATTATAAGCGTTGAGATATGTTTCACGTCAGAGAAAAAGATTTTGCACACGCACAAACACACACATATTCACACTTCTGTTTTTAGAGTAGCATTCTGTCCTTTTCAGGAGCCTTAAAGGCAACAACAGTAAATAGCTTTGCTACAAACTTTGCACAAAAAAAAAGAAACAAAAGGCAAATGCATCCAGTATCTAAGGTAGTTCATTTCCTAAAAAGCATTTCCATTATTGCCATTCTCCTCGGAATGCATCAGTTGGGATTTGGTAACGTGTTCCTCTTATGTAACTAAGCTTTTCCCTTTGATGCAGAGAATGTGAAATTGTCATTTGAAAAGCCCAGTCTGAGCACAATACATGCTCTTCAGAGCTGTCAGCTCGTCTTCACCCGCTGCGAGCGAGCACCAAGTGGTGATTCAGAGAGACAAGAGAGAAGAACACGACAGCACTGTGTCTCCACTGTTGCTGGACTTGACGTTCTAGTCTCTTTTATTCGTTTGTTCTTTTGTTCTTTTCTGTCTTTGCCTCCACGTGCTCCTCTCTTTTCCCCTCTTTGGGAGCAACATGTTATTTCACTGATGAGAGTTGTATTAGGAATTATTCAGTTTTCTGCTAATCAGCAAAAAGGTCCGATCTTTGAGCGTAACAGGATAATTCTGTTAGCAGCAGTTTTGGAGGGTCTTTGCAGAGTGTGAAGTGTCTTGGGAAATCACACATACCTAATTACACACACATACAATTATTAATGACATGGTCATTGGTCATGCCACCCCCCCCCCACCAACACACACACACACACACACACATTGTGTTTTCTTTTTTCCTCCCAATTGTTAGTTTGTGAAGGTTACAGTGAGATGCACTGGGCACGCTCAGTGACCACATAGCTGCTGACTAATCAGTGGGATTGGACAGGAAGTAGCATCTCTACCCCCCTCCCGTCTCCCAGGGGACCACAGGCAATCTCGCTGTTTGCTTAGCCAGGATGCTAATCTCATCTTCTGTTCTTCTCATGAGAGCCTGCTGCAAAAACAGATCACACACACACACACACACACACACACACACTCTTGGAACACACACATACACACACACACACACACACACACACTCCTGGAATTGGGCCCTGCTCCTGTTTGTTTGTTTAATTGTTTGTATTTGTTGATTTAAGTCACAAACTAGGCCTACATCGTGGGTTTGTTAATATTTATTTTCAATTCTTGCTATCAAATATTTTTTAATTGAGCATTCTGTCAACTTTTTCATTGATGAATTGAGTAATCAGATGCTAGTGTGCAACAGATATTATCCTGGCCTGTTTGGCTACTATTGTTCCTTATTTAGTGCTTGTGTCATCTAACCAAATAGCCAACCACAAAAAAAGATTAATTTTCTTTAGGTTCATCTTTTAAAAAAGGCAAGAGGGTTGTATCTCCCTCAACAAATGATCTGAGAATAAAGAATGTGGGCTTATGGGGAGAGGCAGGCAGTGAATGAGTGCCCGTGTCTGTGTGTGTGTGTGTGTGTGTGTGTGTGTGTGTGTGTGTGTAAGCGTGTGTGCACCCATGCGCACAGGTGAGTGAGCGAGATGAGGAGTGGATGACAAGATCATGCTGTGTCTGCTCACTTCAACACCATACGTCATTACCATATAGTCATAACCAGCAGCATTAATAACAAAGGCCGTACAGTCTATGTACTGGCTTGTGCTAGTGTCACGGTTCATAATTATTATTTAGTTCATTTTATTACTCATAATAAGAATAAGTCAAGTTACTAGAATAAGTATTTCAGCCCTGGTTGTTTTTTGAAGTTATTCAATAAACTTAACTAGAGGCTACTACTTCCCATTTAGTACTCAACAAACATAAAAGCGCTATGGATTAGAGGTTAAATAATTAATCACAGGTGAAATGGTTTTTACATCAACCCTCACTGTAGCCTATGCCTTTGTGCGTCGCTCCTCGCGAACAGCTGCAGCACTGGCTCAGGTGGGTTTTTTTTTTTTTTTTTTACAGGAGAGCCTTTTGGCCATTCTGAAAGGATTAACATCCAGCCGTGTTGAAAAGGCCATTGCTTTGAAATACGAGCAAGCTATTTACTGTTGTTGCGTTTGAGGCTCGTCTGTCTTCATCCAGAATGCTACTCTAAAAACAGAAGTGTGAATATGTGTGTGTTTGTGTGTGTGTGTGAATGTGTGTGTGCGCGTGTGCATGTGTGTGTGTTTTTGGATCGAGTTCTTTCCTCCTCTACACCTTAATATTCTAATGAAACAAAATAGACTACTCCTACTCCTGTTCGCCTGATTGAACTCCGGTAGTTGAAACTGTTGTTGTAGGCCTATAACCACATTACTTTTGTCCTTGCACCAATCGATATTTACTACTGAAGTATCCAAGAGGAAACTCTGACTAATGGCTGTTCCTCTCGTCCAATGGCAATAGCTTATTTTCACGACATGAAATAAATTAGATGAATCAACTTGACCAATGGCCCAATATTTTCAACCCTGTGATACATGAGAAAAAAAAAAACATCTAAATTTGTCTGACCTCAAACAGTAACACAATGAAATCAAAGGTCTTAAGTCACACTAACTGGAACCTCGGTGTGTGCGTGTGTGTATGTACATATGTGTGTGTGCTCATGATGTATGTAGTTAAATGAACCAGAAGGAGCTACTGCAGCGTGTGTAAAAATCTCAACACAGTAAAGAGCTACAGTAGCATTGAGTGTGTGTGTGTATGTGTGTGTCTTCTGTTCTGTCCTGGTCAGAGAAAGGAAGTTCTTGCGTAGAGTGCTGAGGAGGGCAGAACTCCTAATGGCCGGCAGAAAATGATATCGGACTCTTGTCCCGCTGGCCGCTCTCCACACAGGAGCCCTTTCCAGTTAACTAGGTTTTAAAACGAGGCTTCTCAAGCACTCATCGCCTCTTCGCCTGATACGATCCGAAGTCTCTCTATCTCCCGGCTGCCTACTGGCCCGTTGGAGGCACAAGCGAAGGCTGAGGCCGACTTTATGCCTGCCTGTAGGACCAGCTTCAAGCCAGGACGTTCAAAGTCACTAAAAGTGGTTTAGAATCGTACAAAACTTAAGTGGTTTACGCCTGTGTACGTACAAGTACACAGAATCCTCCTAACCCGCGCTTGTTATCACAGAGCTGAAGTCTGGCCTCTTCAGCACTGTTTGTTGTCTGTTATCTGTTGGTGGTGGTGTTTCTGCCTCGTGACCCCCTCATTCCTCCACGGCTGATTGTGTGTGATTTGTGGGGGACTGGCAGCCAATGGCAGTTGGCTGTCGTTTATGCCACTGGTATGTCGTTTGGTCGGACCAGTAGGAACGCTGGTTCGGGGAGAGACAGGGGTGTGTGGGGGGGGGTGGGGGGGGTGGCATGGTATGTCAGAGATGGTGCCCACACACACACACACACACACACACACACACACACACACACACACACACACACAATGATGTAATGCTCCTGCTCAAAGAGGGTTTGTCTGCTTAATGGTCAGAGTGAGTGAAGTCAAGCGTGATGGGCACCCCGCATGCTCACCAATTTGTTGTAATAAGTGTCTCTCTCTCTTTATCTCTCTCTTTCTTCCTTTCCCTCCCTCTCCCCTCCATTCCAACCATTCCTCTGCCTCAATCATTTTGTCTCTCCCTCGCTTTCTACCACTCTGCTACCCTCCGTTCTCTCTCTCTCTCTCTCTGTCTGTCTCTCTCTATTCATTTTGTCCCTCTTCTCCAATCATCCCCCCCCTCTCTCTCAATTCAGTTCAACAAAGCTTTATTGGCATGAATGTTTCAATAATTAATATTGCCAAAGCTAATTTGCATATAGGTAAACACCAAAAGGTAGATTAATACATTTATTCTCTCTGTCTATCTCTGTCTCTATCTATCCATCTCTCTCTTTATCTTTCTTTTCCTCCCCTTCATCCCTCTCCTTTTCCCTCTTTTTTACCCTGTTTCACACAGTCTTACTGAACTAATCTCTGTAATGAAGACCTCTGCGTTTTATGATCTACTGGATCTAAGCCTATACAAACATGTGGACAGTGGTTGTCCCTGAGTTTGCCTCAGACACCCAGACATTACAGTGTAATTAAAATGAATGGGAGTCCACTAAGAGACAGTGAGTGGTTTTGAAGCTCTGTTTTAAGCACCTACAAACAGAGCACTTTCAAGGACAATACACATCTTTTTTTGGTGTTGTTTGTTTCTTTTTCTCCCCCCGGTAATGGATACTGTAAATCACTTGCAACCGAGGGAAAGAGTTTGAGTACCCCTGGCTCCTAGTCACAGTCTCACACACACACACACACACACACACACACACACACACACACACATACAGTCAAAAGGCTGATCAACGCAAACATGAATGCAAGGACGCAATGATGCTTAAATTTAGTGTGGTAATTTAGTTTTTTGTTACAAATGATTATGAAGTGTGTGCATTTCATTGTACTCAGGTGTAACCTGTAAAATGTACCTAATACATCAATAATAGCCTACATTACATAATTGCCTACAATGCTGTCTTATGTTCTGTCTCATTCAAAACACTGAAGTTGCCCATACGACACTAAGTTACAAAGGCATTTAGGACTGCTTTAGTTCCTTCATGTCTGAGCTCGTTGAAGGGCACACGGGCAAGTGTGGTACCTCATGTGCCAGCGTCTCCACATGGGGGGGGGGGGGGGGGGGGCAGGCATGCCAGCTTGTCCCAGCATGGCACTGGACCCGTTCATCACCGGGATCCCTGTAACTCCGCAGAGCTGCTCCGGCAACTAGGGCAGAAAATCACAACCTCCGAAAAATGTTTGATGTATCGGAGCAAGCCCTGCCAACTTTGGCTGCTCCAGGCCTGTCACCTCGAAATAAACGGGCAAAGATTCATACACACACACACACACATTCTCGCGTGCGCGCACACACACGCATCTCTAAACAACCAGTTTCATCTATTTTTCTGGTGTCCAGGGTTTTGGTTTTTACCTTTTGCCTGTCTGTTTCTTTGGACTGAGGAACAGAAGACAACCATCTCTTGCCCAAAACTGATGTAATCGAAAACACTGTGTTCCTTCACATCCACCATTTTTTGAATGAAACATACACTTGTGTGTAAGCTTAAAAGGTTTCACACTTTGTCTAATCTAGTCTGGTCTGGTCTATATTGCCTCAGGAGTGATTTGCTAGGTCTCTCTCTCTCAGGAATCACAGGGTCAGTTGAGAGTCATGTGACAACAAAGGAGTTGAGGGGGGGGGGTTAGAATAGAGGTCTAGTCAGATACAGAGAGCTCTAAGAACTCTGAGAAGTCTCCCCCAGCTCGACTCAAAGTACAGTAGCAAGGTGCAAGGAAGAACGGGAAAGGCATGAAGTGAAATCGCGCCTGAACAAGA
Organism: Limnothrissa miodon; assembly: GCA_017657215.1. Classification (NCBI taxonomy): domain Eukaryota; kingdom Metazoa; phylum Chordata; class Actinopteri; order Clupeiformes; family Clupeidae; genus Limnothrissa; species Limnothrissa miodon. The sequence continues at coordinate 347,719 of JAGFZM010000603.1, forward strand.
TCACCGGGTGTTGGTTTGGACATGGAGGCTCACTGAAGTGTGTGAATGGAAAGCATACAGAGCCACGTTTTGACAGAGGAAGCAGGTCAAGAGATGATGGTTCTGAGATATCTGAGATAAGACATTATGTTTTGGAAGGTAAGTGTCTGCTTCTGGAGTGTACACATTCACACATTTAGTTGTCATTGTTTCCCTGAATGTGTAGGCCATGTTTACTCATATTGAAACTAGTGTATGCGCTACTAGAGAAGGGGAGTGTGCAAATTCTACAGACATATTGTAAGGCTAAGTGCTTAATGGAAGCAGTTATTTATCTCAAGACCTGTTGCTGCATTTTTGCATTTTGCATTTGCATTTTTGTTAATGGTCAACACTGTGCCCTCCACTGAAGCTTGTGACTTGGGAGGACAGGCAAAGGCCACATGATGCTGGTTGTGGGGAGACAGGAAGGAATGATCCTGTTGTATCAGTCATGTGACCTAGAGTTAGTTAGCTGTGTGACTAAAGGACTGCGAATGAGTCACCATGACGTTTTTTGAAAGACTAGCAAGCTAGATTAGCTTGTAGACCAAACAAGTCTAAAGCACCAGAGCACAATTTCCAGTTATGAGTTTGTTGTGAGGCTAACTTTGGTGATACACCCAGGCTGTTACTGGTAGGAAAATGGTGAATTGGTTATTTTATGTACGATTCTAAAGAGCTTCTAGATTCTTCCAGACACTTCCAGAAGAGGGTTGCCAGAGTCTGCTGACACAATATGAGAGGTTTGGTAAGACCTCTCCAGACTACAGCTCACCTTCTGGATTTTTTTAGCCTGTGTGGTACCAGGGAGTTGTGGAGAGATGTACAAAAGAGAGAAATACATTCAAAAACGTATACAAAACACTGTAAACCGAAACTGTAGAGAGTGTCTGGGAAGTTTTGTGGTGATTGTCAATCAGACGCAGCCAAGAAAGTTTGAATTGTTGCGTGTACTGAGAATCATTTCTGATTCATTTCTGTTTTCTCCGGAAAACAGATGTTCAAAAGCAGAAGCAGATTGTTGTGTTTGGATAGTTTACAGTCTACCTGACACGCACATTTCATGTTCTCTCCCTTTCTAGCTCTTTTATGATGAGAGAGAGCATGCAGTGTGCATTAGGATTTAGCCCTAGGGGTTAGGCCAGTGGCTGAGACTCCTTTGTTGCAATCTCTATGAAAACCTATGTGACTTAAATAATTTAAAGCACTTAATTTTGGGCTTGGCACTGTCGTTGTACCGTTGAGTCAGCTGAGTCAGTGAAACGCAGGCAGCGTAAAACTCTTTTGGTTGATGGCCGCATTGCCGTTAGGGCCGATTCTCACTTTCTGAAGTGCAAACGGATCCGCCTTGGCCCCTCTGACAGTCTGCCAGAGCCGTATAGGCACACCCTAGTGTCCAGAGAAAAGCTTGGAAGTTATTCAGACACACAGTCACACACACATACACGCACACACAGGTGCTGATTCAGACTTTCAGTGCAGCTATAAAAGCACATCTTAGACATCTTAGCATGCAGATAAAGGTCAGCTGTGGAAGGAGTTTATTTCATTCATGAGAACGATTTGGTGTGCTTTGTGTAAAACAAAACCAAGGAATAGTAAATGATAGTAATATGGTTAGAGAGATATTGTTAGAGGACACTCACCCATTCCCAGTCTCCCCAGATGTTCTCCAGAACAGGAACAATTCTAGAATGGAACATGCTAAGGAACACTCTGTTTTTTAGCATTGTTTAGCAACACTTCTCAGCTCTGGAGTTTGAATGGGCAGCCAAGTGGGCCCTCTCTCGCCTTTTCTTTTTTCTTTTGTCTTTTTATGGGTGAGCTTTTTTTATTCTCTCCTGGATTGCTTTTTGTCCAAGAAAAAAAACTCTCTTTTAGCTCCTGCTATGTGTATTTTTAGATTTGTGGGCTTGTTCAGCATTTTTGGGATGCTTTATCGTTGTGCTTACTGGTAATAAAAGCAGCACACCTGCATTTAGGGAAACGGGAAAATGCAACCAAGATTCAATATTGCCTTCATGGCATCTTATTATACCGGCGAAAAGAGTAAAAGCCTTGTGTCTAGGCTCCTGAGAAATGCAAACTAAATTCATCGTAGTGATGGAGAGAGAGAGAGAGAGTGACCAACTTTAGCAACCAACTTTAATAGTGTCTTGTCTCCCTGGAACCATATCTTGGCAACAGTATTCAGATGGACACATACAAAAACAATATCTTGAGACCTTTGTCTGCACTCAAAGGTGCCTTCATTTCGCAATCAGCTGCTTTTCTCCAGGATGTCTGAGAATTCCCAGACGTGTAAATGTTGAGGTCAGAAGCAAGCAACCACTGGCCTCTCCATGGACGTATACACATCCGAATACCTCACAGGTCAAGGCCTGTTGTCTAGCATGGTGTGTGATATATGTGGCCACAACCTGTTGTAGGTCTCCTTCTGGTCCATCCCTGGCCTTGCCTTGCCTGGCCTGCCTCTCAGCCACAGCTTCGGTTATTAGCTGCATGGCTCCTCTAAAGACGATTATCCCTTCAAGGAAGGGTCAGCTGACCAGCATCCCCCTCTCAGCCATCTGCTTGGAGACTGGTCAGATGACTGACTCCGCCAGGCAGCCAGCCTCTGCTCCCTCTCTCCCTCCCTCTCCCCTAAAGTGTTGAAACGCCAGAGCAGTTTGTCATAGTGGAGGTAAATAGGATTCTTTGATGATGTGAACTACCCCCGTAAATGCCAGGAAGGCACCACCCAGCTGTGTGTGTGTGTGTGTGTGTGTGTGTCTGTGTGCTTGTGTGTGTGTGTGTGTGTGTGTGTGTGTCTGTGTGCTTGTGTATGTGTGTGTGTGTGTATGTGTGTGTGATGACCATGTACAAACAGAGAGTGCTGGAGGTGGGAGGGAGGTGGAAAGCTGGGAGAGGAAGAAGGGGGGGGGGGGGGCAGAGGACAGGAAGCTGGATGCAGAAGTGCTTACTGTAGATGGCAGGTCATCACTTCCTGTTGTCTGGGGTAGTATGAGGACCAGCTGCATGTTAGAACAATAGGCCTTAGTACCCAAACCATTGTCAAGAAGAAATTTGTTCTTTATACCCACTTGCACAGTTTTCTAGAAGTAAAGGTTTTTTTCACAAGTAAAGGTTTTTAAAGGCACCAGAAGAAGAAATGTAAGACAATTCTTAGAAGGAGGTTCATTTCTTCAAAGCCAGTGCTTCTAAGTAATATGATACTCAGTTGCTAAATGTGGACACACACACTCCTCCACACCCCTCTCTGATCTCACATGCACTTACACAGGTGCTGACATCTTTGTTATAAAATAGTCGTAAAATAGTTGTTAAGTATATGAATAAATTTTATTGATATTGTAGCTGGGAAGAACAGGTTTGATTAAATTACTTTTTCACAATAAAATTGTGAAAAAGTTATTTAATCTGGCTGTGTTCCCGTACAATGTTGTCGTCATACTTTGTGACCATACATACAGGGTCACCCCATTATGAAAAACAAACAAACAAATAAATAAATAAATGGCCCTGACCCACTCCATAGCCCACAAACTCACATCTGTCAGCGGCGAATGTTATTGCATGAATGGAATTAGTGAAGCCAATGCCGCGGGGGCACAGACAGACAGACAGCCTGTGTGTCTGGTGCGTCTGCCTACCCCGCAGTCATGTCCGTCCCACCCCCCATCCCAACCTCCATGGCCCCCTTAATAATTCATGCCAGAGCACCACACAGCTCATGAAGCCACATTATAATGGGCATGGGTGGGGCGAGGGAGAGGGAGCTTCAGAGGAGCTGCAGCCTGCAGCTGCCATTGAACGTAATGAGTGGAGTTAATTAGGCTGTGTATGTCCATTCTGCCAGTGTGTGTGTGTGTGTGTGTGCCCTACCTCACCGGTCAACAGAACAGCAAATCTACTCAGTAAGCACATGATGTAGTCTCAGTGAAACTCAAAGGGGCGTATGGACAGGGAGATTTAGGCTCATTGATTTCTTTATGTGTGAAAACCAGTGCAAGTTTGAGAGCAGAAATCATGACAAAGTTCACATGTGATTTATTAAGCTCGCCAAATTGCTTAAATATCAGAAAATATAGATCTTTTTCTGAAATTAAATTAATATATTTGGATAAAAAATACATGTGTGTCTATTTAAAATCTATGTATGTCTGTTGGTCAACAGTGCACATTTCAAATTTTATTTTTAAAGTACCACATGAAACTCTACCGCACTTTGAGTTTACGACCAAAACACATAGCTGCTCCCCACACATGCTGCCTGTTGAGGTTGGGTAGATGAAGTGGAGAAAGTGATGAATGAGGGGATTTCCTGGTGTTCCTGATGTGGGTTCTTGTCACTTCGAATGTGACTAAAGTGTCTTTTCCCCACCACACAAAAGGAGGAAGAGCTTTCTTAGACAGTTGTTGGACCACCCACAAGTGAACTTTTGTTTTTCCAGATGTCGAACGGCAACTAAACGCCATCTCCTTTTCCATTTCAAAAGTCTGGTAATATATCACTCTCAGTTTCTTTTTTAAATCCTCAGAACTCAGAATTTATTTTTCTATAAACTCTGTTCAAGTGTCATGCAGGACAGTGCAATTTCTTCAGGGCTCTTTCCCAGTCTTTACATATTCAATGCCACAGACATTTATATTTCTACACAAGCTGTATTTTTTTTGTATTACGACAAAACATGGCCTTTGATTTAGCAATTGCCATATGCATAAATGTAGTCAGTTAAGCACACATTCTCTTCATACAAAGTGACACTGACCCTACACTTAATTCCATTCTGAAAACAGACACAGTCGTGTGTGTGTGGGTGTGTGTGTGTGTGTTAATTGGCCAAACTGGAAGCGGCTCAACAAGCGGGGGTAGTGTGATTGGTGCGTGAGCCTGAAGTCACAGTGACCGAGTCTGCACTCTAAGGTGCCTGTAATGGATAACCTGTCCTCATGGATGTCAGGGCAACACAGGGGATGACCCAATTTGCATGTAAAGATACAAGAGAGAGAGAGAGACAGAGAGAGGGAGAGATGCAGAGAGAGAGATATACAGAGAGATATATATAGAGATAGAAGGATATATATATATATAGAGAGAGAGATAGAGATAGAGATAGAGAGAGAGAGATACAGAGATAGAGAGAGATACAGAGAGAGATAGAGAGAGAGAGATACAGATACTGATACAAATTGCTGCCTCCTATTGCGGACCACAACTAGTGCAGCTGCACAGGGGTGTGTCAGTGTGAAACCTGCAGGTTCAGTTTCCCATGACTGAGATTGTAGATCGACTCCGATTGAATTACTGTGTCACTGTGAGAGTCAGGTTAGGACAAACGACAGCAGCAGCAGATAGCGGCCGGTATTATCTTAAATACAAAGTAAAGATCATGACAGGATCTCTGTGCCCTGGGACTTAAGCGATGAAACACGCTGTTCCTTTATGGCAGCCGGTGTGATGGTGTGTGTCTTTTTTTTGTCACATGTTTATCTGTTATTAAGAGTGAACAATAGAGTACTTGTGTGTGTGTGTGTAAGTGTTGGTGTGTGTGTGTGTGTGTGTGTTGGTGGTGAGGGTAGAAGGGCAAATGGCCCAGATGGATTAGGGTTAGTTGTGTAATGTTAAAATCACATTACTGGCCTTCAGTCTCCGCCCGGGTCGCAGCGGGGCAGTCCCTCATTGGGCGGACAGACTGACGGACCAGGGGGGCTGGGTGAGGTCTCAGCGGAGCCCAAAGGAGTTGGCCCGGGCCTGAGCCGCAGTCCGCTCACGGGGCCAGAGGCCACCGAAGGGGCCCTCGCGTTGCACAGCACGTCCAGATTAAGATGAGAGTCTTGCAGCCGACCGCAGCCAGACGAGAACTCGGTGTGCACCGCACAGAGCAGCAAACTGCATGTTGTTAGGTAGACATGACTGCAGGATTCAAACCTACAACGTTCCAACATCAATGACATAGATTTTGATTGATATACAATTGTGATTTTTTGTGATCTTTGAGTTGCATCTTTTAAAAACTAGGCTTATGAAATACCATTACCATACCGACAGCGCACCGGCTTCTTGGCGAGAGCCGATTTCAGCAAAAACGGTGCGATTCCCTCCCTCGGTAGCTAAGTGACGGTTTCACACGTGCTCTACCTGTTTCCCTACCTGTTAGTGTAGTGTTCAACAGACTGGCAAAAATTCATGTGCGCGGTGCATGTAGAATACTCTGTAAACAGGTGGGCAGAGTGATTATGTAACACAACATCCATGCATAGATTTGAAACCTAAAGAACAGGCGGGATCAGCGCACACAATCCATCTGACTGATTGAATATCCTGTGTGTGTGTGTTTGTGTGTGTGTGTGTGTGTGTGTGTGTGTGAGGGGACTGTGCATTATTAATAGGGGTGGAGATGGGGGTGGGGAGCTTATTGTAAGCAAGGCTCGTGTCAGCATTCTAACATCTCTACACCCCTCCTCCACTCCCAATGACACACACACACACACACACAGAAACACCAATCACTTTCACACAAGTTAACATGGCAGGATTTACAGTGAACCCGTGAGCCAGCGAGGAGAAAATATGATTACATGCAGTAGAAAGCAAAGCATTTGGCTTCACAAGGAGGGCTGTGTGTGTGTGTGTTTGTGTATGTGTGTATGTGTGTGTGTGTGTGTGTGTGTGTGTCTGTATGTGTGTGCATGCTGTGGATAAAATGGTCTCACATGAGGGTCTGCCACAGGGCAACTTAAACTAGCCAGACTCCTCACGAGGACGACATGCGACACGAGACCTGTTTATCTAGGGCGTCATGCAGCTCTGGGAGAGGGAGAGCGCCCGTCTAATTTAAGGCTTTAGAGACTTGACACCATACACACACACACACACGCGCACACACACACACACATTCACATACACACACATGCACATCACACACACACACATACACACATATGTACACACACGCACGCACACACACACACACACACACACATACACACACACACACACACACAGGACAGCGCCCCTTAGCCTGCTTGCTTTTCTGTGAAATGCACAGACAGTCTAATTGATTGCTATACTGAGCCGCGTTGTCAATTAGTTGTGACAGAACTGGTGGTGTGGAGTGCTTTACCTCTGATAAGGCCCCGAGCCGAAGGCCTGCTAATTAGGTTTCACTACTGGAGGTCTGATAAGTCTGTTTACAGTCAACACGACCTGGGCGGTGACATACTGTAGAGGCCTTTCCCTTGTTTTTGTTGCACGTTTTTGGGGCTACCCAGATAAAGGGGTGCATTTCATACCCAGCAGTAATTCAGTGCACTTTAAGTAAAGAAGGAAAAGTACCAGAAATTTTAAGCATAAAAAACATACAAATAAGTAAAATAAAATAAAATAAAAAAGTAAAATAAATATACAAAGAGTAATTAAGTGGGGATGACTAGTAATTACCAGAGGACAACCTTAGAAAAAAAAAAAAAAAAGTGTGTGTGTGTTTATACTGTATTTTTTTCTTTATTATATAAAACACAGGACCATGCAAATAAACCCAGGAACTGAATACAGTAACGGTTTTCCAGCTTTCTCAGTGGTAGCCTCAGATCCCTCTGATCCCCTCTCTCTCCTCACACCTGGTGTGCCTAGTCTGCGGTGACAGAGCGATATCAGGACTTGAAATCCAGACTCTAATAGACCTAATGAAGCAGATGTTTCCTCTGCTCTCCTCTGCTGAGAGATGGTTAGTGGTGCAGTTTCTGTCTGTGTGTGTCTCTCTCTCTCTCTCTCTGCACTGCAAAGCCTCGTCTGTCCGGCCGTGCGTCCGTCTGTGCGGTGCGGTGCGGTACAGCACGGTGCGGCGGGCGCTTTTACTGCCGGCGAGGTCAGAGCCGGGACGACGGTGAGTTATATGGCCTCCGCAGGCCGTTAATTACCCACCTCCCCCTCCATTTTTCAATTAGGATGGGAACACGAGTGCAAGCTTGCAGTTATGAGAGGAGCATTGATTACACACACACACACACACACACACACACTCACACACACTTTAACCTCCTGCTCTGCTCACCTGCAGAGTGGAAGCAGTCTGCCGAGCGTGAACGAGACTTCGCCGCTTAACATCCGTAATTATTATCTCTCTCTAGTCTGCTGGCGTAGAGTTCTTTGTGAATTGTGTGTGTGTGTGTGTGTGTGTGTGTTTGCGACTAAGCAACACAGGTTGGGCTAGGCTGGACAGACTTACTTTGTTCTTGCTTGAAAGTCAAAAGGGAAAAGAGAGAAGATAAGACCTGTGACTTGTGGTGTGTGTGTGTGTGTGTGTGTGTGTCTGTGGGGATGGTCGCTAATGGCCGGTGTACTGAACGAGAGCTTTTCCATCGGCTCATTAAGTACATGGTAAATGTGGTTTCATGCATTTGTGCGTACACACACTGACACACACACACACACACACACACACGTATATATCCACATACCCTCCAGGCTCCTGAAGAAAATGCATGTGCAGGATTTGTGTGTGTGTGTGTGTGAGGGTATGAGAGAGAGACACACACATTAGTGTTACATCTGACTCATTAGGCAAGTAGGTTAATTAGCGAGAGTTTGAGAAACAAACAGCCGTCCAGTATGAGTCTAAAGGAGAAATCTGGTGTGTGTCAGTCAATAGCCCTGTTGTTCACTCTCACTGAATGCTCTCTGCAGGAAAAAGAATCAGAAAATGTAACGCCACATTGACCAAATAATGAGCTAAGAACTAATGTTAACTGAACGGGCCTTAGAATGATGAAAGTAAGTTACTGTGCCCTGTTCACTTAATGTCGGTTCACTATTTGGTCCATTTAGTATACAAAAAATGGTGTCCTTTTTTCCACCAAATACTAAAGCAAGGCTATGGATTCATTCACATTGGAGTTATCCTTGCCTAAATGCAGAGATCTCTCTTTCTCACACACACACACACACACACACACACACAGTCTGCTTTGGAGAGTAGTAGGGTCTTTAAGGGTCAGTCACTGAATCATTGAGTCATGGAATTGTTTTTGTCAGCACAGCGCAGTAGGCAAGGTTGACTGTTCTACGGCGTAGCAGCCACCTACTGCCATTGCTTTAGGTGAACGCGCACACACTCTTTCACACACTCACGCGCTCGCTCGACTATGCCGCAGTACAAGTGCTCATTTGTGCCCGGTGCGTAATGTTTGTATGTTTGGCACAGGGATGGATGCTGTTGCTCTGACAGGATTACTTGCTGTGTGTGTGTGTGTGTGTGTGTGTGTGTGTGTCTGTGTTTGTGTGTGTGCGTGTGAATGTTTTGCCCATCCTTAAAGCTAGACAGATTAACATGCCCCCCCCCCACCCCCCCACACCGCTCTACCACACACACACACACACACACACAGAAAAACAGTCACATTTTTGAAACGTGACTGATCAGAGCGTCCACGGCAGAGCGCCCTGGGGCGGGGACTCACATGTGTATGGTTGAGATTGGATTTTTGCACAGGGGGGGAGGGTGAATGTGAATGTTTCTGTGGGTGTGTGCATTGTTTGTGGATGTGCACGTGTGTGTGTGGTGCTGCTGTGTTTTTATTTGATGAGTTTTATGTTATCACGCCACTCTTATCTCTCTCTTTTTTCTCTCTCTCCTCTCTATTCTCTCTTTCTCTATTCTCTCTCTCTCTCTCTCTTCCCTCTCTCTCTCTCTCTCTGTGTCTCTCTCTCTCTCTCTATCTCTCTGCACAACTGGCTTTTATCTCAGGATCCTTTTGTCAGTCCCATCATGCTGTGTGTACATTATGCTGGTGCTGAGACTGATCTCAGATCAGTCTGACTGGTGGCAGAGAGACTTGAATGCAAATAAAAAGAATCACGTTTTTAAAATCTGTATCTACCTCGACTGACTACATCAGGACCTGTGGTTTTTTGAGTGAGTGTGTGTTTGTGTGTGTGCGTGTGTGTGTGTATGAGAGAGAGAGAGAGATTGTATGTGTGTGGCAGGGTAACTGACCACTAGATTACCTCTGGACCTGTGGTTTTAGGGTGTGTGTGAGTGAGAGTATGTTTGTGTGTGTCAGGGTCAAGTGTCAAGTGACTACTAAAGAAAAATAATCACATTTTTAAAATGTATCACGTTTTTAAAATGTATCAACCGTAGGGTTCAAGTGACTGACTACCTCACAACCTGTGGTTTTAAGCTGTGTGTGAGAGAGTGTGTGAGGGTAACTGGCTGTCAGAGACTCAGTCTGTGTTTTAAATATTTGAAATGTGCGCTGTGTGTTTGACGTTAGTCGTTCGAGTCTGCCCAAGCGGGAAATGAGAGAGAGCTGAGAGCCGTCATGCTCTGATCACAAAGTAGCTCTGTGCAGGCCCTGTAAAACACTTGCATGAGTTTACTTGTGAGTTTTATACACACACACACACACACACACACACACACACATATGTACAGGCACACACCCACCCACACCCACTCAAGTACACACACACACACACACACACACACATATGTACAGGCACACACACACACACACACAGACACACACGTATATGTATAGGCACACACAGACCCAGACCCACTCCAGCACACACACACACACACACACACACACACACATACTTTTATGTACACAGAGACACACGTACAAACACACGCACACACACACACACACACACAGCCAGTGTGTGTTGGACACCAAGACAACACACAAGTCTCTGGGTTGAGGTAGGATCTGTGCTGTGCTGGGCAACACTCACAGAAGGGCCAGAGCAGATGGAGTGCACAGCTGGGGAGTACACCATGACTCAGACTTTATGTGTGTGTGTGTGTGTATGTGTGAGTATGAGTGTGTGTGTAGCGTGTGTAGGGTGTGTTAGGGCGTTGCGTGGGTGCATGTACCTGAACAGCACACAGCATGATTACCCTGAGCCAAGCGAGCAGGTTGTGTTGGGGGAATGGTTTTCAGGATGGTGAGATCTGCCGCAGTGAGATCACCTCCGCGTTGCTGCTGGAATGTGTCTCCTGTGAAAGGAGAAGCCATTGGTCCTGGCCTCTATCTGAGAGGAGAGCTTGTGAATCAACGTGTGTGTGTGTGGATCCGATGTGTGGATGTAAACGTATCCGTATTGTTGTACACAGTTCTGTTTAACAGCTCATATAATTTCCTCTATTCAAAATTTTGTACCGATGCACTGACTTAATTTTTTGGATCGTATTCTAAACATAAAAAAAGATACAATACAATTGCATGCAACTTGCTTCTTCTAACTACTTTTATTATAGATCATGATCTCATTCAAAGGTACATAGGTGTGGTTACCATTTTTTTTTAATTGGCCAAAAAACCTGTTTTTGCAGTTTAGCCGAAGCTTCAGGAAATTACTGTGACTTCGAGGAAATATGAAAAAATGACTAATTGTCTTCTGACTTATTAGTATTAAACATCATGAAGATAATACTGCTGACATGAGAACTGGTCTTGACTTTACACACAGCTAGTTTCACACATGTTCTGTTATGGTAGAGGAGTCTGTCTGTTTTATCAATTTATATGCATAATTATTATTTGTTTATTTGTTTAGCCTTTTTTGTTACTCAGCAATGTCCCATTGAGATATGTTATATTTTCCTCTAAAGAGTCCTGGCCGAGGTAGCAGCTACCTGCCCCTTATTCCCCTACAAACAATAACCATTTCCTCTTGTATTGACCTGTGACTAATTGAAGGGGGCAACAGGTGCTGTAAAGCGTGTGGAAGTGCTGTAAATCACATTTCTGGCTCAGTATGCCTGCACCTCCCACCACTGCTGTGCTGTCTGCTTGTCTCATTTACACACTTGAACATCATGGCTTTACACCATACAGTACTCCCATACCTACGCATGCAGTGTATTTTAGTTACTTGCTTCACTTGGCCGCCATTAAAGGCAGTTACGTTGACATGGAGACAGTTGCCCTTCTGATGTAATCACCACCCTCAACACACATACTATGAAAGACAATTGTGCACAATAATGCACACACACACATACATGCACGCACACGCACACACACACACACACACACACACACACACACAATCTGCCTACTGCCCAGGGCACACAAAAGGGCATTATTTGACTGGTGAAGAGTCTTATTTAAGAGCAGATCGCTGCTAGTGGACCGCACTGATAGCCCCCACAGACACAGACACACACACACACACACACACACACACACACACACACACACACACACAGAACGGTCTTATCAGTCTGACCCAGCAGCCCGAATGCATTTTATTGTCATGTGAGTTATGTATGTTTGCGTGTGTAGCACTTATCAGCTCTTTAAAGAATACCTTTCCATGTCTCTGTCTGTCTGTCTGTCTGTCTGTGTGTGTGTGTGTGTGTGCCTGTCTGTCTGTCTGTGTGTGTGTGTGTGTGCGAGTGAGAAAGAAAGAGAGATCTCTTTGATTTAGTCTCATGGCTAAATCTCAGCTCCAGGCCCCTGTGCTGTGTTATCCTGACTGCCAGGCTCTCTCGGCCCACTGAGGGCCTCCCGTTACCCTACCCCTATAGAGCCCTGTTGGCTGGTGGGCGGAGGCCTGCTCTGTGTCACGTTCACTGTCCTTTCCTTTCATAGCCTGCCCCCCCCCCCCATTCTTGCCAATGATACTGACAGGCATTTCAGCAGAGTAGTGATATTGATGCCACTAGTACATAGTTTGCACACACAGAAAAAAAAGTAGTGGAGGATAGTGTAAACACACACACACACACACACTTAATGCTTTGTGTTGTGTTGTTGTAGGCGCCAAGGGTTTTTTTTTTTTACAGATTAGAGTTTAAGTTTATAAATTCATCATTCACACTATGTAACTTTATAACTATAAGACTATATCTGTTAAAACCTGGATTTAATGTCACTGCACCTCATTGACTAAAATGCACTGTCCCTTTAAGCACGTGAGGCAGTGGTAGCAGGGCCCTGCTGGATCGACAGTACATTGACACAGCTGAGGAAGAGTTGAGTCAGTAGAGAGACAGCCTTCTGACCCTGTCTGTCGTGTCCGTTGTAGTGTGGAGAACCTGTAAAAAATTTTACAGGCTTGACTGAAAATTTTTCTGTTTGTATGCATATTAACTTCATATTTTTAGTTTGTAAAAATAAAAACGCAAAAAGGTAATGCAATTTCTTTTTTGGATCCTTGAACACAGGTCCACAAGATCGTCCTCTGCGAAATTGGTTTGGCAATTGTCCTACAGTTACAGGTGTCTTATTTGTGCTGTTTTGGTCATGTGGTAGGGCGATACTCTAGACCACTCTGTCTTCCATCAATGGCTTCCTCTCTCCTAAGTGCCTCTGCATGGATGTTTGGCATGAAATATTAAAATACCAACTCTCTCTCTCTCTCTCTCTCTCTCTCTCTCTCTCTCACTCTTGTCCCTCACATCCTCTCAATCTCTAACTCTCTCTGTCTCTTTTGTCCTCTCTTTTATCGCTTTCATTATTTCTTTCTTAATCTATTCCTCACCTTCTTTTGCTTTATCTCCTTGTCTCACTGTCTCTCTACTCTCGCTGTATGTTGCCCTCCTCCATCAGATGACTGTGAGCGGGGGGATGGGGACGTCGCGAGACAAACATGGCGGTGGGTGGGTGGTGGGGGTGTCACATGTTCCTGTTAGCTCTAGCTGATGAGAGAGTAAGCCCCGAGGCTAACTACTAGCATAGTTCTCCTCAGTGTTTGTGCTCCATGTCTCTGGGCTTGTAAAGACCATGTCATGCTATTATAGCAAGTCAGAATAACACAATATGGCCTTTTAGAGAAAAAAAAACGCTTGACCTGTAACTGACACTAAACGCAGGGCTGCCCCCTGCTCCTGCTTGATGCCCCTCGGGTTGGTTCCATCTTTTTTTCTTTTGCTGTTTTCTTTTTTTCTTGGGATGCCGTTCTGAAGAGAAAGAGTGGGGGAGAGAGAGGGAGAGAAAGGGAGAGTGATTGAGTAAGTGAGAGAGAGAGACATTGGCACACAGGCAGTTTCGGAATCTGGCCTTTAAGCAGACATGACAGAGAAAAACAGCTGCTTTAGAAGAACGCTAAGATGCATCATTGATTTGTTTTTCCCACCCCGTTTTCCCTCCTTCGTCTATAAATATGCTCTTGCCAAGTAACCATATCCTGCACTAAGTTTGATAAAAGACCCCAGAATAGCCACGGTGTAGGGTTGCAGGCACAAGCCTGCCTTCAGACTAACAAGTCATCTTTGATTCAATTTAACGGAGACAAGACTTTTTAGTGCAAGGCACTGTCTAAAGAGCATTTAACGTTAAAACCTTAATCAATTTTTAGCCATTTTGCCCAGCTTACAGCCCCATCACTGTAGGTTAGCCAGACGGTTAATGTGGAGAAGGAGAACCATCAGCAGAAATATTGTGATATATTATGAGTTATGATTAATTTCTGATCAGTTTGGTTCAGTGATGACATTTGTGTCCAAAATGACTTGCATGTGTAAGCTATCACTTACTTTAGGGCCAGTCAACCTTGCCGTGCCCTGCTAAAGTTCACAAAGGTAGCAGCCAGGAATCTTACTGGCGTACTAGTCAGGTACTTTAACAGCTACGATGCCACTGCCTTATTTTTGAATGGGAATTAGACTTATTTTCAGAAAAATGAGTGCCACTGCAGGGTTTGGTCAACAATGAGTACAACCACTTGAAGAATGGGATGGTGCATCTCTTGGCACAAGGTGCTCGTAACGTGAGAAAACACAAACACATGCTAATGGGATGAAGCAAATGTTGGCGCTAGCTGTGCGTAACATCAGTGGCACAATAGGGCTTTGGTCCACAAGAACAGCCATGTTGGGATTAAGCTAACAGCCTTGTCAAGAGAAGCTTTATGCTAAGTCAAACTGGACTGAAGGTCATCGCTTGACTGAACAAATCCATTTAGCCCAACATTTGTCCACCACCACCAACACCATATGCTTTGTTTTTCTCGTAGAAGAAAAAAAGTGACCCCAATGCAGTACGAGTCTGAGTCGTGAGTCTGAGTGACTGATGTGTTGTTTTTGTATTGAAATGGTTTGCGTTTACGTGGGCTTAGACGGGTGTTTGACATGGGACAGGATTCCTGTAAAATGACACTGCGAACTTGGGATGTTCTTTCATGCGCGCATGAATACAGTATGTTCCTTGACGCGACTCCCTCCTCCAAAAGGGCCTCTTCGGGTCTTCATTTTTCTCCAAAACCAATGGGTGTCTGTGTGGAGTAATGGAAATGTTGGAAGCACATTGCAGAAATAGTAATTAGCAGAAATATTAATTACTCAGAGATGCAGACATCTGCTTGTAAAACTAACGAAGAAAGTTAGAAGTGACTTGTACCTGTATTGAGGTTACGGGCTCCATTGGGTTAGACAGACAAATAAAAAACACACATACACACACACACACACACACACACACACACACACACACAGAGAGAGAGAGAGAGACAGAGAGAGAGAGAGAGACAGAGAGAGAGAGAGACAGACGCACATACCTGCCTGTCTTGGCTGAGATCTCAGCGGCAGTAAGCTGATCACGCTCTTCTCTTCTCTGCTGTGCTCTGCACCGGTGAGCCTGAAGCTGGTGGATGAGGATAGGGGTAGGGGCAATAATCTCATGGCTACCTGAGACTGCAGGCACCGCCATCCGTCTGCTGCTGCTGCTGCTGTTGTTGCTGCTGGTGACGGCGACAATGACAGCGAAAAACGTCCTGAGTCTAAGTCTAAGTCTCTCTCAGCTAAACACCAAATGCTCACAAACATGCTCAAAACAACGTCCCCAATTTGAGCTTTCTAACCCTCAAAACGCCACCCTCAATACCAATCCACTGGTACAGAAGTGGCAGTTCTTTATCTGTGAGAAGTCCCTTATAAAAGCTCCAAAGGCCCTAGACAAGTCCAGCAACTGTTAGCCTAGGAGGGTGACTGGCAACAGTCCCCAAATAGTGATACTCTATAACGTGCTCTGTAACGTCTCTCAGGCTATGCGCTTCAAGCATAATGGAGCCGTCAGGCTAGATTGGGCGTCATAGATTGCAATCTGTGTATTTGGTCTGTATTTGATTTGATTTACAAGAGATCAGGAAGATTATTAGCACAAATGTTTCCATTGGGTAGGGCACAATAGCCCCGTTTATACTTGGGGCCAAACCTGGTGCTTGAACTTAAAGAAGGGCTAAGCAACGTTCTGTTTTTTCCTCTCTCAAGCTTCCTCTAAAGACCGCTGTATTGCGTTGTATTGCACTGCATTCTATTGGAGGCGGTCTGCGCTGCTGAACATTGCAAGTGCTGTATCTACCGCTATAGGCCACGGTGGCGCATTCTAGACAGTTTGTTTGCCGTGTAATGACTCATTTTATCCTAAACAGTATGAAACTGATTAATTAAATGAAAAACGTTGCATAGTGGGCCTTTAAGCCCAGCCCAGGTAGGTGTTTATACTAGACAGGTCTGGGCTTAAACAGGGCTAAACCTGGAACTGTTGTCCTGACAACAGGCCCACCTCAACTTTCAGGGCCACAGCCCAAGCCCTGGTGCTTACACATAATCACATAATCAATTATCACACATAATCAATTGGTACAGAGTTTTTTTAGTCTGTTCATTGATTGTTGTGTCTGTTTAATTTTTTTCAGTTAGCCACTAGGCTCACTACAGTATAAACTCATCAGGAACTTTAGCCCTAGTTCTAGTACTCTGGGTTTAAGTTCCTGGGCTTAAGTTCCTGGGCTAAAGGCCCAAAGTAGAAGCGGGGCTAGTGATGACAGACAGCATGCAGTATTTAAGGAGAAGGCTTTGACAGACTAGCGCTTGTCAGAGGCATTTCAGCGATGGAGGTATGGCGCATGGATGGTGGGCGGGGGGTGGGCATTGGATGTTGGCTTGCAGGATAACAGCAGCGTTGGGCACATTGAGTCCGTCAGTCAGGGCAAATCTAACACTGTAATCACCCCCCTCCATGTGGTCGCTTGCAGGTCCTGGAACAGATAAAGCAAAATAAAAAGCCTTGTACATGTATACTGTATGTTCACCTAAGTATAATGCCTTAAGCCTACTTGAACTTTTTTTAACTTAACATTACCTTATTGTTTAGAATTGTTTTTTTGTTGTGCACCTGCACTTTATTGTCGTCAACGTCTACGCATGGGACAAGTGTGAAACGCAATTTCGACTCCTTTGTATGTCAAGTACATGTGAAGAAATTGACAAATAAAACTGACTTGACTTGACTTGACTTGACTTGATATCATTCTCCGCTGTCTTTGTTGTTGGCAAACATGCATTCTGTGCATTCTGTGCTTGGTCTTGTTTCTGGTGGTGTGTTGGCTGAGATTGGCTCCCAGACAATAGCGTCTTTATGGAGCCAAACAAAGAGACAGCGACCACTGGCCTACAGTTGAACTGGCTTTGTGGACAGATAGCAAAACAGAGAAGGGACTCTGGCTGATACAGAATTATGGCAATCATGAAAAATGGACAAACTTGTGTGTGTGTGTGTTAGTATGAAAAATGCACATTTATATTTGGTGTGTTAGTATAACAAAGTTTGAGAAAGAAGAGAGAGAAAGAAAAAAAAGAGCAGTGGACTGATGTGTGTTTGTGTCTTTGTATTTGTGTATGAGGCAGTATAAAGTGCTTGTTGTACGGAGGTGATTATGACTTGTGTGTGCTTTTCTTTTTTTTGTTCTGATTGACTTGACTCTAGTTGCTATGGCATGCTGACCTTTCTATCTAATATAGCACCCCAGCGGGCTGCAAGCTGATGGATCCCACTCTGATTACACTGTAATATACTGCACCGTCACCAGTGACTTATGATGGACTCAGGGATTTGCTATGCAAATAGGCCTAGTTTGGCATCACATTAAAGCTAGTGTGTTACCAAACACAGACTCGGCCAAGAGCAGGTTAAAGCTTTCTTGCCACCAACACCAGCAACAATGACCTTGGTTGTTAGGTTAGTTTTGAGCCAAACTAACAACTTCAGTAGCAATGGCAGGTGAGTGGTATGCCTGTGCGTGGCTCGGCTTTTTTGCAAACAAGTTTTAACTTGTAACTACAATAACTCCCCTGCAGCCAATCCAGACCAAGACCTGTCTTTTGTCGGCCGTGTTTACACTTTCATGCACCCTGATGACAGTCCCTGCACTGTGGTTGTAAACACTCATCAGAGAACGCCACTGTTGCAAAAGGGTTGCTAGATTATTTACAAAAATGCTGCATAATTTAGATTACATTGAGGAAATCAGGATGAATATCATGCATGTTTCAACACAGGATTTCCCTTCATACAGTGTTAGTGTGTGTGTGTGTGTGTGTGTGTGTGTGTGTGTGTGTGTGCTGTGTCATGGTTGTGCTATACCCTAGGCCTATCTTTCAAAACGAAATAATAGTTGGATCCCTATTGTTACCGTAGATTGCCCTGTAATCACAATTGGGCCAATTGCACCTCCTTTAGTTGGAGTGCAGCAGACTTGAGAACAGTGGTTAGGGTCGAAGTGATTGTTCTTCAGGCTCCTGTGCGGCTCCCTCACCCTCAGGGTATCGTCCGTCACTCGGCTCAGCTTTCAGGCAGCTGGTTGATGATGGATGAAGGGTATCTGAGTCATCCCGAGGCCTGACAAGGGGCTCCTCACAGGCTCCAGAGAAGGAGCTGCTACTCGGCGCACAACTCACCTCTCAGAGAGTCCTTTTAGAGGGTAATAATAACCCCACATAGTGTGTACGTGTGTGTGTGGGGGGGGGGGGGGGGGTATTTATATTTGTGTGTGCGTGTGTGTGTGCGTGTGTGTGTGCACAGTGCACATATGTATTTGTGTGCGTCGGTGTCTGTGTGTGTGTGTGTGCGCGCATTAACCCTCCATGAGATCTATCAGCAAGCTCTTGCTCTACAATCTCATTCATTGCCAAAGGCTTACTGCCACCTCCAATTACTCCAGAGGTCTAGTGTGTGTGTGTGTGTGTGTGTGTGTGTGTGTGTTTGTCACTCCTCCTCTTCTCAAGTTCCATTCGTCAGCATTCTGCCAAAATATCGGGAGTGATTGTTGAGGTGGCTAAAATGATTTGTAAAGGTGTGTTTAGCAATGACAAATGGAAGGAAGTAGTGTGTGTGTGTGTGTGTGTGTGTGAGAGAGAGAGAGAGAGAGAGTGAGAGAGAGAGGAGAGAGAGAGAGAGAGACACTAAGGGCATTTGTGTTTGGGTGGAGAAGCAAAACCTTCTTGCTTTTATTTTTTTAAAGAGCCAGATACCAAATTGTGGTGGGGCAGGGATTGTCTGTGTGTAAGAGAGAGAGAGAGATAAATAGAGATAGGTAGAGGTAGAGAGAATCCTAGAAAGAGAGGGAGTGAAGGAGAGAAAGAGAGGTGGAGTGAGGGAGAGGGAAGAGAGAGAACAGTAGAGGTAGAGAGAGAGAGAGAGGGAGAGAGAGAGAGAGTGAGAGAGAGAGAGAGAGGTGCAGTGTGATAGAAGGAGAGAACAGGTGAGACAGAGAGAAAGAAAACAGTAGACAGAGTGTGAGAGGGATGGATAGAGGTGTGGAGCGAGGGACAGGCAGAGAGGTGGAGTGCGTGTAGTGGCCTGTCCTCAAAGCAGAGAGGATTATGGGTGAGATTACGGAGGCTCAGCAATGGCAGACCAGCTGTTCGGCCTGTGTAGCTTTAAGCTCTGTAACCCCCGGACACAGAGAGGCTGGACACACACACAGAGACTCCAGGCCAGGGATTGGGAATAACAGACATAGCAGGACTGGACAGGGAATGTCAGAAAGGTTCCAATTATTATTTATTGTCATAGTGATGGGTACATTTCTGAGCTACCAATACTGTACTCACCGGTTTCACCCAGGGCAATGAAGGGTTAAGTCGCACAGTGCTGGCACTCAAACCCCCTAATTTTAAGGCTACTAGCATGCCACCCTTATTCCTGCTACCACAGCCCTAACTGTGTGTTGTTATAGAAGGTACCACACCCATGTAGATACCAATGCAGCAAGCTAACGTCCTCAGTTAACGTTAGCTAGCTAACATAGCTCTGCTGTTTGAGTAGCTGTAGCCAGTGCTAACAAACACACAGGCTTAATTAACAGACTTAATTAGCACCATCCACCAGACAAATGCTTATCAAATTTTACTGTTGAATAGCTGGTGAATAATGCCAGTTTATCTCTCTGGCTGGTAGATATTCGTATTTCAAGTTATTTTTGACCCCCTGCACCCATACTTTCTTTGAGATTGATAGGATTTTATCAATAATGATGATCATCGGTCTGATCTTATTATTCATCTATAATCACTTACTGTAAAGAGTTTATTTTATGTGAAGTGTTGGCATGAAGCACCGTCATTTTGAGCATCGTGGTCGGGTTTAGCACAAGGTTTGTCTGAAGCCTCTCGGGTAGATTGTCTCCAGGTGTAGTGGTGTAGATCAGGTCAAGGTGTGTGGTTAACTTTAGCCTCGTTTGTGGACGAGATGAGACAGAGAGAGAGAGAGAAAGAGACAGATCCCGGCTTGTTCTCTGGTTGCAGGGTGTGTCTGTGAGCTCATTGTCCTCTGCCGTTTAAAGCCACACCACACACACACACACACACACACACACACACACACACACACACAAGACGCAGTCATGTTCTCTGTGTGAAAACAAAGGCATGACTGTGTGCTCCCCCCCTCCCCCCCTCAATGAATCTTTAACTTCTTCATCTTACGTCAGTGATACACACTTACACACACACACACACACATACATGCAGGTAGAGAACACCTCAGTGAGACATACACACACACACACACACACACACACACAGACACACACACACACACACACACACACACAGGCAAAGAACACCTCAGGCATGAGTCACCCACTGAGAGTGGAAGTAGGCCTGGTCACTTTCACACACACAGCTACCTACTAGGTTTTGTGACGGGTCTGTTTACAGTGCATGCAAGGTAGTGGTTAGGGGTGGGCGATATAGTCTAAAATTTATATTGCGATATATTTTGATCCATAGACGGTAGATGATATATATCACGGTATACTTTGGTATGTAACTTACAGCATAACAGTTTCTTAATGGTTACCATAGCATAAAGTCAATATGTACAACAGTTGTTTAGTCATCGTTCGGAGGTTATATTGGACTTATATTGGATTGAAATTCACACAGAAGTAAACTGGTAAGCTGCATTTGTGTCAGGCAGTAGCTGTTCAATTTATAGGCTCTTACACAGTTTCGTTGTAAGAATGAAAAGGTACTATCAATAAAGTGAAGCTACAGGTCAACATTTTTTCACATGGTTGTGGAAACGCAATGAGCCTATCACGGTATGGCGATATGACCCAAAATCTCTATCATTGGCAAAATTCATATTGCATACGGTATATATCGTCTATATTGCCCACCCCTAGTAGTGGTTATTATGTCCTCTTTCTTTAATTAAATAGCTCTAATGAAATATATACATATATATTATATAGATAATATAGATAATATTTGTGTAAATGACCAATTATTAACCAAGGTTAAGGCAATTAGGCCTACCTTGATTTAGCTAAATGTCCTCATCTATTAGGTTAATGTAATGCATGTAATCAATCAGCTTTTCCATCATATGATTGGATGATTTGATTTAGTACAAGCAATGGATAATAAACCGCAGTTGTTAACATAGCTGTTGCCTTCTCTACACCATGAATGACCTTCATATTAGCACCTCCCACCATCTCTCTTTCACACACCCACACACACACACACACACACACACACACACACACACACACACACTTTACATCCTCTTGCTCCCTTCAACACCCTTTTCTATGTACAATAGACTGACAACATGCGTAATTTAACTTCATACCTTGGCAATAAACTTCCTAGATTCTTTGACCTGAGCCATGATTCCTACAATCCTGCCCTGAGGTTTACACACTATGTAGTTTAGATTTAGGAAATTACAGCACATAAGCGTAATTTTGTCACTCAAAAAGGACGAAAATTGT
>JAGFZM010000604.1:0-14272 GCA_017657215.1 Limnothrissa miodon
ACACACACACACACACAGCAGAATTTAGTCACCACTGCAAATGCGCTCCAGCTGATTCTCTCTGATCCAGCCAGGCAAGTGTGTGTTGCCCCACGAGGAACCTGCTTCTTTCTATGTGTGTGTCTGTGTGTGTGTGTGTATTTGCAAAGAACTGTGGGGATTCTCAGGGTGCCAGCAGCAAAGAATGAGGCTTGTGGGACTCCCTTATCTGGTGTATGCACACACACACACACACAAACGTTACGGATACTAACGTATCCTCGGTTCTCTGAGTGAGAAGCCGAAACGTACGAATGGATGATGCCCATCATCTCCTACTTTTTCTGAAGTCAACTTTAACCAACCCTTTGAAAAAAGGGCAGTAAGCGCTCTGACGCGCGCAGGCAACTACTTAGACAGCCCCGCGTGACGTCAGAAAGTCTATATATTGACTGCGCTTACGCTTCTGGTCCTCTTTGCCAAGCTCGCCAGCGTCGGCGACTTGAGGCCCGAAGCGTACGTTTCGGCTTCTCACTCAGAGAACCGAGGATACGTTAGTATCCGTAACGTTCTCTTTCGTTTCGAAGCCGAAACGTACGAATGGATCACTACAACCAAGCCTCAAGAGCCCTACACCGAGGAGCCCGAGGTGGGAAGAACCATGGGACCGCCGCCGGGCCCAGAGAGAACACTCTCTGCTACCCCCAGCCTGGTGACGTCCAACGCGTAAAAAGGCGTGAAGGTGTTGCCTGAGGCCCACGAAGCGCTCAGACAGATATCCTGCATAGGGACGCCTTTCCAGAAGGCCCAAGAAGCCGCCACTCCACTGGTGGAGTGCGCCCTGACATGAGCAGGCGGAGGAACACCCGCCGCCTCATATGCCAGACGTATGGCCTCAGTAAGCCAATGCGACATGCTCTGCGTACGTGTCAAATAGGCACGAAGCGCTCTGACCGGGCACAGAACCTCCCGTCTCAGGAAGGGCTGAGAGCTCAATGACCCTCGAACGAGGGCAGTAGGTCGCAGCGTTACCCACGCGTCATCTTGCGTGAATTCAAGACAGTCAGGACTGACTGATAGAGCAGTCAGATCGCTAACGCGCTTCACCGAGACCAGAGCGAGCAGAAGCGCAGTCTTAAGAGAAAGCATCTTTAGACTGGCACTGCAAGGTACACCTTCAGAGTAGAGGGTGTACGACCCTGATCAAACAGGTGTTGCAGAAAGCAAGCACCTCGCCAATAGGGCAGACTAGAGGATCACAGCCTCTGTCTCTGCACCACGTGCTGAACACGCGCCACTTTAGTGTATACAACGACTTAGTGGACGTAGCTCTAGCAGACTGAACAGTCTCTATAACTGCGTCTGACAGGCCGCTCTCTAGGAGACGTGCCCGTTCAGGGGCCAAGCCGTCAGTCTCCACGCTTCCAGCTTGGGGTGCCACAGTGACCCGTGAGCCTGAGATAGGAGATCCCTCCTCAGAGGGAGGGTCCAAGGCTGCCCGTCCAGCAGTGAGACCAGACCTGAGAACCAGCTCTGAGATGGCCAATTGGGGGCGATCAGAATCACCCTGTGAGCCCCCGCTCTGATCCTGGCCAACACCTGACGCATCAGAGGAAGGGGGGGAAAAGCGTAGAGTAGACCTCGCGGCCACGGATGTGCCAGCGCGTCCGACCCTAGCGGCGCATCTTGTTCCAGCGAAAACCACGCTGGACAGTGAGGGTTCTCGCTCGAGGCGAAAAGATTGACTCGTGCCCGCCCGAAGCGGGACCAGAGGCTGTGCACCACGGCTGGGCAGAGGCGCCAGTCGGTTGCACGCGGAACACCCCTGGAGAGGAGGTCCACGCCTGTGTTGCGCACACCAGGCAAGTGCGACGCCCTGATCGACAGGAAGTGGCGGGAGGCCCGTGTGAGCAGCTTGTACGCCAGGCGAAACAGGTCCGGAGAGTGCGTGCCGCCCTGGCGATTGATATAAGCCACAACAGTGGTGTTGTCCGTACGCACCAGAATGTGTTCTCCTCCGATAAGAGGGAGAAACTCTTTCAAAGCGTAAAAGACAGCTAGGAGCTCTAACACATTGATGTGTAGCCTCCTGGAGGCTGCGCCCCATGTCCCTCTGGCGGGGCGACCGCAGCAAACGGCGCCCCAGCCGCTCTTGGACGCATCGGTGGTCACCGTCATGCGTCTGGCTACAGCGCCAAGCGCGCCGCCTGTGGTGAAGGACGACGGCCTGCGCAAATGCCCGAGGGCTAGCCACATGCGTCTGGATACTAAGATCCGACGGGCGGGGTTCGACCTGGAGGACACACCTAGTTCCGCTAAGGCGAGCTGCAGCGGGCGTAAGTGTAAAAGGTCGAGTGGGACAGCGCCACCCACGGTGCACAGGAGGCCCGTCAGTCTGAGACACAGCCTGGCCGAAACGCAGGCACCTAGTCTGAAGCGGCGTAGACACGCCCTGACGTCCTGTAGTCTCTTGAGCGTCGCTCTCATTGAGCGTGAGTTCAGTCTCACGCCCAAGAACTCGACCTCCTGAGAGGGAGAGAGCATGCACTTGCTTAGGTTTACTAAGAAGCCCAAATTGTGCAGGTGACGCAAAACAGTGTGAACCTGTGACGTTAGGAGCTGTCTTGAACCCGCCAGCAGCATCCAGTCATCCAAGTAATTGAGGAGTCTGATACCCTGAGCGCGTAGAGGAGCGATCGCCGCCTCCACACACTTGGTGAAGCACCGAGGTGCTAGAGACAGATCGAAAGGGAGGGCCGTGTACTCGTAAGCTCTGCCCTCGAAGGCAAAGCGTAGAAAACGCCTGTGCCTCGGGACTATACCTATGTGGAAATAGGCGTCCTGAAGGTCTATGGTGACCATGTAATCCCCCTGGCGGACTGACTCCGCCACCATACGCCCCGTGAGCATGCGAAGGTGAGAGGCTTGAGCGAAGCATTGAGCGCTCTGATCTAGAATAGGGCGCACGCACGAGCGTCGGGTCTGACGCGCTGAATAGCGCCCTTTCTCAACAGATCGCGAAGCTCCTGTCTGAGAGCAGGGGCCCTGGTAGAGGGCACCACTGACTCCATGACATCTCTGAAGGGGGGGGGGTGGCCACCCGAATTGCAGTTGATAGCCTTTCAACACTGTTGAAAGAACCCAACGTGACGTTGTGCACATCGCCCAACTCTGCCTGAGCAGAGAGGCGCGATGAGGAGGCAACAAAGACAAACAAAGTGCTATGCTGCCGCCCAGTGGCACTAAGGGAGCCGAGGTCAGTGACTGAGGCTGTCCGCGAAGCTGAAGAGCGTTCGACTGACAGGGCAGACACTCGTCGTAGTGTGGAGGCTGAGGGCAAGCCGACCGTGTGTGAGACCCACTGGCGCTCACGCGTGCCTGGCGAGCCGCGTACATCACCTGCGGCGCCCCGTAGGGCGGCCGACCTGGAGCGCGCGTCAGCTACGACTGTGTAGTGGGGGGGAGAAGTCCCCCGGCCGTGCGATGGCAGATGCGTCTGACTGAGCAGACCGCTCCGCCCACACCTGGGCGATAAATTGACCGACAGAGGCGGCGAGGGCGGCGAAAGAGGCTGGGGAGCACTTCTCGACCGCGAACGGCTCTGACGCGCCGCACGCCCACTGCTCAGGGGCGAGTGGGTCAGAGGATGTGGAGGTCATGATGTCAGTAGTAGCCCTGGCGCCGCGAATGGGCTGGGTGACACCTGAGTCTGCGAGAAAACGAGACGTATTGCGGCAAGAGAGGCTGAAGAGCGCCCTCCGATCGCGACCGTCTCCGACGTGGCGCTCGTCCATTGCCTGGGGGCGAATGGATTGGGCGACGCGTCAGAACGCAAGTGGCGTGTGTGCAGAGTGCTGATGAACAAGCAAACTCAGCGCCCCAAGAGGGAGCAAGAAGAGAGAGGCTCGCCGAAGCGGGGGGAAGCGTTATGAGCTGAGGGCTGCAGAACGAACCCGTGCCTTTTAAGCACTCACGGCAGAGCGGACAACGGGCAGGAGCCGCGTGGCATAGCCTGCCGCACACCCGCGATCGCTTCAGGATCGCTGCTGACGTCTGCGACGCTCCTGGCTCGACGGGCGCGTGGCTGAAAGCGCACGCCCACACGAGCGAGAGCGTTGCCAAGGCTGTTGTTGACCCGAAGCTGGCGGTAGCGCCGATCTGGGCGTGTTAGCCCTCTTCCTGGGCTGCTGCGCACAGGCGCGCGAAGCGGGGGAAAACGTACTGAGGTGAGAGCTGCAGAACGAAAACCCGTGCCCTTCAAGCACTCGGAGGCAGAGCGGACAGCGGGCAGGAGCCGCATGTCATAGCCTGCCTCACACCAGCGCTCGCTTCAGGATCGCAGCCGACATCTGCGTTGCTCCTGGCTCAACGGGCGCGTGGCTGAGAGCGCACGTCCACACGAGCGTGAGCCTTGCCAAGGCTGTTGTAGACCCGATGCTGGCACTGGCGCCAGTCTGGGTGTGTCAGTCTTCTTCCTGAACTGCTGCGCGCGAAGCGGGGGAAAACGTTCTGAGGAGAGAGCTGCAGAACGAAAACCCGTGCCCCTTTAAGCAGTTAGAGGCAGAGCGGACAGCGGGCAGGAGCCGCGCGTCATAGCCTGCCTCAGACCAGTGCTCGCTTCAGGATCGCTGCTGACATCTGCGTCGCTCCTGGCTCGACGGGCGCGTGGCTGAGAGTGCACGTCCACACGAGCGTGAGCGTTGCCAAGGACGCGCGCATCTGCGGCGCAGCGGGCGTGACAGACGAGGAAACTTACCTCCTGCCACAGCGCCCCCAACGCGGGGGAGGCGCGGAGGCGCAGGCCCAGCCTGCTAGCTGCCTGAGAGGCACAGAGCTAGCTCGCTAGCAGAGTGGAGATTCAGCCGCACTGGCAAGGAGGCCCTGGGGAGCTAGCTGAAGGCTAGAGAGTTGAGCCGTGGCTAGCTGGCTAGAGATTAGCAGCTAGGTAGCTGGCTGCCGACCATGTTGTTGTCGAGAGGAAGGAAGTAACCCCATCTTCGTCGACGGCTTCGATGGCGGGATCATCCGCCTCTTCAGTGTGGTGCAGGGAACCAGCCGCACAGGCAAGGATGGCCCCAATGGGGTTAGCTGGAGAGCTAGCGAGCTGGGCCGTGGCTAGCTGGCTAGTAGGCGGCTGACTAGCAGCTAGGTAGCTAGCTGCAGGCCGCGTTGCCGCCAAAGATTGTCTGAGAACGCTCTGAGAAATGGCGGAGAGGGAGAAGCCAGAGTCAGCAGGGGGGAAAAAAACGCCCCTGAACCGCTGGTCGATCCCACGAAGAAGGCTGCCCTGTTCAAGAAAGCCGCGGGAGACAGCCGATCGCAAGGGAGCTCGGCTGAGTGAACACCAGTGGTGTGTTCCATCCCAAGACAGGAGCAGACAGCATGGCGGTCGGCAGACGCCATCAGCGGTTTCCAGTCGAGACATCTAAGCGTTGCCATCCTACAACTCTTGGTACCAAGGTAGGGACCGACGTGAGTGACTTTGAGCAGGATGGATTCCGGAAAGTTGAAAAACTGTTGTGGTGGGCTTTCAAAAAGCCGTTGATTTAAGAATATTTGCGAAAGCAAACGGAGTGACTCAGAACACACGCAGTAGGCGAGGTGAAAAAGGCAAAGAGGACCTGAAGCGTAAGCGCAGTCAATGTATAGACTTTCTGACGTCACGCAGGGCTTTCACACACACATACATACACACACACACACAGATGCACACACAAACAATCTGGGTGGAAACAACAAACACAATCTGTGACTCTTTACCAAATCCACAGTTCACTCCCTCACTCAAATACTACATGAAGGCTTGTTTTGACATATTTGGTCATTTCATCAACAGATTCAACTTCTGAATACACACGAAAAAAAAAATACAAATGCTTTTAAGAATAATAATGCCATGACTGAAAGTCTGTAAGATTTTTTTCCAGACGTTTTTAAAACTTACTAGAATCCAGGCTTAGCTTAAGTTTATTGCAAGCTACAGCACAGAACATACAGTATCTTATATTGACCTTTACTCTGTGTGCCTGGTTTTCTGATGTTTATTGTAAGCTAGATACCAACTTACACAATTCACACTTCACGGATACAAGACAGACATGAACAAAGGCATTGGCAGTGCGATGTGTTTCCACGGAAATGTGCACAGGCTCATTTTCATTATTCTACACTACATCTAATTTGTGCAGCGATAACAACTGTGCAAGTCCACAATCAGAAGCATTATAAGGATATTTATTTTCATTTTCAATGCTAGAAATGACAAAAGAGACAACAATACATTTAAGAATGTAAAAAAATTAAGAAATAAAAAATAAACTACTTTTCTAATAGTTAAAAAATCATCTTGAATGAGCCTAAATGCAGCTGTAAAATGTGAAACTGTTGTATTAGAAATGTGGTTGTGTACAGACCCCCCTTGGCAGTCTAAAACTGTGATTCCTTTTCAAAGGACACAAAAGACAACTGAGAATATAAAACCATCTTGATTAGGACATGTCTGGACCAAATCACACACCAAATCTGGACAGCACTTAACAGCTATTTAGATTAAGCTTTTTAGGCTAAGGCTAATAAAAAAAATAAATCTAATAACAGTGTGAACATTTTTTCTCTACACATTTACTGTAGGCTTATGGACTGAACAAAATAACCATATTTATCTCAATTTTAGTTACTTGTGCTATTACCTATAAAATGAGATGGATAATTTATTCACAGTCACCTAAACATTTGACATTTCCTTCAAGTTAAAAAGTAAATGTGAGTATGAAATAAAATTAAATAATTAAATACAGTAGATAAGAAGAAATGTGCGCTGCTAATTCTGTTTAACAGTGCAAATACTTGCAAGAAACTCCACACTAAATTTGTTGGGTTCATTGTTTTGTCAACTTTTTTGTAATTGCATAAACTCTTGTGAATTGAAGGGTTTTCCCGCAATTTTTCGACCAACACTTAATTTTAAGTAGTTTGCCTGTGAATATTCAAAGTGATAATGTAAATTCAGCAGTGTCTATTTAAACCGAACAGGAAATCCTATTTTTTTTTTATCAGATGTATATTAAATGATACAACTACAATAACAATTCCGTAGCAATAACAACGTAATAGCAATGGTAACATGGACAAACAAAAAACACTATTTTTACATGCATAAAGCCAGTTTCTACCTTGAGGATTCCATATTCCATATTTATTCATGCTTGTTTATTTTTTGTGAAACTGAGAATAAATTAAGATAATTTCTCAAAACATTGTTTTACCTGTGACAACAGCTTCACTATAAATACCATGTTGGTAACACTTTATTTTACAACAGTATGTAGATACACAAAAATACATAATGTAAATACAACACTAGTACATGACATAACGTTATTACACTGATTGTACCACTGTACCTAATTAGGTAGATACACTGTAACAGTGTACCTTTAAAATAAAGTGTTGCCCCTTTGAAAAATAAGGACCATACAGTCCCTCACAGTGAAACATAGTTGACACACTTTCTAAGGATGCTTCAGAGACACTAAGCTTAAGACTGTCTGTCTAATCCTAATGGTTTTCAGCTGATGGATGGAATTTCTGGAAGACCGCCACAAACAGCTCAGTCCTTCTGTGTCTGTGTGTGTAAGTGTGTGTAGTTGCGTCTAAGGTGTGTGTGTGTGTGTGTGTGTGTGTGTGTGTTCATGTGTAAGAGTGAAAGAAAGGGATTATATGTGTGTATGTGTATAAGTTTTGTAGCAAACCAGACATGTTTCCAAACAGGCTTTCTGTAGTCCAGACATCCAGACATCTTTTATCTGAAACACACTTGTCTAACAGCAGGGGTGATATCAACTTTTCATGTCTCAGCATTCCACACACATACACACTCACATATACTACACCAAGAGATAGACACTCACACACATCTTTTGGCTCAAGAATGGGGCCACAAATGCACATGCACACACACACACACACACACACACACACACACACACACAAACACACACACACAAACACACCTTAATAAGGGAGTGATGCTGTATTGTTCCTGACTAATATGCTGTCAATCTAGTCTTATAGAGATACAGTATTTGTTCACCAGCCTCAAAAGAAGGGGAGCAGTATCAGTGCATTAACCCTACAAAAAGAGTCATGATATTAGCATTAGGAAATTGGCTAATGCTCGAAACTAACTTACCATCGAAAACATGCATTGTTTCAGGAAAGCAACAATAGCGCAGCAGATAGTTGTCAATCTGAGTGCCTCCAAAATGTCCTGAGTTGCCCTGAATGAGTTTAGATCTCAATGCACTAGCACTGCAAATTAAGTATTCTTATAATAGAATAATAGCCTGGCATCAGCGTTCCAATCCTTAATTGAACACATTGGCTTTTTCCAACATGTTAATACACCCACACATAAAGGTAGTCATACTATTGACCTTGTTCTAACATATGGTGCACAAATAGAACAACTTGCTATCCTACCTCAATGTCCTTCACTAACTGACCATTCCCTAATAACTCTAAAGACTACAATAGATTCTACAGCCCCTAACTCTATTTGCTACCACACTAGACGAATAACCTCCCAAGCCACAAGCGACTTCATAGATAAAATTCCTTCTCTTCTTGAACCCTTAATGACACAATACACATTAAAAGGCCCTCCTCCCAGCCCTACTCAAGTTGATCAATTAACTGATAATGTTATAGATGCACTTTACACTACATTAAATTCCATTGCGCCACTTAAAAAGAAAATTAGAAAACAAGACAAAATTGCCCCATGGTATACAGCACAGACACGCTCAATGAAGCAAGCTGCACGTAAACTTGAGAGAAAATGGTATGCCACCAAACTTGAAGTGTTCCATCTTGCATGGAAAGACAGCCTAAAAGACTATAAGAAAGCACTTAATAATGCAAAAACAGAATACTACTCCTCACTTATAAATGATAATAAAAACAATCCCAAATTCCTCTTTAACACAATATCACGCTTAACTAAAAGTAGGAATGAAGTGACACACTCAATTCCAATAACATTAGACAGTGAGGATTTCATGATTTTTTTTAATGATAAAATTGAATGTATTAGAGGTAAAATAAATAACACCATTCAAACCTCAAATTCAGCTGGTTCCCCTATAATGGAAACAGCAACCCCTAGCCGACCTATAGCATACCTGGACTCGTTTACACCTGCCAGTATATCTGAAATTATCAAGCTGATCTCATCAAGTAAGGCCTCTACTTGTCTACTGGATCCAATTCCTACTGATCTCCTTAAGGCTACTCTCCCTAGCCTAGCTGAGCCGATACTTAATATTATAAATCACTCTCTTGCAGCAGGACATGTTCCCAAACTTTTCAAGACATCTGTCATTAAGCCTTTAATCAAAAAGCCCAACCTTGACCCTGATGTCCTGGCTAACTACCGACCTATATCCAATCTCCCATTTATATCAAAGATTCTTGAAAAAATAGTGTCTAAGCAAATTCGTACTTTCTTGGACGCAAATAACATTCAGGAAACCTATCAATCTGGCTTTAGAGCATACCATAGCACAGAATCAGCCCTAGTAAAGGTCTACAATGATCTCCTTATCTCATCTGATAATGGATGCATTTCATTATTAATCCTACTGGATCTAAGTGCTGCTTTCGACACTATTGATCACAGCATCCTACTACATAGACTTGAGCATATGATTGGCATCAAAGATTCTGCATTAGCCTGGCTCAGGTCATACCTTACTGGACGTTACCAGTTTGTACATGCACATAATGAAGCATCATGCCACACTGAAGTCAAGTATGGTGTGCCCCAAGGATCAGTACTGGGACCTCTGCTATTCTCCCTTTACATGCTACCTTTGGGATCTGTTATTAGAAAACATGGCATTACCTTCCACTCTTACGCAGATGATACCCAACTATACCTTTCAATGAAGCCTAATGATTGTACGCCAGTAACAAAACTTGTTGCCTGCCTCAGTGACATCAAAAACTGGATGACTAATAATTTCCTTTGCTTAAACTCTGATAAGACTGAAGTCATGTTGATTGGCCCTAAAAACCTGACCAACACTTTACCCCATCATCAGAGCTTACTTAGTGACCTTTCACTCACACCTAACACAAAGGTCAAGAACCTTGGGGTGTATATTGATCAAGACCTCTCTTTAAATAGTCATGTAAAGCATATCTCCAAAACCTCATTCTTTCATTTACGCAACATTGCTAAGGTCAGAAAATTCCTTTCTTTTGAGGATGCAGAAAAACTAATACATGCATTTGTTACCTCCAGACTTGACTATTGCAATGCACTGTTCTCTGGATGTGGTACTAGCTGCATCAAAAACCTTCAACTAATACAAAATGCTGCAGCACGAGCACTCACAAGGACAAAAAAATATGAACATATCACACCTGTCCTTGCTTCCTTACATTGGCTTCCTGTTAAAAGCCGAATTGATTTTAAAATACTTCTCCTAACATATAAAGCCCTTAATGGCCTTGCTCCAGCATATATTAAAGACTTACTTGTTCCCTACCACCCTTCTAGACCCCTAAGGTCACAGAATGCTGGTCTCCTAGTAATTCCTAGAATATCAAAATCAACAATGGGCGGAAGAGCTTTCTGCCATCGTGCGCCTGTCCTGTGGAACAAACTCCCTTCTAACATTCGTCAAGCGGACACTCTCAACACCTTTAAGTCTAGACTCAAAACCTTTCTATTTACTGACCCCTTTAGTTAGGGATGGTGTATGGTAAGCCACATCTCCTCAGGGTTTTATTGGAAAGGACTGCCTCTGCTGTAAGCTCCTGTCCAGGGCTTGGTGGCCACTGACCATTTCCTTTGGTGGTGTTGGCTTGTTATACATCATACCTTAGTTATGCTGCTATAGTTTAATGCCGCCACAATCCACCCATCTGTTAAGCCGTACAATTTTCACTCTGTCTTTCTCCTCCTCTCTTTTCCTCTCCACTTACTTCTCTCTCTTCACTTAGCCAACATCTGTATATGGTTTCACATGCAATATAACTCACATTCTCTGAAATCTGATGGAGACTGTTCTAACTCATCTCCTCTCTGATTTTCCATGCCTTTACCACCCTGCCGTGAGTCATCACTGCCTTCCACTGCCTGCGCCTGCACCTCCTGGGTTCTCCTGGGACCTTCTTCCAACGTGATCCGGCGGCACTCCTGAATGGTCCTCAACCCACTCCACTGTCCATGCCACTGCCTCCCTGCTGAGGGTCACCCCTGCCCTCCACTGCCTGATCCTGCATCTCTGGCTTCCTGGGCGGTCTGCCTTCAGCTCACAGATGACCCTGACATGATTGTTACAGCCTCTAGCTGGCCCCTGGCTTGACTGCGCCTAATGACATGGGACTATATCCTGGGATTCTAATGGGACTCCTATATTACTGTACTTTATTTACCAAAATTTTCTTGTAATATGTATCTAATGGAATAATAGTGGACTACTCACCATCTAAGAGACTGAAAACCTGCCCTAGGCAGTTGGGTTAGCCCCTTGAGCCGTCGGAACTGCCCAAGGTTTCTTCCTCTACCATAACAAGTAAAAACAAAAAACGCTGCGAGGGAGTTTTTCCTTGCCCCTGTTGCTCATTGGGCCTCTTGTGTTAAGCGCTTTGTGACATGCCTTTTGTAAAAATGCGCTATATAAATAAAATTGAATTGAATTGAATTGAATTATAAGCATGCAATCCTTAAAGGGAAGGAATACTGTGGGTCATATAGTTCTGAGATGCCCTGAAGGTGTCGAGACATTAATCTCTAAGAACAATCATTACAGGAGTTGTAGGAGGTATTGATGTGCATGCCTCAAGATGCAGTGGGGATGGGCAGCGGGAAGAGGGCGTCTCTCAGGGGACTCTGACAGACAGATGCTGATGCTGCAGCCGGCAGGAGGCTGAGACTATATTGGATTGGTTTGACGTCCTTGTCTCAGTCATGTTTGTTTAATAATAACCATAATTATAACCCAGAAAGTGGTCGTTAGTGCCTTCAACTTGCCTTCACTGTAATTAAAGCTGTGTGTGTGAGAGAGAGAAAGAGGGAGAAAAAGCCTGTCTACTTGTGTCTACTTGTGTGTTTCTTCTTCTGCCTTTCTATTTCGCAAATGAAGAGTTGAATGAATGAATGAATGAATGAATGAACGAACCCTGGTCCCATGGGTTAGCTGTTAGTGATAACTCTCTTAACAAGGAGACCTACGTATGGGTTGAACCAATAGGACCAAACTTGTTTTCTTCACTTCTGGGTCATTAACTTAAGGTATAGAGCTCCATGTTGAAAAAGGCTGATATTGTCCTTAAAGGCTAACACCAGTGATGGAAAAAAACGTGTACAAACCAAGGCACACTCAAATCAAAACAATGCAACCTCAATATGACCCTCAGACTGCAGATGAGCAGCTCAAAGTGGCGTTTTTAATCAAACTTCAAGATTACTCCTGCACAACCTAAAATGGCTAGTGAGTGAATAATATGAAGTTTAGATCACTGTCTAGATTTTTTGTATTGTACTTTTTACTTTCCTTTCTTTGTATGTGTTGCTTGATGAATCCCTGACACATATCTCCATTACTTCTTGCCTCTAACTCACAGACCAATCGCAGCAAACTGTCTGTTGGGGAACGCTGTCTCAGAGGTGTAGAAGTGTGAGTGAGTGTCCACATTGTAAAAGGACAGAGTGGGTTTGTCACAGTCCAGGAACACTCCTAGTTTTCTAAACTGCTTTGACATTGGCATTGGGGTTGGTGGATCTGTGGTTCCACAGAATCCAGCTTTTTCCCCTCTCTCATACTGAAGACCAAAGAAGCCATTCTGTGGTGTTAGAGGGACACTCTGTGTTTGATCTGCTGGGTAACAGCACACCCCCACAAACCATGAGGGCTTATACATTTTATTTGCTGCTTTAGGGTTTTCTGGATCTTTCCTCCAAAGGTTCACCACCCCAGAAATGTTGCCCATGTTCAAACTTCTCACAAGACAGAGTAAGGAGAAATACATCTTCAGCCTTTTTGGAGTAGTCTTTGGCCTAATGATCTTGTCATGTTTGTACCATCCTTTAAAGGAACAGGCTACCCCAAAACGAAATTTAGTCTCTTACCATATTCCCCTGAGTTGGATAAGTGAGCAAAAGTGTTTTTCATTCAGCTCCGTGGTTGTCCTGTATCCAGAAGCGTTAGCTTAGCTTAGCATAGAGCTTAGCTGTAACTGGGAGTTGCCAATTAGCCAGTCTTCTCAAAATAGTGATAAATGAACTCGAGATTTTTCCTAATTTTGTTGTTTTACCTGTACATTCAAACCGAGTACAAATGCCAATGCATGTCACAGCCACAGTCACACCGGTGTGTTTACGGAAGTTGGGGTTTTCAGGGTCAACGCATATCAGCAGTGCTTTAGCTGTGCTTTGCCCAAAAATATAGTTGTTTTATGGCAATAGTTTTTTAAGGCAGTGAAATCAAGGAAAAGTTAAGTCTCTTTATTGTCAATTCTTCTACATATAATGGACATACAGAGGAATCGAAATTACATTTCCCCATGTACACTTTTCAACGTAAGTCTGAGAACTGGGACAAGAATACAGGAACGTTCACATGCAACAATGACAAAGGGACAGAGGAAACATGAGAACTTAAATGCACAGGGGAACAAAGACCAGGTGAAACAAGATGGGGACTAATGAGACTAATAAGGAACATGACTACAGGTGAGGGGCAGAGCTAGCTGGAAACGCATTGCAGGGATAAACAAAGGAGAACAGGACCAGGAAGTAAGGTGGTGGTGACAAGGGAACAGACAGGAAGTGATGTCAGGAGGATTCAAGAGTACGCAGGACAGGACTGGACAGGACAAGATGTTACAAGATGGCAGTCGAGAAATGGAACCTAATGCCCTCTGCTTGGCACGACCCATAATGTTCTGCAGACAATGCAAAGGCTCATAACTTCTACATGTTAATCAGGGGCAAAGGTCATGGCTAGCCAGGATTTTTTCAGTATTTTTGTAATGCATGTACCCTGCTGTGGACAGTATTTCCTACAACATGTATTTATCCATCTATCGTATCTGGACAGGTATACCACTGGCTGGCTGATATCAGGTTTCATGGTCGTATGTGACATAAGAATTAAGTTAAAAAAAAAATTCTGCACAAGCGACTTATTCACGGAAAGCATTGTTGTTGTCATGGTTATTGTTGTGTGTCAGGGTGGTGAGTGTCTGTGTGATGAATGTCTGTGTGGTGAGTGTGTGTGTG
>JAGFZM010000605.1:0-34118 GCA_017657215.1 Limnothrissa miodon
TATTTTTCAAAACAAATTATCTGCAAATAATGTGCCGTTGTCAAGTGTCTGTGCTATCTTGGGTATAAAATAGTTCTTTAATAACTTCTACAGATATAAAATACTTCTTTGTGTTTGTTTTTTTTTAAATTCCTATTCAAGACACTTGTTTCACTTGGTGAGAATGACTTTATACTTTGTCAATGTGGATTACAGAGTTTCATTTTTTCACAATCTGCT
This sequence comes from Limnothrissa miodon, assembly GCA_017657215.1. NCBI lineage: Eukaryota > Metazoa > Chordata > Actinopteri > Clupeiformes > Clupeidae > Limnothrissa > Limnothrissa miodon. The sequence goes on from JAGFZM010000605.1 coordinate 220, forward strand.
GGTGGTGTGCCTCGTTTTTTTTTAATGAAAAAGTGTGAATTGGCTCACAAAAGGGAAAAAAACAACAACTGTTCTTAGGTAGCCTATGTTTTGCACAGGCCCAAAAAGTGTGGTAGCAACATGGAAGGTCTGAGGGCTGGCCAAGATCCTGTTGGTGAGATTGAGACTGTATAAATTATTTGTAGAGGAGGGAAAATGTATAATTATACTTTGGGATCTCTAATGTTTTTTTAAGTACGAACAGAGGTTTGGACATAAAAACCGCAGTATGCTACAACTGCATTATTTTTAGTGATGTCTGCTTAGTCATAGTTTTAGCTTGGCCTCGATACAAAGTTTCAATTTCAGACCACAGATGAAAAAAACAATTTTTCGTATTCTATCACTGTCATTCAGGAATGTTATGGATATTATATAAAATATTTTTGAATGTTGAAACCGAAGTCCGATGTAGGCTACACGTCTCAGGTTGATTTTTTTTTTGCAATTTCTGTGTGAAGCGATCAGACAGGCCTACTTGGAAACGCTCGACTAACCTACTGAACTTAAAATAACCTCTAATGACGTCGACGTATGGATAATATGCCATAACCAGCATTATCACGTCGCTGTGTTAACGTTCTATAATGACGTTGGTGTATTTCCCTCAATCAAGCATGAATGGCATACGGGAAACACACCACGCTGACCATCCTGCCGTCGCGCTGTCGTCTCATCGCAAACTCTTGTGCACCCTCTGGTGCTTGCTAGTCTCCAAAACTTCTTTGTGTTGCCTGCTTTGCAGATTGTCTTCCTTGTCTCTGTGGTTGCTCATTATTCAGAGACAGACGGATCTCAGGTCATCTGCAGCTGCAGCAGAAGAGAAGCAGGAAAGATGGCGATCATCCACTAGACCGGGCACACGCATGAGACACGGAACAACTTTTAAGAAGGTCGTTTTTCTGGACGAACCCGTGAGTAAAACTGATTTCCTTGAACATGAAGACCACGGCTTGATGGTCCAGAAGCAACGTCGTAGTTAGGGCCAGACTGAATAATTTGAGAGTACCGCGTGAATGACCTGGAAACAGCTTTCTCTCTTTTTCCATTAGTTGTAAAACCAGTCGGTCGGGTGTGACTTTAAAGTGGCAAAGAGAATAAGGTGCGAATGTTCTGACACACAAATAAAGCCTACCAAGTCAACTCGGTTGTGTTCCTATAGTCCACCGACCTTCCATTAGTAGACTAGATCTAGGCTACATCTCGTTTTGTTGTTATAGACAGGGAATCGGAAATAACCAGTTCGTTTATATTGAGTTTGTTAACACTAATCGCCATCCAGTAGTAATCTTTTGACTGGTCTAATCATGGATTCAAGCTCTCGACCTTCTTGCTGGTAGACTATGCTCGCTTGGAGAAGAAGCCATTGCACGGCTTGCTCTTTAGCGCTAGAGCAATAGGAGCTGAGCCTCCATTAGCGACGGTCTGACTGGCATAGCCACTGGTCCACGTCCAGACCCGAAGGAAAAAAACCTTTCAGTCTTTGCTCCCACGCTTTGTTAAATTATAGTTTGATGGATTTGAATGTGTTCCGTGGGATTATATGCACCTTAACAAGGGGTCGTGCGAGTTCATTTCCAAGTCACTTATTCGTTTCCCTTTGGCTCCCACTTGCCATCGTTGTTGAATGTGTGTGTGTGCGTGCGCGACTGTGCTGTCAGTGCTCTGAAGTCAGGTATGTCATTGTGGGCTTCACCATAAAATGGAGGAAGGCATATAGTCTCACAGGAACGAGTCAGGAGGCAGACTAGATTTCGTTGGCTACGCAGGAACAAAGGTGGACTCTTCTAGCATGGTTTGCACCGGCTATTCGGAAGATCTGCATGGCTAAAGAGTGAGGCTGCTATTCATTGCCTACAGCTTTCAATAGCCTTCTATTTGGATTTACTGCTCATGTAGGAACAACATAGTTTTTGTATTTTTTGTAAGTTTTTATGTTCTTTTCCTAGTACATTAGCATTTTTTTTTATAATTTATCATGGAACATGGGACTGAAGTTCGATGGACTAACGTTAGATGGGAATACTCTGAGGGTTACCAACTAAAAGACATGGAAAAGGTGGGAATTTTATCGCAAATAATGCAGAGACAGCAGGTTAATGTTCTGCCAATGTTCTCGCTTACCACCGAGGTGAACTTCAGGAAAAGTTTGCAAGGGACTCTTGCGAATTTAATTACACAGCTAAATTTGGATTTTGTTTTTGACTCACAACGTTACTGTCAATGTCTGTTTGTAAGGACCTAATTTTCACACATTTATTTTCACTAGATAAACTTTTTTTTTCATATGTGTCTATGAGAAGACTTACTGTCGCTCTACTGCTGTCATATGTTTAAAACATATAGTATTTCCTTTATGTTTTTGTCAGTGTAGCCTACTTTATAAGCTGGTCATTTTGCCTAAGGTCACCTCATGGGGAAAGGCAAGATTCCTCCCTTAGAGTGTGTTTGCATGAGCTTGCTTGTTTCTGCAACTCCAGCCACTGTGGAATCTTGCTGACAGAGAAACAGCACTAGACACTCTGCGACAACTCCAAGCTAGGAGTATTTAAAATGGTGGCGCTGCTGTCTCCTGTCAAGCCAAACAGGTCTCTTGTGGTCCTTTGGTTGTCCTTTTAGTGGTGGCATTGTGGTGATAATGTGGTGTCGGCTAATTATCTGTGCTGTACTGTTAGCAAAGCATAAAAGTTGCCCTGAAGTGCTCAGTATCTTAATAAGGCTCAGAATGTTAAGGCACACTCATTTAATGAATTTGAATGTATTACGATAACTCCTCATAAATGCCACTGACATGTTGGATCTGCTGTGTTTCAATTTCATTTTGTGGTTCATGCACTCGGTTGTTATTCATGTTCTGGATGATTTTATTTTTGGAAAGGCTGTCTCATTTTATCATTTTAAAATAGGCACAAATTGCCAGTGTAATTTGAGGGTGTGTTGTTGCTTAGTGCTGCCTATTAGCCTAATTTCCTTTTGAGAAGCAGAAGGCTATACAGCATAAAATATAATTGAACAAAAGTACTTATAGGTTATTGTCGTCTTTGTGAGCAGAAAGAAAATCCTAATTTAAATACAAATCAGCTGTAAGTGTTTTGAGATTTTCAGTGTGTAAATGGCATGGTGTTGAAGGGTTTCAGTATACCTCTGTATATTTCTATCATTCCTGAGCTTAGGCTACAGCGACCAGCATTTCTTGTTGCCAAGTCGAGTCCAGTGATTTAATTTACTACAGTGAGACAAAGCAATGTTTCCCAATGGACCAAGGAGTGTTATATTTGAGGTTTATAAGGTCTTTGGAACAGGCTACATTTAGTAAACATAGGCTACGTTAAGTGCACATATTATAAAGTGCAGTCACTAATTAGTTCTTAAATTAGAGCATTTAAAACAGACAAGGGACTGGACAGATGACAGACAAGAAAAAGTCAGGGCACAGGCCTAACTTGTCTGGTAATAGAGTACTGGTTGTTATAAGTGATGTTCACAGTGAAGTGAAGGTAAAATATTGAATTTAGTAATGTTTTCCAGACCAGTGTGAATAGTTAACATCTTGTTCTGTTGTTTAACAGTCTGACTGCTTGAGGAAAGAAGGTCTTCTGTATTCTGGAAGAGCAGGCAGTTAGGCTATACTGCAGTCCATCTAGCTGATGGAGAAGAGTGCATGGGATGGGTGTATTGTGTACTTAGCAGTGTTTGTGCCTTTGTGCAGAGTCTGTCAGAGAGAGAAATGGAAGAGAGCTGATGACCGCATGCAGTGACTGCAAAGTTATAGCCTATAAATTTGTACACACATAGTATAAGAATTTATTAATTTACACTTTTAAAATATGCTGTGTTGAAGTGGAAGTGGAACTGCTAGGCTAATCAAAATGGAACTCTCCATTTAGCATGTTATAGTATTTCACATTTTATTGTCATATTTAGCCTCTCTGTGGGGGACACTTTCAAGCTTCCGGCAAATTTTATCCTACACCATTGGTAATGTTCAACGATTAGGCCTAGGCCTAGGCTAGATCTTCAAACTATTACTTCCCCTTGTGGAAATGCTAAAACGTTGGCCTACAGCAGGCTTGGTTTGGTGTTGCATGATGACTACACAGATTTAAAGCACATTGTTTTTGTTTCTGTGATGAGAATTTATGTCAAAATTCATGTCCATACCATTCTTCTCAGTGTAACATGAATTTGAACTTGAATTTCTCCTCGGGGATCAATAAAGTATATATCTATCTAATATGTCACAATTTCTTATGTCTCCTATGGCATATCGCATATCAAAACAAACAGGAGACCTTGTTGATTCCAGTGGTGTATTCCACTGTGTGATTAGTGTTTTCTCAGCAAACCAGTCTTGAAGTCACAGCAAATTTCTGCATTGTCTCCACCTCCCAATCACACCCTCCACCCAAAAATGAATTATTTCTTTCCCATATCAGAAGTTTTTTTCAGACCCCTGTCTGCAGGGCAAAGTTGAAAATAGCTGAAATGTCTTCCTGAACCCTGGCCCGAGAAGAATGTCAAGCAGATCTATGTACTAGTGCACCTTTCTGTGCAATAAAATTTGAATAAAATATGAAAATTAATAAAATTATATCTCATTACATATTTTTGAAAATTGTACCCACTATCATTATTGTTATATTGACAGCTTTCAGTCAACCTCCTCTATCTAAATGTAACAAGGCATTTGTTCTGGCTTGGCGAGATATGTACGTAAATATAAAAATTACAAGACCAAATTTTTTTCTTGATTTCAAGACGGACATAGTCCACATGTAAGTAGTATCACATCAAACACTGTCTGATTTGGAGAGCATAGACTGTCCTGAAACAAATCAAGATATTGCATGTGTTGATAAGCCTTATAATGATTGATAAGAGCTTCAAAGTAAAGGCAGTGAAATTACCCTTAAAATAGCCTTGGCCTCAAAGGGTTAAAAGGCTAATGCATGTGAAGCAAAATTATCTAGATTTGACTGTTAAGTGATATAGTAAGCCACAAGGTGTGGTACTTGTGAATTATGGCTTAAAGTCTAAATTTCTTTCCCTTTACCTTAAAGCAACACCAGGGAGTTTCAAAATCGTACCCTCCACAGGTTGGAAGCAGTAGCTTGTCAGCTGTAGTTTTAACTTCAACTACAGATCCGCTACCCGATTTGGGCAAACTTGTTTAGAGCCTTTATAGCCGAAAGAAGGCCGCAGAGCAAATGCGGCAAGTATTGTTCACCTTGTTACGAGTTGATGGACGAGTTGATGAAACGATTTTGAAAACATTATTCTACGGTGGTAAAAGGTCTTGGTCTGGTGTTGCTTTAACATAGCTAACACCGTGCTGGATAGTGTTACTGATTGCAGGTTCATGTCCAGTCAGATGCAGGGTTGAGCAGCATAATTTGTCAAATACAGTTATGTAAGAACAGAGTTTTAGTCATTTGATTATCCAGGCCAGATTTTGGTCTGTAAATGGTCTGTAATGAAATAACTTACTAGCATACTGTAATTACTAAAGTGTTGTGAATGGATGGACCACAAAAATGATTATGGTTATAAACGGCTGCTGTTCCAAAGTTAAAAATGAATCACCTCTAAGATCACAAGTGTCATTAGCCTAGTTAATTAATGTGGTTAATGTTCTAGGATTTTGCTGTTGTTTTTATGACATGATGGGCATATTGATGGGGTGTTCAAGAGTAACTGCTATGGAGGTCATCTGAACACAAAAGCAGAGAAAGGCAGTTGGAGATGGTTGTGTGGAGATGTCCTCTGCTATACCTGGGGCGATTGAGACAAAGTACCTTTCTACAATGCTCCAGTAGCTTCATTCAAAGAATGAGCCAGTGGCTCGGGGGAAATACTAGGCTACTGCAGCACTGTGCAATCGTGAGTTAGATTGAAAAAAGATGAAGATGTGGTGCTGTAAATCCTTGAAAGGTTATCATTGGCATTTAAGTTTTAAAACATTTGAAGACAAAAATAAGTATTTATGCTTACGAATTTAATATTGGGCTAGAGCTTGTTTTTAGATTGGATATTCATTGTGTTTTGTTACATCATTGGATTAAAAAATACTGTAAAAAAAAAAAAAAAAAAAACAGATACCACAGATGCAAAAACAATGCACTGTCACAATCAACTTTTGATTAATACAACCTCATGCAAACCTCATCTTTGTGCTATCTCAATGGAATTTGAGTAGAGTGAAGAATTGAAGCACCTAACCCGTCCTTTAAGAATGTTATATTTGTGTTTTATCTAATGTAACACAATGTCACAAGCCCAGGCCTATTTAGTTAAATCTAAATGCAATCTTCTAAATATACTAGCAAGTTAACATGGTTGTGAGCAGTAATGTTGTGGTTAATGGTAGCACTGGGGGTTACTACCACGGTATCTTTTTTTTCATGCTTTCAATGGCTTTTGTTGTAATGTTACGCAGCACTTATGGCAACAAGGTAAGATGGCAGCTGTCACAAATATCCTTAGGTTGTGCTGTTTTTGACTGTTTGTCAAGAGAAAGCTGTCAGTCCAATATTGAATAAATAAAACATTTGGATTATCAATATAACAAAGTATTGTTAAAGTAAAGAAGACATGATACAGTATTCCCTGATGCACTTACTGCACTGCACAAATGTTGGACGTGTGTTGGAAGGATTGGGATGGCGTGATGACATTTAGGATTCTAGTGTCCCTTGTTTATGGCATTATAAGTATCAGTAAGTAACAGTGTGTAGATACTTACAAGTCATCCTGTCTATAAGTCATATAAGTCAGTACATTCCTGTTTATGCATTGGGATGGTCAGCTTTCCACTATACAAAAGCAGTAGGCCTAGGCTACAAAACCAGCTTAGAGCTCGTAGAAACTTCTGGTGATCGTTGTTCTTCTGCCAGTGAACCGGAGACAAGGCTGTCTTTGAGAAGGGAACAGGAGTGGTCTTGTAGGGGAGATCCTAGATCTCTTGCACAGCGTCAGCCAAGCCTCTGTCCAAGGTAGATTAAATATTTAAGAATGTGGAAGGAGTTCTCCCTAGTAAGTTAATTAATATTAATAGATTTCTCATCTTTCTACCACAAGTGGTCTCACAATAATAGCTGGTTTGGCTTATCTTTAAAAAACAGAATAAAATAAACCAATGAAAAGTTGATTTTTACTATGTTTTGATAACATACTGCCAAAGTTTGATCATTTTTTGTGGAGTTCTGTGAAACCTTAACTGATTCTATTTGAAGGAGCAAAAGTTGATTTCTCGTCCGGTCCTGTGTTTTACTCTAATTCGAGCTTTCTTGATCATGTCCCATTTTTTTTGCTTCTTTTGACATCACATTTTTTTTTGCAGGGTCAGTCATAATAATTCTAAAGCTGCCTTTTCTTTTGAATACCCCATACTACCCCACTGGCCAAGTTCTGGGATGTTTGGTTGCTCATCGGAAATCACCACAGATGTTTTCTGTGGTTACAAAATTTTTTTTTAGATTGAAGTCATCATTTCCCGTCTCGTTTTACAAAACCTCAGGACCTTAAGGCCAAATCTTTTATTTTAACACAAAATTTAAGGCCTATTAAAGATGCTGTATGAGATGTTGCAGAATTTTAGTGCGATTTTTATCTTGTAGTATCCCCGAGACTTGAATTAAAGGAGTCATAGAATGTCAAACCGCATTTACCTTGTTATTGTTGAATTTAGGTAGCTTAAGGTATCCAATGGACCATACCAAAACTACCAACACCGTCTCCCGCCTCCTCCTACAGGTAAATTTCAAGCTAGAGATGACCGTGCTGAAATGGGAAAATCTGAACAGAGGTTCGCAGTTACGTAAGATCAATAGGATACACCTTCATCAGTTATTTGGAACCATCTCTAGTCCAATGCCCTGTTGCTTCATGAATTTGCTGGGGGCAGGGGGAAATTACGAATCTTTCGTTCGAACCCTTTTAAATGAACTTGTATTAGTGCTCCTGGGTCACTTTCAGATGCACAAATTTGCATACACTATTATTGAGCCTCAAAGAACAATTTCTGATAATCCAAAAATGTGCTCTATGACTCCTTTAACTCAGAGTATCACTGATTGCATGTGAAGGTAAATGTTTGGTATGTTTAGGAAGCAGTAATGTAACTGACAATTGGATAGCAAAGGTCGATTCCTGAATCCACAACTGCCAGTCAAAGACTCATAAGAGAAAAACACCTGCTGAAAAAGTATCAACTTTTACCATGGTATGAATTTGTATATCATATAGACTAAGGTTTTAATGTTATCAATGAACATACTTTTATCAAAAGTATCAATACAAATACTGTCACTCTTTGTTTCTGCCATTGCCCTGTTAAGTCACATATGGGCCCAGAGAACTGTTTTCCATAATCTGGCAGCATTGCTATAGTACTTCACGCACCGACAGAACTACTGAGATTGATGTTAGCTGATGTTAGCAACATTGCTTTCTAGAAACACTCCTGTCACATCATTCATGGACACTGTGTTGTAAACCCACCATTTAGGTTTTATGCACATAATATGAAGGGTACTGCCTTGCTCTGATCCCCCCGACTTAGCAGAATTAAGGTAGCGGCCTTATACTTCCATTTAGCAAACGGAGAATAAGCTATGTCCTCACTGGGAGGCCTGATGGCAAGCGACAAGTGGCAGGCAAAAAGCGTTCTACTCGCACAGCTAGTCTAGCAGGCATCCGTTACACTGGTGTATGCCATTTGAGGGATCTGTGACGCTTTGATAAAAATGACGTGAAAGTGTGAGATTAAAGGCACTTAACCATCACAAACCGTTGTTCGAAGTGGTGTTTTCAAAAGTGGAGTTTAACTTTTGGCAGCAGTGTAGTTCAGTTGGTTGGCCTCAACTAACAAAATAAGCACACACAACAAACAGTAATTCATGCTAGCCTTTTTAGTATAAAAATTGTGATTTGATTTTGATTTGTCTAGGCAAGGGGCACTGGCATCATTGTAACCTAATGAAGGTTGTAAACGGAAATGAATGTTTGAGATTTCATGTTTATCCTGGAAAAAAAAACGTTAATGTCCTCATTTAGGGTTTTTATTTGGGCTATTTTCAGCAAAACATGGACTGGCATATTATTATTATTATTTTTATAATTTCAGAATTTTTTTTTTATTGTGAGTGGTTGAAATGTTTTAGTCTGCAGTCCAATTATGGGTTATAAGATGGTTAATGCTGTCAAGCTGGGCATTGCGAGCTTAGAGAAGGAAGAAGGATGTTCTTCTTGTCTAAGGCTGGAACGAGAAGACTGCCATTGAACTAACTTCCCCACAAGTTGGTGATTTCCTTTAACTGTATGATTGTTGCGAGGACCTGCACTTCTTTCTCAGTAAAGCTTTGTGCAAAAATCCAGGTTACCCTCGCCTAAATAAAGTATTGCTCTTTCAAAATGGTTAGATGATCCATGATGTATTTACTTTTGACTTCAATATAGCCTGTTATTGACAATATAATTGTCTGGAGTTTATCAATTTCTTATTCTTCTGTAAATTTCAATTTGCTTTTGTAGCATGAATGGTGTTCTGATTGAGATACAGTAGATGATGTGAGAGAATGTATATAAATTTAGCCTTCTTTTAGAACTCGCAGGTCTGTCAACCTTCTCATTGTTCCACTACTGGCACAGTAGAGAGCATACAAGAAGAAACGCACATTCTACAGAAATTAAAGCACAACATAAGTCATACATACATTGTAATTGAGAATCAAAAACGTTTTTTTTAGGAGAATATGATAAATCTGTTTAGGTTTAGCTACCTGGAAGATCTACACTCACTGCATAGATCTCCAGTAACCTAAAAAAAAGAGTTTAGCAAGATCTTCTCAGATAGCTTGTGAGAACTAGCTAGGATCATGGCTGGCCTTCAACAGACTTTTCTTTTGTGACAACAAGCATGAAAAAAAAAACCTAGTGGGAAGCAAATAACAAGTAAGGGAACTTGCATAGGTCATTGCTCTGAACTAGATTCCTGTCAGTGTAATGAGATAGCATGGTGGGGGGAAATGGGTAGAGAGTAAAAAACTATTTCACTGCCTTGGCCTTGAGAAGCACAAAATGGTGGATGACCAATGACTGTCTGCTCTGACTGACGCTGCAGTGTGGCTGTGAGTAAAATGGAGTCCTCTGTGTTGCTACAGCCTCTTCTGTGGCGACGCAGAAGATAATTCTGTCAGACCAGAGGGAACAGCCAAGTGAGGGGACTCCACTGAAACAGGTTAAGCAATCTTGCCCTCTACATGAAATGCTGAAGGTTTCTCTTCTCTTTCTGGAGTGAGATGTCTCAGTGTTTAAAAAAACATTCCCAGTCATAGTAGAAAAGTAAATTCTGTGGTTTATAATGGATAACATTTTTATTTTGATGTTTTATTAGGGGGGTGTTAATGTTGATCTCATTTTTTTATCTTCATTTTTTTTTTTTTCATTTTTATATTTGCTGAGGTCTGTAGGCAATCTTTTGACAGAACTCAAAGATGGAAAAAAGAGAACCATGTATCTATTTAAAAGTGCAAATTGTGCAAGCGTATTCATTAGTTATCTGGTTGTGAGGAGTATGAGGGTTAGGCCAATGGGGCTGTGGTAGAAATGAGTAGGTTCTCTACGTGAGGTTTCCTTCAGCTAGGGTATGTTCTGACCTTGCTGTGTAAGGCTCTTCACACATCAACAACAAACTGTCATTTCACTGAAGGATGACGTGGAAGGATAAAACCAGACCTTAGCTGGTTTTGCCAAATAAGCAATGTTTTCTTTTTGTAATACTTTTTGTTTGTTCGAAATCTTTTTATGACTAAAGGTGGATCCATGCTTTCAAATATATGTTTAACATTAATACAAAATTACCCCTGCAGTAGTTATTTATATTGACAGCTATAGAAATACATTTCCTTCAATTCTGTGATGACAATGAGGTTAAAAATCAGTTAGACCTATTTTGACAAAGCTCCTGTTGGTGTCCTCTGAGAAGCTTCATGCTAGTTGGTAAATGATTGACCTAGTTCTAGAGCTCTATGGTTCCTGGAAATGGATTTGCATTTTGCAGTTAGATAAAAGACAGTGATTTTAGTTTTTTTTTTGTTTTTAATTTCTTCGTTTCTGCTGTAACTACAGTATAGATAAAGTGATGCTGAAAGTCAATCAGAGAATTGCAATTCATGTTTAATATTTTTACTGTTATATATGTCTGTGTGTGATAGCTTATAGATTTAATATTTTCTAACGTTTTAAAACATAAACTAAAATATGAAATCCATAAAATAACGTTTTATTGATATGATTGCCTGGTCTGCTTGAATATTTCTTCGTTCTGTTTCTGAAAGAGATTATTGCACTGTTTTTTTTTTTTTTAGAATTATTATTTTTATTATTAGCAGTAGTGGCTCTATTAGTAGTATTACAAGGACATTGGCTGGTCTAGAATGCTTCAAATTTGTGAGTTTTAAGTTTAGGATGAACGATTCTACACGTTGTAGGCTGCACCTGTATAGATCTGTGCCTTTGCCTTATCTTCCTGAGCATGTGAGCAGGTGTGTATAAATGAATGGGAAAAGTCCCAATCAGCTGTAAAATTGGGGTAGTAGATATAATTTTAAAATCTATTTTAGCAGTATATATTTGCAGAAAGTTTTACTTTTTTCAGTAATAACATTTTAACAGATAGTTTAGATCATCTCCCTTCGAGTTGATAATTGAGTTCTCCAATTCATAGCCTTTCTCTGAATCAGACGGTAGAATTTTTAGCTAAAGCATAGCATAGAACACTGGGCTGATTTTGATTCCGATTTGATTCCTTTGATGATTGACTCTGCTTCCTGTAGGCCAGGGCTCTTCAATTGACGGTCCACGGGCTGGATCCAGATATAGTGGCCCTTGAAGTGTAATGTTATTACATATGAGCAAATTTGTATATGTGGCAGACATGTTTAAAAGGCGATAATGGAGGTATCTATAAATAATGTTCTGTGTGATGTGTTGCCTTTGTACTGAGTATGCAAAGGCATTAAATGTTGCCTGGTGTCAGACGATGTCTTGTTTACTTTCATCTGATGTGTACAGTAAAATGTCATGATTGATGATGCTATCGTTGAAAAAGAAAAGAAAAAAGAGAGCTGAAATGAAGCTGACAGTAAACAGCACTAGAATGAGACGCTTTAAGAGAATATGACTAATTGTGCATGCCAAGAGAATGCAGAACTCAAGACAGAACAACTGCATGATCTGGTGTGAAGATGTCTATGTAGCCATTAATTATTATATTTTTATAATAGCTTTAATAGACATTTATTATTATACTTTATTACGTTTTTATACAAGTAGTTTAGAAAATAATTTAGAAACCAGTTGTTGTGATTATTGAGCTGTTGGACCTTGCAGATGGTTAACTTGCTAACAACTAAAGGTAATGTTAAAACGTTTCTATAAAAGCTAGCTACTAAATATGGTGGACGTTTTTAGAAATTTAAAGAAGGGCTAAACAACGTTCTGTTTTTTTTTCTCTCACGAGCTCCCTCTAAAGACGGCTGTATTGCATTGTATTGCACTGCATTCTATTGGAGGCGGTCCGCGCTGCTGAACATTGCAAGTGCTGTATCTACCGCTATAGGCTACGGTGGCACATTCTACACCGTTCGTTCGCCGTGTAATGACTCATTTTAGCATCCTAAACAGTATGAAACAGATTAATTAAATGAAAAATGTTGCATAGTGGGTCTTTAATTTCTAACTAATGAAATGACAACTACAAGCACTGAAGTCAACATACTGGCTAAAAAACAGTTATCTATTGTTTGGGCACCATAACTTCTTAATAGCGTAGCCTACATATAGTGAAAGACTTGGCTTCACCAGACAACATTTGTATATAAGTCTCTAGCATGTGTTAAAGCAGCACCAAAGACGTTTTAAAACCTTAAAATAATGTTTTCATAATCGTTTCAGTGGTCTATCAACTCGTATCAAGTTGAACAAAACTTGCTCTTGCTCTGCGGCCCTCTATCGGCTTTATCGGCACTAAACAAGTTTGCCCAATCAGGTAACAATCTGTAGCTCAAGTCAAAACTCAAGTAAAACTACAGTTGAATTGCCCTATGGCAAGCTTCCATTCCGATCTGTAGAGGGTGCGATTTTCAAAACTCCTTGGTGCTGGGCATGGGGAAGGCATACTGCTGTTTTCCATATAGTTATTGCAGGGTTGCTGTACAAACCGCTGTATACCTACGTTAAGTAACCTATCGCCAGAATTAAAGAAATAATGAGATGACGCCACAATGTTGACTTCCCATTGTAATTTCAATCATCAATCGTGACTGGAGATGTCGTTAATCTGCCTACCCCCTACTTGTGCTTGTTTCGTTCTTACACAGCGTCCAACACAGTTTAAATGTGAGATTTAAATTTTAATGCAACAATGGCTTGGACCCAGGTGCCTTAATGAACATATTATAATGTGCATACATTCTGCGTAAAAATAGAAAATATATTGACTCCTATATTGTTATTTCTCTTCATTTGTTATCGTTATTAGTCATATTCTCCAGCTCCTTATTTTGCCTCAGTTTGGCCCCAGTCCCAAATTACTTGAATATCCCTGCTGTAGACCCTGCTAATAATCCCTTTTCAATAGCAGTACCTCACTATACCTTCCAAATGTCACCTCAGTCTTTGACTTTATCATCATGTCACGCTGCCCTTTCATGATGTGTGACTACATCTTGGGATTATTATAATGCTCAGTTAACGCCATAGACTAATTGTTATCTAAGCAACTGCTTTTTGCAATCATCTGCTTGACTGTAGGCAGTTGGGTTACCCCCTTGAGTCATGGACCTGCCCAAGGTTTCATATTAAACTTGTTACAGATAAAGCATGAATGTGTTTTCCTTGCCCCTGTTGCTCTGGCTGCTTTTTGCTGTGAAGCGTCAAGACTAGACTGTGAAGACACGACTATCATGTCAGGCACTGTATAAATAAATTTGAATTGAGTTGAACAGATCATTGGAAAAGGTTGGACTATTAGCATCTTGCCTAAATAGCATGATCTTTAAAACTGACCATAATTGTGAATTAATGTAAATTATTAAAAAAAAAAAACTATATGTTCTGATTTCATTAAAATTCTTATTAATTTCTTAATTCAGTTGATCATGCAAACATTTATTTATTCATCCATTCATTCATTCATTCATTCATTAAATAATTTTATCTTTTGACATCGACATTTGGGCAGAGATCTGCAGAGGTGAAGGATGGTTTGTCTTAATAAACATTGGTAGTATGAATCTAAATCCAGATACAATGTAATGTGTGCCCAACCCCCCACCCTGTGCCTTCTCTGCATTTCCCTCTGGCCAGAGATGGTAGACCAACGGATAAGGACAAAACCTCTGTGCTTCTAATCAGCTTAATGTTGGCTTATTCAAAGGCCCTCTTTCAGAGGAGCAGCTGCTCTCAGGCAGTTTGAGTAGAGGGTGTGACTGCTGGTAGAGCTTGCTGATGCAGAGAGACCGGTTGGTGATTAACAAATGTCGGTAGACTTTGGAATCTGGGGTGCAGAGTCAGATGCTTTGTCGTCTGGACATTGAGGAAGGTCTTCCAGGTGGCTGGGCCAAACGGGCTGTGTACTCCTTTTCCTCCCTAAATCTCTTCTCTTTGTTTCTCACTGACTTGCTCCTCTGCCTTAGGCTGCAGATGTTTTCTATGCTCTGAAAAAAAAATGCAATTTCAAACATGCCTTGCATTTTTAGACCTCCTTGAGGAGTTTAGTTGGCAGTTCTCTTTTTTTCCAGCTTGGTCTTGAAGAGACTGTCACCCAGACTCCTCCAGAGACCTCAATAATTTTTAATCCCAAGATGTAAGAGATATTGTTCCAAAATATGAAAGGGCTAAGTCAGGCGGGCAAGTGTGAGGTTTTTTTTTTCTCCCTCCTGCCCTCCATTTTGCTGAGCTATGCAGGCAGAGTTCTTGGGCACAGTACATCTGGTAGATAGATTTCTGTCAGCAGTTCCTCAGTGACTGGACAGTCAGTGAGGTGGATCTGAGGACCCAGATTATGAACACCTAAGCACACATAGCTTAAAATGATAAAATTCTTCTGCGAAGCTGAAGCAATGTCAGGAGTGTCATGATGGTTAATCTTTTCCGGTAAATTGTTGTTGGCACAGTAAACGATTGTAATGAGGGCCGTAGCTATTAGCTAACCACAAAATGACAGAGACCTGGCGAAGAACATGGACAGCTTGGTCAGGCTACTAACCAACTACTATAACCACAATATACAACTAATTACAACTAACTTTCTTGCTATATTTTGGTCTACTGTGCTTAATAAAGATAGACATTCACCAGAAAAGTGTGACCGTCCTTTTAACGAGCATCTTGATGTTGCCCTTTATGCTCAGAGCCCATTGTTTCAAGCAAATTTCTGTGTCTCCTGAACAACTAGATGCTGAACAACTAGATGCACTATATTGTTTTACATAAAATTCACACAATATATATAAATGTGTTAACTAATGTTAACAACACACAAATATTAAATGATCTAAGGAATAAACCTTCGAGAGGCTGAGTTATTTTGGGCTATAGGCAAGTTTTTCGGTTGTCCACTGCTGTTAAACCAGCATAACTCATGGCCTTGAGAGGGTTATTGCATTTGCTACTAAATTAACATTGACGGTCTAGGTTAGGGCTATTCAATTAAAATTTCATTTGGGCCACATTTCAGAACCAAGATTTTAAGTTGGGCCGCACATTTTTAGCAGTCATTAACAATTCTGACATTTTTAATTTTTACCCTTAAAATTGACGACATTCGAAAAAATATTGAGAATGCATGCAATTTACAGTATATCATATAGGCTATCTCTAAAATGAGGTGGGGTGGAGGAGGTAGAATTAACTAGCTTGGTCTGTTTCTGATATTCTGGGTGCGTTGAGAAATAGGCTAGCCTACAATCTGCCACTGTGATAATGGAATAACACTCCACAGTTCGATAAAGACAAGCTTGTTATTTTTCTGTGACTAAACGAATGGTTTCTGTTAGATCAAAATGAACATAAACCAGCAAGTTAAAATAGCGGTTAATGTAGCCTATCAGTTGCTTGACAAGTAAGGACTCTGAACGATTTTGATCGTTTTTTTTTACCTGCCAATTATGAGCTTTAATTCATAAATCAATCCAGAACTGGTCTATTTCCTGGAAACTTCGTCTAGCAGTTTGACTGTTTTCATTCAGACTGACGTCACGCTCTGGTGCTCTCTCCCTTCAGCCGGAGTGTCTGGTGTACGCTCTAAACACGCGCTAAACACTTTGAAAGTGTGACGCTCTGAATAAACGTACGTCAATTCTATCCACACTCAGAAAAGTTGTAAAGGAGAGTGTACTCTGAGAGCTTGGAGTGTCAGTTTACGAACGCACCCTCTGTAAAAGACCCAATTTACGTTCTGGAGGCTTGTGAATGGTGTTTAACTTTTATTGCTGGAGCGTCGTCCAGGCCACATGTGCACCACGTCTGGGCCGTCTATTGAATTGGCCTGGTCTAGGTGTTCAGTATAGGCAACTGGACTTCTGTTTGGTGCTTGAAGGCTTTTTTATAGGGAGGACGTGAGAAAGGAGTGAAGGAGGCCATCTATGTCCATCTGGATCAACCAGATTAGATCTCATCCCAGGAAGTTTAGCTGTTCACTAACCTCAATCTCTGGATCCTGTGATCATAATAACCAAATCTCAAACCCATCTCAACACATTGACAATGTTAATGTTGATTCATGTGGCCCATTGTCACTTGATGAGGCTTGTGATTAACAGTTCACAATTACACCCACAGTCAAGGGATATGTATCCTAATATTCCCATCTTCAGTCTAGAATCAATGAAACTTGATGAAAGTGAAACATCTTGGCATGGAATGCGATTCAGCCAATCACAATCAAGGCCCGGAAACCTTTCATTTTAGAAATATGGTTTTGATATAGTTCCATGATGAAGCTCATTTGGAAGGCTTCTCAGCAAAAAACATAAAAGCAACCTTATGAAATTGCACTTATTTCTTATTACCAGTCAACATAACTCCTTAAAAACGAGCATTGCTACTTTATTTCCTTTGATTTGTGTCTAAAAATTATACAACTGTAGGGAAAGTTCTGCAAAAATCCTACAACCTGCACAAGGGTACCATTAGGGTATTTATCCCATCTGCCTCTTTCCACAATAATAATTCACATCCCCAAATTGTTGACATGAGATGTTTGTAGATTTTGAACGACAAGCTGTTAGTTTTCTTTTGGGAAGTTTGGGATTGGTGTGTGTCCGGAATTGGCTATGCCCTAATGATTGGACAAGTAAAGACCATGATATAATGGTGTCCCCTGCCTAAAGTCAAGGTTATTAATCCTCTGCATTTGCATGGCAACCTCGGTGCACAGAGTATTACACGTGGAGGCTTGCTGCAATCTAATGGAATTGTCTGATACAGCAGCCTGCTGGGGCTGTTCATCAGCAGCTTATCCTGAGGTAATAAAAAAATAGAACAAATCACTCGCATAATCCTTCCCCAACTATTGTTTCTTGAACCCAACCATTCAGCAAAAATGATCTTGCTCTGCATCTGTCACTTTCTTATTTTAGAATGTATTTTCCTTGAGGTTGTGAGCTTTAGACTTTTGTTAATCATTTGTTTATGTATACGTATTAATGCAGGATACACAGAGGGGTCTGAGACTTTAAAACTTGAAAGCAAATGAAAAAAAATTAAATTATTAGATGTTTTAAAATCTTAAAACACACATATTTATTTGTTCATACTGTTTTTAGATCAGCAATCTAGTTTGAGAGGGGATCTTTTCTACTAAAGAGCCTAGTCACTTGAAAAGCCTTTTCACAGTTTCCCACTAGCAGATAAGACACATAAATGCATTAGGGTCCATAACTATTTTTGTCTGGATTTGAATGACCTGAAGTACAACACAGCTTATACATCATGATAACCAAAAGTCCTTCCTTATTAATAATGCATACAGAGCTTAAAATAGCCCTATCCTATACATTTCAGTATTTTATTAAAACACCACACCTGCACCTGTAAACACCTTTTCCTTGATGCATTTAAAAAATGTCTGACCTTTCCAAAATCAGTAACTCCATGGTGATATCACAAAAATATTTATTTTATGTTTTTTATGTTTAGGAGACTGTCCAAGGAGTCCTCAGCGATGGAGGTGCTACAGTGCGATGGCTGTGATTTTCGTGCTGAGTCATATGATGAACTCAAGGTACACATCCAAGATGTCCACACTGCCTTCCTGAAGCCCACTGAAGTTGTTGATGGTACTCCAGGTCTGTCGAGGTCTGTGTCTCCAAACTCCCTTAGTCACCCAGAGGATGAGGATGGTGATACATCTGCTGAGACCGATGATGCAGGTAAGAGACCATGATGCATGGCATTTCCAGTCAGTGTGTGCATTAATACTTCCTTAGGTGCTATTCATACCTTCCTCTTTGTTGTCTTCCCTTGGTTTGGACACTGGACAAGCTTACAATTGCTGGTCTTGTTTTTATCCCAGATGCTTCCTAGTGCGGTTTGTTTGAGAAGTCAAAGTAGGCCAACCTTCATCTGACCCAATTCCAAAAAGCTTTTTTGTCGCAGAGCATTATTGGGGAAAAAAATAAATAAAATCTGTTTGATATTTCTAGTGCCTCCCTATGAATTTAAAGTGGGTAACTTGACTATCTGCAGAAGGCCAAGCACGCCATTGTATCTGCACGCAACACTATGTTCTTTCCTTCACAGTTGTCAAAGTTGCCATTGCAAATCTAAATACAGCACTGTAAATATGTGGTATTACATGCTGTTGAAGCTCAATATTTAAAAATCAAATCAATAAATAAAAAGAAAAATCAGAATGCTGACCTAGAATATTAGAATGCAAGAACTAAATTAATTTCACCTTGGACTATCTGTTTATTCAATCATTTTTGTTTTATGAGTCAGCGACCTTATTCTTATTTACAAGTCAAGTGCAATGTTAACACAAGGCACCTAACCAAAAACTATTTGTACCTGGTCCAGACCAAAGGAAGTGAACTAGTTGACTTCTCTGATTTGAACACCCTCAGGTTGTTTCACTATACACAGTAAAATGTAATAGATACCGTTTCACTAAGGAATATTTTTGGTTTCTATTGAAGGCCCACCCACCATGGACACGGATGTCAGCCAGTTTTCGAATTCCAAATCAAGGCTATGCAGACAGACGGCAAACACCCCAAGTAAATTGTCCAACCCTTTTTTCAAGTGCAAGTTTTGTGTCCGCTACTTCAGATCTGAATCACTGTTAACTGAACACTCAAGAAAAATTCATGGATCGGTTGGGCCTGCCACAGAAAAGAGAGGAAACTTCCAGACTGTCAAGCAGACAAACTACAATGTTCACATGCATGAAGTCTTTGGAAAAATCTTTTCTTGTCAGTATTGTACATTTAAATTTACTCGTAGGGCCAGACTGATTAAACATCAAAAGAAGTACCATAAGGATGTCTTGCTGGATTCTTCTACTGAAGACGAAGCCGATACAGATGTTCTTACAAAGGAATCTGAATCTGAGGACTTCGAAGAGGAAATGCCCCAGGATGATATGTTGCGCAGGGTTTTGGACTCAATGTACAAATGTATCTCCAAATCCAGTGGAAACTTGACATGTGAGTGGTGTGATTATCAAACCCACAGGCAAGAGCTGTGGTATGATCACATCATTAAAAAGCATTGTAATATGTTAAAGATTATGTCGTCACTTCATGAGGATAGTGGATCTTCCGAATCAGGATGTTCATCACCAAGAAGTACTCCAACATCCAACCTAAATAATTTAAATGGCAATAAAGATTCAGCATTAAAAGAAACCTCGGGAAATGCAGTTGTAAAAAGCCCACCAGGGATATCACCTTTTCAGTATTCACAGATTTCAGCAAAAATTCCCAACAGCACAGGCTCTTCTATTTTATCAGAAAGGTCAACCTTTGTCATGTCTGATATGTCAAATTCAGCTGCAGACTTGGATATGAGTCTGCTCAATGATTCTGGAAGCAGCTCAGAAGACGAACTCTGTGACACGGATGATCCCAATTACAGAGACCCCTTGTCAGCTGAGGATTCCACTAAGCTGCTTCTGTCAGAGGAGGATAATAAAATGCTTGAAACAAAAGGGATCCCATTCAAACGTCACATGAACAGGTTTCAGTGTCCTTTCTGTCCCTTTCTTACAATGCATCGCCGAAGTATTTCTCGTCATATAGAAAAAATACACCTCTCTGGCAAAGCAACTGTGTACAGATGTGATAACTGCACTTTCATTTGCACCAGTCTGCACAAGTTGGAAAGTCACAAACAAAATCATACCGGCTCACCTTCAGACTGGGACACTATGGACTTAACATGTGAAAGCCCAGAGAATGAAAATGAGTTGACAGATCAAGTGAATGGGGAAGGTGATGACTCAAAGATCAATGGCAAAAAAACAAATCCTGAAAACGTTGGGAGTGAGCAAAAACTTCATCACTGTAGTCTCTGCAACTTCTCTTCCCTCTCATTGAAAGGCCTGAGAGTGCATCAACAACATAAACATTCATTCTGTGATAACGTAGCTGCCAGCACAGAAGAATCAATCAATGAGCAGCTAGATACAGACTCCGAAACAAATAGCTCAGCAAATTTTGTTAAAAAAACATTAACGTCAATCTGGGGAAATTCCTCCAAAAAACACCTTGTCAGTAAAACTGCAAGAAAATCTATTAATGACCAACCTTTGGACCTTTCCCCGGTCAAGAAACGAACAAGAATTGATGAAATTGCCAGCAATCTCCAAAGCAAAATTAGTCAGAACCAACAACAGGAAGATCTAGTCATCAACTTGGAAGAATTTGGAGATGATGATGACGATGAGAAACCGAATGATTTAGAAAAAGGTATTCGTAATCACAGCTACATGTATAATACAAATGAGATGTATCACAGAGGATCAGGAGAGGCTAAAGAACAACGCAGATCTGGTAAAAGAAAACGAAACCTTCAATCAAAAGGTTCGGCAAGAAATGCTCCTGTTCAACTTGCATTGTCTGAAGATGAGGACAATGAAAATAATTTTAGCACATCTGCTGACAAAAATCTGCAAATGCAAACCAGTCCAGATGGCCAAAACACTTTTCAAGACACTGCTGAGTACACAGAGGTGCCTGGGAACCTTTTCTATT
This sequence comes from Limnothrissa miodon, assembly GCA_017657215.1. Classification (NCBI taxonomy): domain Eukaryota; kingdom Metazoa; phylum Chordata; class Actinopteri; order Clupeiformes; family Clupeidae; genus Limnothrissa; species Limnothrissa miodon. Next base: position 21,519 of record JAGFZM010000605.1, read on the forward strand.
GTAAACACTGTGATTACCAAAACAAGTCTGCACGTAGTGTCAGCACACACTACCAGAGAATGCATCCCTACATTAAATTTAGTTTTAGATATATCCTTGACCCAGAGGATCAGAGTGCTGTCTTCCGTTGCTTGGAGTGTTACATTGAGTACACCAACTTTAATGACCTAAACCAGCATTATATGGAACATCACCCAGGGGCCAGTAATGTTCTGAACCTGAACCAGCCGAATCTCATCTACATGTGTCGCTTTTGTTCTTACACCAGTCCTAATGTGCGTAGCCTGATGCCCCACTACCAAAGAATGCATCCCACGGTGAAGATCAACAATGCCATGATTTTCTCTAGTTACATGGTTGATCAGCCTCAGAAAAGTAGTGAGTCTCAAACACTGAGGGAGATCTTAAATTCAGGACCCAAGAGCTTCTCATCCTCAACACCTGTGTCCCGGTCTTCATCAAGCCCTTCCCTTAGTACCATCCCAAAAATAGCAGAATCTAGTTCAGATACCGAGACCCTCAAAGAGACGGCAGGAGGAAATGTTGTTGTGTATGACTGTGATATGTGTTCGTTTGCCAGTCCAAACATGCACTCAGTGCTGGTGCACTACCAAAAGAAGCACCCAGAGCAAAAGGCATCCTATTTTCGGATTCAGAAAACCATGAGAGTGATTTCAGTTGACAGAAATCAAGCTCCATGCAACTCTTACAATCTTCCCAACACCCCAAAGTCGGCAAACAAGATGACGGTGGGCTTAAACGAGGAAGTTTACTATTGCAAACACTGTGTATATAGCAATCGTTCAGTGGTAGGCGTACTTGTCCACTATCAGAAGAGACATCCTGAAATTAAAGTGACCGCAAAATATATCAAGCATGCACCTCCAACTCCCGGTCTCATGAAACTTATGGATGAGTTACAGATTGCTCCCCCAAAGCAGTTCTTTAAACCATCTAGCAATAATGGGACCGATTCATCAACCAAAGGAGGTGCAGAGAAAGGTGAAGCTGAGATGTTGTTTTTTTGCCAACACTGCGACTATGGAAATCGCACAGTCAAGGGGGTGCTTATTCACTACCAAAAGAAGCACAAGGATGTGAAGGCAAATGCAGACTTGGTGCGTAGACACACTGCTGTAGTCCGTAGCCAGAGGGAACGAGCCCAGCTGATCCAAACTGGTGTTTCAGCTGGAGCGAACACAGTCTCCCTATCCGACAAAGATGCATCACAGAAGTTGAGATCAATGAAGTGCAGACATTGTTCTTATACATCTCCATATGTGTATGCCCTGCGGAAGCACATTAAGAAAGATCATCCCACTGTCAAAGCAACAGCCATAACCATCCTCAATTGGGGCTATCAGGATGGTATCCTTGAGGCTGGATATCACTGTGAATGGTGCATCTATTCTCACGTTGATCCCACTGGGCTGCTTATGCATTACCAAAGACGACATCCAGAACATAATGTGGACTATACGTATATGGCTAGCAAACTCTGGGCTGGTCCTGATGCCAGTACCTCTCAACAAGGTAGTAACTCCGATACAAAGCATTATCAGTGCAGGAATTGTGCCTATGAAGCAAGTTCTATCTGGGACATAACCAATCATTACCAAACTGTGCATCCCTGGGCAATCAAAGTAGACGAGTCTGTGCTGCTGGATATTATTAAATGTAATCAACCGCAAGAAAAGACACACTCCAGTCAGTCAAAAGGGCATATTTCTGGTATGTCAAATACGTTTAATAGTTACCAGATTGATCATGAAGAGGGCACAATGGAAGTTTCCAGACCATCTCAAGAGAGACAGACTCGGCTGACCTTCACAACTGCATCCATTTCAAACAACCCATATCAATGCACTGTATGTTTGTCCGAGTACAACAGTCTTCATGGACTTTTGACACACTATGGTAAGAAACACCCAGGGATGAAGGTGAAGGCTGCCGATTTTGCTCATGAATCTGACATCAATCCCAGTTCAGTTTACAAGTGCCGACACTGTCCATATGTGAACTCTCGAATCCATGGTGTGCTCACCCACTACCAAAAGAGACATCCTCTGGTGAAGGTCACAGCAGAGGATTTTGCTGATGACATTGAGCAAGTTAAGGATCTGGGAATTGAAGCCGATGAAAAATGCAAAACACAAAGGCAAGGCTATGGAGCCTACAGGTGCAAAATGTGCCCTTACACCCATGGTACGTTAGAAAAATTGAAAATACACTATGAAAAGTACCACAATCAACCAGCTTCAGACATGTTCAACTCAGTGGTCACACAGTTTTCTACCAGCAAGGAAGAACAAGTTGCTGAATGCAGTGCTACAAATGTCGCAGATGTCCAAGATGTGAGCGACTTTGATCTCAACCTCTCCCAATTTGAGAAAGGAGATAAGCATGCTGTTTTCAGATGTCAGCTTTGTAAGTACTTCTGCTCTACTAGAAAGGGTATAGCCCGGCACTACCGTATAAAGCACAACAATGTCCGGGCTCAGCCTGAAGGAAAGAACAATGTTTTTAAGTGTGCTCTTTGCTCATACACCAATCCCATACGCAAAGGTTTAGCAGCCCATTATCAGAAACGTCACGATATTGATGCCTACTACACACACTGCCTGGCCGCCTCGAAAGCTTTGACTGAGAAGTCTAACAAGGTGATGGTCTCCCCGACTTCTGAAACTGATGGGGATGGAATGAGTGAAGAACTGAAACTTGCTCTGGAGCAACGAAAATGTTCCCTCTGTGCATTTCAGGCATTCAGTAGGAAAAGTATTGTCTCGCACTACATCAAACGTCACCCAGGCATCTTTCCTAAAAAACAACACTCAAGCAAATTGGGACGCTATTTTACCATTATCTACCCAAAGGAAATTGACAAATCTTCCACTGTAAAGGAGAGTGAGTCTGTGAAGGTCAAATCCGAGGCAGAGCAAGAGAGGGACCTTGAATGGTTGCCGTTCAAATGTTTGAAATGCCACAAGCTATGCTTCAGCTCAGCCAATCTGCTTTGCATGCATTACAATGACTACCACAGCAGGGACCTTAAGCGTGATTTCATCACGGTTGCAAATCCTGAGCATTCCAATGCTGAATTCTATCAGTGTTCCCACTGTGAGCTCAAGTTCCTGGCCCTTACTGACCTCACAAACCATCTGATGGATCACAATGAGGAAACTCAAAAGCGGGCCATGAGGCAAGAAAGAAGGAAGCAGCTCCAGAACAAACAAAAGGTCAATGAGCAAGTGGAAACCAAGCAAGAGAAGGTACTGTTAAAGTTCATTCACACCTTTTTCTATTGTTTTAAGTGACATCACAATTAATATATAACATTATCCACTTTATTATTTGAAGGATGAGTCTCTTCATGCCTTTCTACAAATTACAAATTTTATCCTGAATGCCAAGCTAATGCTTGTTTTGTTTTGTTTTTTTTCTAACAATTAGCTGGATGCCACTGCTGATTCAACACCAATTGGCTACCGGTGTAATTTCTGTGTGGAGGTCCACCCGACCCTCAGAGCCATCTGCAACCACCTGCGAAAACATGTTCAGTACGGCGAGGCCAAAGAAGGCCAGATGAAGGTAACGCAACCTCACTATTTATTGAGTATTTTTGTTTTTCAGGAATGATTTACGGTACTGATTTTGTTATGTTTAGGTTGGAATGTCTGTTCTAAAAAAAATAAAGGTGGAAAGAATAAACATAATGTGAAATAGTGTATCTTTGATCAAAATGTGTAGTTGCCGCTATTATGTGTAGAATACATGGTGAATTGGTTAAAGACTTGTGACTTGACTTGAACTTGAGAGTTAAGAGTTTGTGACTTTCTTCCACCTCCTGTGTTTACGTTTACAAACAACTCCAGTCCAACATCCACTTGCTTTGACTACAAGTGCAAAATGTGACAGCTATAGTAGGCTACCTGTCGTGAAGCACTTGTTAACGATAACTAGCACTAAAAACATTGTCAGGGTTGTGACTGGCTGAAAATAGGCAGATAGCCACATGTTTGGTAAGCCATGAAACACAACCGACATTTGACTGTACATAAAAATGCACACATGCTTTGACAAAACACTGTTCCGGTGCGTTCCAGAACACTTTAGTCTAAACTTCTATCTGATTTGAAATTGACAATATTAGGGAATTTGTTTTAAGTCTTCAGTCAAGTCAAGTCAGTTTTATTTGTCAATTTCTTCACATGTACTTGACATACAAAGGAATCGAAATTGCGTTTTACACTTGTCCCATGCGTAGACGTTGACGACAATAAAGTGCAGATGCACAACTAAAAAACAATTCTAAACAATAAGGTAATGTTAAGTAAAAAAAAGTGCAAGTAGGCATTAAGGCATTCAGGAAGTTGGTTCCAGAGCTGAACGGCATAGTAGCTGAAAATGGGTTTCACAAGCAATTGTTTTTTCTTGCGACCTACAGTAGGAGACCTAAGTAGTATGCATTTCTGAAACCTGTCAGACAGGTAATTCCTGGCCCATTTAGTGTTTCAACACAAGCAGTAATGCTTTGAAGACAATGATGTTACCGTAACTAGGTAAAAAAATCCTTATTTGATTTGCTTTCATGTGATTGTTGAAGTTTAGATCACTGTCAATAATACCAGTCTATTTTGTCTCTACTGGCAGCTCCATATTATCAGCATTTCGCTATTGAAATCAAAAGACTGAACTATGCTGTACATCAGGCTTAACTTCATGAAATGAAAGACCAATTAATAGGATTATCCGGAGTGAATCACCCCGTAGCTCTGTTGACTGAGGCTGTTGAATTGTGTCTATAGGCATCAGAATGACAGCAGTAGGTACAACGTAGACCGAATTCACGACCTGGCCGCTAACGCTAAGCATATTGGGCATATGAAAACGAAATGGACATGCCCTAATCAGTTAGCGCTGGCTGCCGTTTTGTTACTCGGTCTACTGTGCATGAAAATCTGTTGTTCTTATACCTATCGATAGCATTACATTACATTTACATTTATGCATTTAGCAGACGCTTTTATCCAAAGCGACTTACAAAACGAGGATAACAATCAAGCTACATAGCAGAAACCTTAAGGAGCATAGTGCTAGGGGATAGTGCTTCAGTTAATTTTAGTGCTAGGATAGAAGATGTTCTCTGAATAGCTGGGTCTTTAAGAGCTTTTTGAAGGCCTCCAGAGATGGCCCTGTTCCTATTGTTTTTGGTAGGTCATTCCACCAGCGTGGGACGACACATGAGAAGAGTCTGGATTGCCTTGGGCGAGGTGCCGGGACTGCCAGTCGACAGTCATTGGAGGACCGGAGTTGTCGGGGGGTAGCTTGAGCTTTTATGAGAGAGATAAAAAGGGGCAGATCCTCTAAGCACTTTGTAAGTCAGCCTCAGTGATTTGAATTTGATGCGAGCCGCCAGAGGCAACCAGTGGAGCTCGATTAGCAGAGGGGTGACATGCGTCCTCTTTGGCTGATTGAAGATGAGACGCGCCGCAGCATTTTGGATCATCTGAAGTGGCTTGACGGCACAGGCAGGAAGTCCTGCCAGAAGGGCATTGCAGTAGTCAAGGCGTGAGAGGACCATAGTTTGAACCAGCAATTGGGAGGCTTGTTGAGTTAGGTATGGCCTGATCTTTTTGATATTGAATAGTGCGAAGCGGCAGGCCCGGGCAACAGAAGCAACATGGTCATTGAAGGTTAGCTGGTCGTCAATCATAACACCTAGGTTCCTGGCTACCCGTGAGGGAGCAAGAGAGTTGATGCAAATGTTGTGGTGAATAATTGGTTTAGCTGGGAGGACCAGCAGCTCGGTTTTTGAGAGGTTCAGCTGGAGATGATGGTCTTGCATCCATGCAGAGATGTCAGAGAGGCAATCCGAGATTCGCGTTTGGATGGTTGGGTCATCGGGTGAGAATGACAGATAGAGCTGGGTATCATTGGCATAGCAGTGGTAAGAGAAGCCGTGCTGGCGGATGATTTGGCCCAAAGAAGTGGTATAGATGGAGAAAAGAAGGGGGCCCAACACAGATCCTTGGGGTACTCCAGTAGCAAGGTGGTAAGGCGCAGAGGTGTGTCCTAGCCAGGACACTTTGAACAGTCGCCCAGTGAGGTAGGATTCGAACCAGCAGTATGCATCAACCTTGATGCCCATGTTTGACAGTATAGACAATAGAATACTGTGGTTTACCGTATCAAACGCAGCTGACAGGTCAAGCAGGATGAGTACCGATGACCTTGATTCCGCACTGGCTTCTTTTACATAGCAATGTGAATCAACAGAGCTACGTGTTGTTTCACTCTGGATAATTCCTTTAAGTATGAGGAGTTAAATTAACCATCAGCACTGGTGCACCCCAAGGTTGCGATTCGAGCCCCTTTTTGTATGCTGTACATGACTGCAGAGCAAATAGTAGTCAAACTTCAATCATCAAGTTTGCGGATGACACAGTGGTCATGGGACTTATTAGTAATAATGATGAACAGGCCTACTTAGATCACTTGAGGAGGTGGCTAAGTGGTGTCTGTCTAACAGCTTGACACTGAATGTCAGTTAAACCAAGGAAATGGTTGTGGATTATAGGAGGAAGTAGAATTGTACTTGCATCCCTCTTAAGATCAGTGGGCGACCTGTTGAAAGACTTCCCCTTTTTCAAATATCTTGGTGTTCACATTAGTGAAGATCTAACATGGACTAATACACATCATCGAGTCTACTTCCTTCATAGAGGAAACATGAATAGTAGCATTGTCACCTGGTATGAGACAACCACAGTCAGAGATTGTAGCACTCTGCAGAGAGTGGTGCATTCAGTTGAGATCTCACCACTCAGAACTCTTGTTCAGAACTATTGTTTTAATATGATGTTTCCATCTTTACATGTGTAAAAAAAAATCTTTTTTTGTTTTTGCTGGAAATATGGAGCTGCCAGGAGAGACAAAATAGACAAAAATCTTGGAGTTATTTTGCACACATAGGCTTGTGGTGAGAGAAGGCTGACAAAGCAAATGTACAAGTATGATGTTTATGATGTGGGCCAACTCTTTTTTTTTTTTAGTTTACTGCTGGTTTAAAATGTGATTTTTCTCTGGCCAAATGAAATGATAGTATTGTTTCAGGTCATACTTTACACATACAGTGAGGTAGAATACCCTGTAATTTTTGAACAAGTATTTCAACACCCTGTAATTTTGTAAGTTCTCCCACTTAGAAATCATGGAGGGGTGAATGAAAATCACAATATGGATGCATTTCCACTGTGAGAGACAGAATGTAAAAAAAAAAAATCAGGAAATCACATTGTATGATTTTTAAAGAATTTATTTGTTTTGCACTGCTGCACATAAGTATTTGAACTCTTGGGAAAATCAGTGTTAATATTTGGTACGGAAGCCTTTTTTGTTTTTGTTTTTTTTGTTTTTTTTGCAATTACCGAGGTCAGATGTTTCCTGTAGTTTCCCACAGGGATTTTGGCTTACTCCCCCGTACATATCTCCTCTAGATCTGTCAGGTTTCACGGCTGGCGCTGAGCAACACAGAGCTTCAGCTCCCTTCGAAGATTTTCGATTGGAATAGGTCTGGAGACAGAACCAGAACCTTCAGAACCTTGTCATGCTTCTTACGCAGACACTCCTTAGTTATCCTGGCTGTATGATTTGGGTCATTGTCATGTTGGACAACCCAGCCACAACCACAAAGTTTCGTGCTCAGATTGAGGGAAAGAGGTTGTTGCCCAAAATCTCAAAATACATGGGCTCATTCATCCTCTCCTTAATATAGTGTCTCCTTTGCAGAAAAGCACCCCCAAAGCATGATATTTCCACCCCCATGCTTCACAATAGGATGTTCTTTGGATGCAACTTCTCCCTTTTTTTCCTCCAAACACATTGAGTGAAGTTTAGACCAGAAATGTTCTATTTTGGTCTCATCTGACCACATGACATTCTCCCATGCCTCCTCTGGATCTTCCAGATGGTCATTGGCAAACTTCAGACGCGCCTGGACATGTGATGACTTGAGCTGGGAAACCTTAGAAATCATGGAGGGCAATGCAAGATTTAAAACCATGTGGTCCCAGCTCTCATCTCAGCTCCTCCGGTGTAGTTCTGAGCTGATTCCTCACCTTTCTGATCATCATCATCATCATCATCATCGGTGACCCCCCATGTAGTATGATCTTGTATGGAGTCTCATTCTGAGGGAGTTGATCTATTTTCACAAAGCTGCTTGGCAACTGCCCTGTAGCCCTTTCCAGCCTTGTGGAGTCTACAATTTTTTATTTATTTATTTCTTTAAGGAGCAAAAAACAATAAAGATTCAAAAAGGATAGGATGAACCCAAACATAAAAAATGCTCACGTTTTACAATTTTCAGAAAAGAAACTGACCCACCCGCCCCTACCACCCACAAATCCCCAACAACCCCATGTTGTAAGTGGAGTCTACAAATTTGTCTCTGGCGTCTTTTGATAGCTCTTTGGTCTTGCCCATGGAAGTAGTTGAACTTTGACTGACTGTGGGGTGGACAGGTGTCTTTAAAGAGCTCAGAGAGGTGCTACTAATTGAGATTGCTACTACTAATTAAAGGGATTATCCGGAGTGAATCAACCCGTAGCTCTATTGACTGAGGCTGTCGAATGGTGTCTATAGGTATCAGAATGACAGCAGAAGGTACAACGTAGACCGAATTCACGAATTGCCCGCTAACGCAATGCATATTGGGCATATGAAAACGAAACTGACATGCCCTAATCAGTTAGCGCTGGCTGCCGTTTCGTTACTCGGTCTACCGTGCATGAAAATCTGTCGTTCTTATACCTATGGATAGCACTTAGCAACGTGAATCAACTGAGCTACGTGTTGTTTCACTCCGGATAATTCCTTTAAGTGGAGTAAAGGTGGGCTTATAGTGAGAGTAAACGGTCTTTGAGAGCCAAAATTCTTGCTGATTGGCAGTCATATTTTTACATTCTGTCTCTCACAGTGGAAATGCATCTACATTGTGAATTTCAGAAACCTCCATGATTTCTAAGTGGGAGAACTTGCAAAATCACAGGGTGTTAAAATGCTTATCTACCTCACTGTATATTAATGAAAGACAGGCTTTGGGTCTGAGAAAAATAAACATAGAAAAATGCATGTGCATGTAATAGTTCATCAGCTTTTTTACTTCCAATAATTTGAAAAGATGCATTGACTTCGTTTACTTTATTGTTTATTAGTACACAAGTACCTTTACACTTTTGTACTATCCTAGCAGGATATTACTGAGGTGTCGTCTCCTGGTGCAGAGGAAGGGATTTCCAATGGCAACTCGGTTGAGCCGTTCCCAATTGAAGATGCGGTTTCCTCTGAGATGGATCTGTCAGTGGCTGACACGGCCTCCACCGGAGACGTTCCAACAGAGAGAGGGGAGAAGTCTCTGCTGGCAGATGCACCTCTGGCTGGGCAGGGGAAGGAGAGGCGCACGGGCGGACACCCCTGTGCCCAGTGTGACCGGGTCTTCATGTCCATGCAGGGTCTCCGGTCTCATGAAAGAAGTCACTCAGCCCTTGCTCTGTTCTCTCGGGAGGACAAGTACAACTGCCAGTATTGCCAGTTTGTCTCACCCTTTAGGCACAAGTAAGAAAATAACCCTGTTCAGTTTAATTATGCATTGCAGGAAAAAAAACAATTAGGGCTAAATCAGAGGGTTTCAAATGTATTTTAAAGGTAGCAATAATTTTAAGTCAGCATTGTAAAGAATAATAGAAACCACTCAGACTACTTACAGTTAAGAGTTTGTATGGTTAGTACTTTTCTGGTAATGAGTACTTTTTTAAGGTGCATTTCATAAATTCAGTATGCATTTTGTTTCTCACGATCCCCTGGGGTCCGTAGCCTTTTCTGGCTTTGTAAGACAGACAGAGACATTTTCTTGAGAAACATAGATTTCACTAACACCAATGCTATAAAGATCTCTTTTCTGAATAAGTCTTTCTCCAACTCTCTCCCCCTCTTTCTCTATCTCTCGTCCTTAGTTTGGATCGTCATATGCAGTCTCACCATGGCCATCACAAGCCATTCCGCTGTAAACTCTGTCCCTTTAAGTCTGCCTACCTAAGCCGACTGAAGAGCCATCTGCTCAAAGCACATGCAGGTGAGAAAAACACAATCTAGTGTCTTGCTAAAGTATTCAGCTTAAGAGCCATCATTATTAATATAAAAAAATACAGTTTAATACTGTATATTTTGCAGAATTGGACTAGATAATACAAAAGGTTACGCAAAAATACTATTTGCATAACTATTCAGTCACTAGCATCAGTGCCTGTCAATGAAGCAATGCATTAAAATGCAGGCCCCAATGCGATTAAGAGTCTTTTTCACTATTGGCATGACATTGCATGCTCCCCTACAAGATTGTCTTATTTGTTTCTTATATAAGTCTATTTGTGTCTGTCTCACATAAGATATGTATACGTATGTCCATGACGTGACCTAAAGGGTTATTCTCACACACACTCACTCAAGTTACATCTATGTTTGTCAACAGTCGATACTCTGGATATGTATGTTTTTTTTTTTTTAAATAGAATTTTGTGAATTTTGTGAGAATAGTGATTTGGATGTGTCTGGCCAAATAGCACTAGTGTGCTCATTGAAACCCACTGTAGGCTTTTAGCGCAAACAGCAGGCAAACTTAAAAACCTTGCTACTAACGGAATTCTCAAAATTAATTTGACTTGTATGCGCATCCTGTAAAAGACCCTTAAAGGTGCTCTGAGATGCTGCAGGATTTTAGCATGATTTTGTTTTTGTCTCAAATTGTAGGCATCTCCCCTTGATCGGCTAACTTTCTGCCCCCTGAATACACTGAAAAATCCCGGTCTCGAAAGACAACACAGGGGCTGTAACACTCAAACCAGAGTGGTATATTCAAGCAAACACACAGGACACGAGATCTCAACTAAAACATTACAAGCGGCCAACCAATCGGCAACAAAATTGTTGGGGGTAGGGGGGGGAGTTAATGCACGTCCCCTACTATCTTGTTGTTGATTGGTTGGTCGTGGTTTGGCGGTGGTTTGGTGTTTGTTTGTTTGAGTGATCGTTTGAAGGTTACAGACCCTGTGCAGAACTGTATCTATACTGTAGACAGTATTTAATCCATGATCTATGTACATTTGTCTTGCTCTCATATGACCAAACAAATGTTGGCAACACTTTAAAATAACATGGGGTAATAAGGTATTAATAATGCAATGCATTAAGTTATCCTGTAATAACATTAGTTAACTGTTAACAAAAGGCTTGTTGGTGTCAATAAGCTTACTTGTTAACAAGTTACTTATATACATACTTCATAAGCTCAATAAAACAATTCTCATCTATTAGCAAATATAAAATAGTAATAGTAATAATAGCCAATACACTTATAAGCCCTTTCTTACCTATTTATAGTATGTTTTGCACCCTCTTAATAAACTTATCCTGATATCAGATATGCCAGTAATTGCCATTGCCACTGTAAGTTGTGGCCATGGTGCTTTTTTCTCCTTAACTCTCTCGTACCTCTGTGTGCTCCACCCATTTTAGTTTAGCTCAATGTATTTCTTACTTTCTCTTTCAGCTGAGAACCCTTACAAGTGCTTAACCTGTACCTACTCTGCGGTAACCATCAGCCAGCTAAAAGAACACTCCCTGAGGGTTCATGGAGAGATGCTCACCCTCCCCAAACTCCGAGCAGGGGCAGCATTGCGCTCCCCGCGGCCCACCTTAAGCAGTGATCACATGACCTTGACTCCGGAAGGGGAAGGTAAGAGGGAAAGGGGAGAATTTTAGTTTGCTCACTATTTAGATTCATCAACATTGTACTGTATATTCCTTACTACCACCTGTAAGTGTTGATTGTACTGAAAAACTGGGTAAGGGAAGGGACAGTGCAAAATTATACAGTTCTATTTTGTTCTCTTTTACGTGAGGTTTGCTCACACTTGACACATTTGCACATTGTTCATTACTCCACACGGATCTGGGCTTTGTGAACCTATCAGCAAACAGTGGGAGTACTGAAATGGCGCTAGACTTAAACTGTGCATTCCAAACAAGCTGGGCATTACTTCCCACCTAGAAGCAAACATATCCAAATCAATACGTCCAGACCCTTTGCACAAGGTGAATCTAGCTTAGTAAAACAAGACTAGCTTTTTTAAAAACGCATACAGCTGAATGCAGTCCAAAACAATTTGAATCGGGCTATTGTAAATTTTCAATGTTGCGCCCCTGTTGTTATCGCTTAAACAGAAAAAAAAACATTCTTCAGAACACAGCTCAACCATTCCATTGCAACAAATGGATAAATAAAGACACAAAGCTGGTTGCCATTGACACAATGTACCTCAGTAGTAGTGGAACACACTGTTGTTTTCAGTAGTAGTGGACCATACTTTTGTTTTCAGATTTAGCCCCTATGGTAACCCTTTATTTGGAAGAGGTAATTTTTACATCTACCCAAATAGGTACAAATGGTATAACCAGTGTAACAATTGGGTATGTCATGTAATATCATGTAGTGTTGTTACAGTGTTTATTACACAGTAACAGTGTGTAGGTACACAAAATACA
>JAGFZM010000605.1:39118-68978 GCA_017657215.1 Limnothrissa miodon
CTTCCACAAGCCTAGCCTAGAACTCAACGCAACTAGAATGACAAAATAAAATTGAGGATGCCTCCACATGTGTCTAAAACACTTGCTAGCATGAAAATGAGGTCCAAATTACGAACTACCCCTTTCAGAAAGACTTTCCTTTTAATTTGTTTTTGTGGCTTTGTTTACGTTTTTTTGTTTTGTTTTGTTTTTTTTTCTTCCGACCTTCTTTATGTGACACTTGTCCTTTCTTGACAGGTCCGTTAACAACAACAATGACAACAGCTCAGATGCCAACTTAACTCCAGCAATAGGAGCAACAGCTCAACATCTCATTGGCTCTTCTTTCTGGATGGATAGTGGTGGCAGCCAACCCAGTAGTCCAGTGGACACAGATTATCCATCAGATCCATCAAAGAGTATCAGTTTGAATGAGGAAAACAATAAAATGCTTGACCAAAAATAAGCTGGGTGATAGCATGTTGCTGTAAGGAATTTGGGCTGCTTTATATATGCTTAGATTGATGAAAAAGGCTGAAAAAATAACCATTATGTTAACATGTTCAATTGTATGTGTTGCACATTGAGTTGTAATCCATCCATTGTTTAAAGTTAAACCCATGATATTGAATAACTTGGTCCCATTGGACATATTCTAATATATTGGTAACCAATAGCGACTAGTACTGTGAGGTCATCATTTAGGTCAAATCTCAGCTTTCTGGTTCTTGGAGTGACTGTAAAGAGAGAATGTAACAGACAGTGTGCAGAATGAGGATGTTGGAAAAGTGTTGGCCCTAAAAATTTAGCTGGACTGGCTTTTGTTTTTTTTTTTAACATAACTGGTGAAGGGGCCGTTAGCCATATCTGTTCAGTTGGGTTGTCCTCTAAAGTGCTCCCTGGTCTCTTCATTCTCTTGTGGTAATACATGTACAGGCTGCAGTCCTCAATTCTAAATCCTAAAAAACGTTCATCATTATAAAAAAAGAAGCTCAGGTTTTTGTATGCAGTCCTGACTTGAACTAAACAACCACAGCTGTTTAGGCAGACCCGTAAACAATCCAGCCAATCAGCACGCGTCCTTCAATGGGGAAAAAGGAAGGATGTCATTGGATTGGATCTTGAGCTCAAATATCTGAAAGATTTTTAAACCAAAACTGAATTGTGGACTGCTATGTGTACATAGTAGAAGGGTTTCTGTGATTTGACCTGAATATTTTTGTTGTTTGTATGTTTATTTTATTATACCCATTTTTAATCCAGATATATTCCTGTAGGAATATTGGTGTGTTATTTATCTTAATGTCAAAGAAATTTAATTTTTTATAGATCTTAAGATATTGACACTGGCCCTGAAATTGTGTAGCAAATTGCTACTGATATTTGTGATATGTTTCACTTGCCTCCATAGGCATTCCCTGCACTTCCTAACGCTTAATGCTTTTAATGTCTGACCATCGCCAGGATGACAGTGTTTTCCTATGAAAGTAAGAAAGACATGCTGGTACATATTTCCAACACATAAAATGCACATAATATACACATAGCATATGCATGGTATATGTGTATTGTGTAAATGGAAGGCACAGAATATACATATTCCAATTTTTTACCTGGAACATTTACCCAAACGTTTTGACACATTAGGTTGGCTCTAGAGCAACTCCATCTTTATTGATCAGTGGATGCCTCTCTTGAGAAATAAATCGCTAGTTATGAACAATGTAGCTGTATCTCAGGTAGTACTTCCACTGCAGACCCACTCTTGGCACTAAAGTCTTTTCTGGTCTTAGAAGTGCCAGGATGTTGGCCAGCTTATTAAACACAAATGTGCACCTGCGTATGAAACAAAAATGCAGTGAATGTGTCAAAGTACTGAATTGGTTTCTATAAAATACAGTTGTCGACAGCCCTTCAGTGTATCTAATTAATTTAGTTTATCTAGTTAATTTAGTAAATTTACATTTTTACGACATACAAGCAGAGGAATTATGATGAAAGTATGGGTGGTCAAACATGCAACTATTTGACGGACAGTGTGCTATGTGAAGCAAAATGAGCTCTGTCATCCTGTAGTGATGACATGAAACCTGGTGTACCATCAGTTTATTGTGGGGGAGAATAAAAGCGGAGATTGTATGAATAGGAAGTTGCTGAAACCCCAAAGCCTTATTAGATGCTCGAAATAAAATATTTTGGTTTGGTAACTATACCAACCAACCACACTAACTTCTCACAACACTCGATAATTGAACTAATAATGTCCAGAGCAACGAAACATATTTCAAAAAAACAAAGCGAGTGAAAACTGGTACCAAAACTGCTAGCCTTATTAATTTGCTGGCTGTCTTTGAGATTGTCTTTCCTGAGCAATGAACTTGCAAGGAAGGAGAACCCAAGTGCCATGTGGTGCATTCTGGGATCTCTGCATGCTGAATGCAGCTATGTATAGAACTACTTGTGAAGTGTTTGGAACTGTGGTGTTTCGGAAAGGACTCTTTACCTTTTACCCTTTTAAATGTTATCATATGAAACCATCCAAAAAGCTAACTTTTTGGAGTTTTTCCAATCCTTATCAAATGTTAACCGAGCTGTCGTTAAAATGTCTGGTTAAGAAATATCTTTTTTTGTTTGTTTTTTTTTTTGTTTGTTTGTTTTTTTTTGTACCTTCAAATTCTTGGAGTTGTTTTTGTGACCCGCCTTTTCATCCCTGTTCCTTTATAAGGACTAGCATATATATACATATATATATATAATCAGTTTTAGAGAAAAAAAACATTGGAGGATTTGAGTGACTGCAATTAGCTGTCAGTCACATTCATAACACACTGGATAAATGTAAATATTTTCATTTTTGTCTTTTCATCTAATGACTGTTGAAGGTCATCATAGACTTAGGTCCTACATCTTGCCTTTCTCCTGTGAAAATTTGGTCCCAGATGGTGGGTTGTCATGTTGCCTAGAATGTATGTTTACAATTTTATTCCATTTTATTTCTGGATGATGTAAATATTGTAATTCATTGTCTTTTTTTAACTTGTTAATAAAGTTATCAGATAATGTTACAATTAACTGTTTCATTTAAGTAGCACCAAAATGGGAAAAGACATTGTTGAGTTACAGTGCACTGCACAGAGATTCATGTTTGGATCAGTTACATGCCATCAATCACTCCATTCAAGATGATTTATAATTATGATGAATTTTATTATCAATCAACCTCCAACTGGAGGTAATATTTAAAATGCAGTTTGGTAGAGATGGAAATTATTATTAAACCACTTTCATTTTTGCCTATTTTAGAAAATGGCTGTGAGGGTTTTCCCTTCATTCTTTTTCATAAGTAGCCCTCTGGTGTTCAGGTGAACACAGGGTTACAGAAATACAATTGCACGGGACAAGTAAAAGCAACTGGAAAGGTCACCCATAAGAGTACAGTGTAAGTAAGTTGGAATCGGAAATAAAAATTAGTATATTATAATATTGTTTTCATACAGCAAAACAAGGGCATACCCAATTGCACAGCGATTGTGTTGAGGTTGATCAGATAAATTTTTTTGTAAACATCATAAGCATCAGTCCAACGTAACTAGGGTTTTACTATATTTTCACACAAAATTCCAGCTAAATTATCTAGGCTTTAAACTTAATTTCAAGCATTGACTATGTGGTAGCTTACATTTTGTGATCTATTCTGTATGACTTAAAATCCAATTTCAAATGTGCAGCACTGATTAGAAGATGGATAAAAATTATCCAATTGATTTGATTTCAAAATGTTTGTTTTGCACCTAAATAATAATAATTCTGTTTATACCATCGTACAAACCTAGGGCCTTATTTTATTTACTACTTAGTAACAGATGGTGGCGATGATGAGACTGCACGTTGAAATTCTGAGTTCCAAAATTCTGCAATACCACAGTGATGTCACAAGGGCTACTTATGCCAGCCTGATGCCTGAAGTAAAGATAAGTACTTTCCCAAGTCAAAGATGTTATTTTTGATTGTACGAACACTCCAAGGTCAAATCGTTGATCTCAAGATTACTACATGTACCACTAATGTTAAAAATCTGAATAATTAATTAAAATGAACAACTAAGATCGTGTCAGTCCATAACACTGTCCTTAGGACAAAAAACAACACTGACTGACATAATTGACATTTATGGACAGATTAATGTCTGGCATAATGTCTATCTCGAATATAGGCTACAGGTGTGGGCAGGAGCGGAATTAAAAAATATATATTTTCTGTTAGTGCAGTGCTGACCTCCACCAGAGAATATTTACATTTTACTTAGGCCTACAAAACACAAATAGCCAAATTGTTCATTTTCTTTTCAAAAACAGATTTTGTACTCAAGACACAATACACGTTTCCCAGCACACATAACATTTAAAGTATGAAAGTTTTCCTGCATTGCTAACAGCGAGCAAAGTATTCACAAAACAGCTAGATTGTATTGAGGCCAGATTGTAGTAAGGCTTTGAAAAGTGTATCGAGTATGTCACATGCTTTCAGCCGAAGCCCCTTATCGAGGCTTGTGTCAAGATGGAGTGATTATGTGACGCAAGATTTGAAGCTTCATTTGCGGTGCTACCACTTCGCAATGGGCTTTGACTTTAGCAGGACATCCCGACTCTAAAGATGTCACAAGAATACTCACTCGTGGGTTGTTGTCATTGGTTGGAGATGGTTTTATGAAGTGTTTTTTTGTGCCGTTGATTGCAACTTGTGCATTACTCAAGAAGAAGAAGTTTTCGCCTGTTTGAGAACACTTTGATCAGATTTCTCCCAATAAGGTAGGCTAGACTGTGTTACTAATTAACACATAAGGATATTATTATTAGGAGCCTAATGCCATATCATGTTGGCTTTACTTATACAATACACTTTTGAAAAGATTTGAATATCTTAGAAAAGTGTATTTATTTCCATAATTCCATTCCAGATGTTAACCGTTCATATTATAAATTCAGGGCCCATATCTAATTATTTTAAGTATTTAGTTAATATTAGAACATAATCAAAAAGTTTATTCTCCTTCACCATTTGGATAACATGCAACTCTCTTTGTGAACTGGCACTGGTTGCTGGCATCTGACTAGATTTCTTGCAAACAGATGGGACAGTACACCGTACTCACTCAGTCAGTCCAACAGTGCAGTTCACCAGGCAGTAATTAACAGACTGACCACCACAGCATTCAGTAGCCTCAGGTCCTGTTTTCAGGTGTCCACATATGCTGCTCAAAGGTCTCCAAAATTACACCAATGATCATGTGACACTGAGGAAGGGCTTTGACTGATATGGCTAAAGTGCAAGGGACCAAACCGCCTCATGCCTCCCTGGGTGTACTGCTCTTGGTGGGTGTTTGCTTCAACTTACTGTTTTTCACTAGTTCATGATTGGACAAATGCAGAGATCATATTTTCCCTCACAGGAGAATATATATACTAAATTGTGCACTTAATCTGTCTTGACACATTTAGAAGTTAATTAATTTATACTTGATGATGACAAAAATATGTAGTATATTCATCCTAGTTGTACCTATTTTTAGGATGTATTTACTTGTTAGTCCATTTTGTTGGAGGTGTGTCAGGGTTTTGGTGCCAGCCACTCATTTTTACTCTGATTCATTCTCTTAATCAAAGGGGTTGACTGACCCCATTCTTGCTTTCCTTTGGAAAGATGATTTCACAGGTCTAACATCATCTTTAAAAATATCTGGATGATGTGCTGGATCACAAATAATCTCAGCGGCTCATCACTTCACAGGAGCCGCCTGAAGACATGCGACCCCATGGGACAACTGATCGGGTATGCTGTTGAGCTACATCTTGGCAAAACTAAGAGAATGTCAGATGAGCAGAGGTGCTCTGGCATTCAAAGTGCAATCCTGGGCAGTGACTTCTTCTGGTAAAAAGTGATTACTGCACATACAGGAACTATGTCTTTATGTTGTGTGCAAAATATGACTGTTTATCAAATTATTTGTCATGTCTAATTAATGGTGCGATCCTACATGGCTCACAACTAGTATATTAAGAAGAACTCCCACTCACATTTGAAAATGAGCAGGAAGGCAGCCAAGTGCTCATTGTTAAGCATTTGCATGCCTGTTCAGTGTTATACTAGTTTTGCTACTTTGTCACATGTAGTATAGCACATGTTACATGCTACATGTCATATGCTCACGTCATTATACTAGTTTTGCTTCTTTGATAAATAAATAGTATATTAAGAAGTCATAGTGACAGTGTTCAGTTAAGGCAACTGGACTTCTTTTTGAGCTTGAAGACGTTTCACTTTCCATCCAGAAAGCTGACTGGAGATGGGCAACAGGAGTTATATTTCCTGGCCTATAACTAACTATAGACCCCACCATTATCATGAGATCAAGCATCAGAAGAATCATAACATAATTAGCATAGTTAATGTGGGAGGATCAAAAGATCAGTGGTCACATGAATCGCATCATTAACATAATCAATGTATGTGTGATGGTTGAATGGGTCATTGAGATCACAGGATTGCCTTGATGGTGAAGGGATCATAGGATCCAGTGGAAAGGTTAAGTTAAGTCTAAGTTAAGTCTCTTTTATTGTCAATTTCTCTACATATACTGGACATACAGAGGAATCAAAATTACGTTTCTAGCTACCCCACAGTGATGCACGGTCAGAAGAGCCAGAGGCCGCTGTATCTACACGCGCCGCCTTCTATGGAATTCACCGAATCACACACCCATCCACACAGTCACACAACAGTGGAGGGGATTACCTGCCTGCCACCAGGAGCAATTTGGGGTTCAGTGTCTTGCTCAAGGACACTTCGATGGGGTCAGGTAGAGTGGGGCTCGAACCTGCAACCTTGCGGCCACCACCTCTACCACCTGCGCCACCACTGCCAAGGTACTGCATCTGCACTGTTCTCTCAAGCTTGTGATGACCTCTCGAACCAATCAGAAGCGTCTGTCTGTTCACGTCATGCTTTAGTACCTACTCAGCTTGAATGGAACCTGGTAGAGTCGAGTAGACCCTGGCTAAACCGGGCCGGTGGAAAAGTGCCGTAAGAGGAAGTTTTCGATCGCCTGTTTGGGAACACTTTGATCAGATTTCTCAATAAGGTAAACTATCTCAGTATCTCAGAATAAAGAGATACTATCTCAGAATAATGACATATATCAGACATTTTTTATTTTTAATGTGCCGCAAATGGGCTTCCATACTCCTCGTTCACATCATCACATCTGTACATTCATCACAATTTCACTCCCAGTGTCTCCATGAAATGCACTGCTATTATGTTGCTTTTGGTAATGAGAACATTGGATTTTCTCATTTCCAGTATTCATAGAAATGTACCAAAGTCTATAAATATTTTTGTGAAATATTTATATAACAGTAAATGGTGTTAGTGAGCATTTTGCATGTAACTTATTTACAACATTTCGGTAAATTTACCTGATGAAGGTCTATAACCGAAACGTTGTAAATAAATAAGTTACATGCGAAATGGTCAGTGTGCGGAATTTGTTCTATGTTCCTGTTCTGTGACCTGACTTGGTCATTTCCTACGCACCTACCAGCGAGGTGTGCAAAAAGTTTTTGAAAATCGTTAGTGAGCATTTGAAACTTATATAAGACTTCGTGAAATTAACCATTTTGCCATCACTACCACACATCTCCTTCCCCTCAGTATTGTGTGTATTCAGCAGGCTGTGTATAAGGGGATGTGTGACACTTTCAGAAATTATGTACAGATCAAAATGTCTAATAAATTGTTTCAACTCGATAATATGAGCGCGCGCACACACACACATACACACACACACACACCTGAACAGTCACACACACACTCACACACACATTGCAGTGTTTCCCCTAGGATCTCATTGAACGTGCGGCGGATGAGAGAAAAAACCGGAGAAAAAAAAAACTCTAATCGGTGTTGTAACGTTACGTGAGGACGGGGGGGGTTATGATGACAAAAAAAACCGGTTTCAAACGTTTCAAAAGCGCTAATCGCTCCAAACCTGGGGGGGGGGGGGGGCGGGGGCGGCAAGGCTTGAAGGTGCGGCGGGCCGCTGCAGTCAAATGTACATAGGGAAGCCCTGCATTGACAGACACACAAAACGCCACACCCTGACACACTAATATAGACTCATGCCCACACACACAAGACACATTCTGAAATACACCCATGCACACCCACACAAACATAATGAAACACATACACACACAATGACTCACACACAAATGCACAATTTTCATTGACTTACTATACATAGTCCTTTGTTACATTTGCAATGTATTCAAATGCATGCAACTGTTTAAGAGCCACTGCATAGCAAGGATTGCAGGGGAAAGTGATATAAAATGTTTTTGACCTATGAGGACGGACAACATATGAAGTAAAATGAAAAAATGAAAAAAAATTCTGCTCTGCTCAGGAAGTCGTAGGCCTACAGACCACGTGAAATGTTCGCGCATGCCTAGTTGACATGTGGGGTAGGTTTGTCGGTTTGTTTATGCGCTGAAAAAACGAAAGCGTAATGGCGGCAGGCAGACTGTGATGAGCTAGCAAAATTAGCCAGGAATTCTTACCCTAAGCTTGTAGGAGACCTGAGGGTTGGAAAAGTCTTACACCCTTCTTCAAAATACTGTCTTCAAAATGCAGATCACATTGAAAACCCTCCAACAGCAAACCTTTAAAATCGACATTGACGCAGAGGAAACGGTGAGAGCTTTAAATCATATATTTTGGGTTTGAGGTACTGTTAGCTAGCTAAATGTAAGGTTAGCATCTTTATAGTTTCCTTTGGAGACGTATAATCACCAAGAATCCACGCCAACTCGTGTCAGAGGTCTTGGACTTGTTCTTTGGGAGTCATACTGCCTTCCATCATACTTTTTCACTTTCGGGGATTTCCTATGAAATGTACCCAACTGGTAAAGACGTGGCTAGTTGTCGCAGGCTGAGTAATGCTAGCCTGTAGCTAGATAGCTTTCATGTTGACTAGCACAGTAAGCTAATTGTGCGCTCTAGTTAAGTGGCTAAGATCGATTAAAGTTTCAAAATCCTCTTTAGTAAGACTGTCATTCTACAAAATACAAACACCTTGGTCAAAAATCTCTTTAATACTCGCTGACTTTCGACAATGATATACTTAAGTATATTGTGGAGTAACACTAACGTGAACTCTGGCAAATTGATGTCTGGTAGCCAATGTTAGCTGATTTGTCATAGCCTAGAAGGTGCATGGTTTAACCTTAACATTACGTCACCTAGCCATTTCTACTTTTTGTGTTAACGTAAAGTAGCATTATTTTGTTGGGTACTGGGTTACATTCACAATGCCATTGGGGCATATCCAAATATACTTAGTTATTTGTCAGCTACTTTTCCTGGAAAAACACTTCGGAAGTCATTACCTTGTTCGTTAGGACGTGGCCATATGCTGATGGCATTTGAAATTAAAGGTTTAATGAATCCAAGTAAAACTTGTCTCGGTGAACTTGATTAGGCAAGTGGTACATTTATTGAAGCAAGATAGCCATTGCTTCCTACTTCGGTTGGACAGGTGTTACAATGTGCTATTTCAGGCAAGGTTGCTTTGCTCTGTTTGCTCTTTGGAATTTGCACATTGGTTCACAGCATATTTTCTGCCACATTTACCTGTTGAAGACTTGGGTCGGTGTTTAAACCTAGTTAGCCACATTTGTTTGCACAATTCTTCCTGGGCTAAGACATTCATTTGTCATTCATGGATTTTCATTTATGCACATATTGATTGTTTGATCAACTGGACGTATGTTGACTGTCTGTATGTGGTTTTAGGCCTTGCTTGGGTGTATTTACTGTATTAGCACTTAAGTATTTATTATATTCTATTATTTTATGTGATGATGCACTAACCAGAGACATCTCTCATTTTCATTGTACCTGTGACAATGACAATAAAGGACATGAATTCATTCCATGAATTGGAATTAGTTCTTGTGGTGTGGTTCCATTCTGTGAGTGAGAAACTATTAGGAAGGAAATTGAACAGGGTTGCCAGATATCGCGAGGAAAATAAGCCACTGCCATCCCAAAAACAAGCCCAAAAGAAGCGACCGAAAAAAGAAAAAAAAGGACTTCCCACTGGGTGTCTTGCGTTCATGTGTCTACTTTTCAATAAAGTGCTGTCACATTCAAGGTCTACTCGCTGGTTATTGACGCGAGCAGTAGGCCTAGCCTACGTTGCCGCTGTCAAACGATTTTGTCTCGTAGTCCGTTATTTCCGTTCACAATAGGAGCTGCTGCTGCACGGAAGGCGCCCATATGGAATGCTACCCTTGTGCGTGTGTAGTTTATGGAGAGCTTCAGCAGAACAGAAGTTAACGCCAAGCCCAAAATAAGCCACATGAAAAAAAAGAAAAGCCCAAAAACAAGCCAACCCGCGACCTCACATAATTTCAAGCGACCTCACAAAAAAAGAAGCCCAAATTGGCTTATAATAAGCGGAATTGGCAACCATGAAATTGACCACTTAAGCCAAGTTGTTTTTGGGGGCAGTTGTTGCTTTTGCTATGTAGAGAATGAGGGTACCACATTGAAAACATAGTTCTATTCACACTATTTATCTTTTTTTCAGGTAAAGGCCTTAAAGGAAAAAATCGAGAATGAAAAAGGAAAGGATGGTTTTCCAGTTGCTGGGCAGAAGTTGATATATGCAGGTATGGCCCTCCCTTCCTCCTGAGTATACCTGAGTGGGTACAATGATGGGCACGTGGCATGTTGTAGTCTCAAGTCAATCTTTAACATTGCTGGTTTGTTATTTTTCTTTAGGCAAAATCCTTAATGATGACACAGCTCTGAAGGAATATAAAATAGATGAGAAAAACTTTGTGGTTGTAATGGTAGCAAAGGTAAGTAGTGCCTAATGAAGCTCCGTTAAAAGTTGTGTGCTACTGTTTGTAGGATTCTTTGTCTAACGTATCTGAATTTGTTTAATGAATGCAGTATTTAAAACTGCATTAATTATCCATTGATATTAGTGATGGGGTGGCAGATAACGATGGTCCTCAGGGCCGTTCAATTAAAAAAAAAAATCTGTTACTTTTGTGATCATAATTACTTCTCAAATTCCTCATATATTTTGGATCGAATATCAAGATTTTTCTGAATTAGATGCGTAGCATAGCTCTTCAGCAGTGTGCATCAGTTAATTAGAAGTTACCCATATACTGGCAGAAGTGATGCCTTATGACAGCTTGGCCATCACTGATTATAATTTTTACATTTCAGGGCTCGAAATTGCAACCATTATGGTCGCATAGCTCCTGAAATGTCATCTATGCGACCTCAAAATATATTTGGGAGCATTGGTGCGACTGCATGAAATTGTTGTTGTGCGACCTGTTCTTATTTCCATACCTGCCAAACTGTACGCATTTTGCGTAGCAGATATGCATTTAAACATCAAACTACGGTGTACGATTTGTCACTTCCTAATATGCGAATAAGCCATTGGTTGATTGGTTCAGCTCGCGCACTAGGCAACTGGTACGCATTGGGCAGCACCATGTCTACGTCCCTCTAAACTGCTTAATCATGCGTTTTGCATTTATGATTTTGCTACTAGCCATCAAAGAGCAACAGGCTAACGTAGAAATGCTTTCATTTCTATACATAGGCTATAGATAGGGTTGCCACATTTGATTTGAGAAAAAAACGGGACAAGGGGGCGTGGCGGGGATGACGGTTGGTGTGTGTGTGGGATAGGCTACCACTGTCATATTGTAATAATAAATGCAATGCTATTATATATTTGTATGTTTGTTTCTTTATTACACAAATTAAAATTAAGTTAGATATAAATATAATAAAAGAAAAAATAAAACAATAATGTAGGCCACATTATAGCCTACATGTGGGCCTATACTGTGGTTAGATTAATTTAGCAAAGAACGTTGCAAGATACTCAAGATTTTGTCTGGCCACAAAACACAAGTGGCAGAGAATGGATCACCTTGGGTAGGCCTTACCCACTCCGAATTCCAGTTTTTGCCCAGTCGGCATTGTAAACTGTGTACCTCTTTTTCTTTGCCGCTGGCCCTGACTTGACTGTGCATCCTCCTCGTCCGTCTCGCCCCCCATCAACTTAAGTTAAACAAACCAAGTCAAACGGAAATTTATTTTTAACTAGGCAGTCTCCAATCTAACTAACCCGCATTCCCTCACTCTCTTGAAAATTCTGCTCGTGGCAGTTGCTAGGTGATGCTGATGTGTCAATGTAAACTTTCACTTTCGCAGGTTTGCAATAACCAATCAAATAAGCGCATGCCTGCCTCTGACAGCTGGATCAAGATACCGTAAGAAAAACAGTAGTCTAGGATTGCATGAGCAGAACGTAGATTTTATTAAAAGTGAAACTAGGGAATAGGCCTACTTAAAAAAAAAAAAAAAAATTTGGTGCCTTTGCACCAAAAAAACGGGACATTTGGTGTCCTGGGAAAGATTATCAATTTTCCGGAACAGACATTAAAAAAAGAGAACAATTCCGGGAAAACCAGAACGTGTGGCAACCCTAGCCATAGAATATTTTTCATTGAATATGGATATAACATTAAGGCTATAGGCTATTATAGGTTAGGCCCTATATTTTATTTTTGCTATAAATGGGAGTGTTTGTCACATGGAAAACATACTGTATGAGGCAAAGCTATCAAGGTGAAGTGTTAAATGTCAAAAGGGACACGGCATGGTACAGTGGAAACAAATTAAAAAAAAAAAATTGGAACATAAATTTAAATTGTGTCAAAGCACAGAAAACTGTGGAATTAATTGCCTTGTCATTAAAAGATTTCATGTACTATAGGTGAATATTCAATATCTAGATACTGTATGATACTGTATGAGTGGGAACTATGTAGTTACAAATTGAGCGTGTGAACTTATCCGGAGTGAATCAACCATAATAACCCTAGGTATCAGAATGACAGCAGTAGGTACAACGTAGACCGAATTCACAAACTGGTCACTAACACTAAGCATATTGGGCATATGAAAACGAAACGGACATGCCCTAATCAGTTAGCGCTGGCTGCCGTTTCGTTACTCGACCTACCGTGCATGAAAATCTGTTGTTCTTATACCTATCGATGGCACTTATCAACGTGAATCAACAGAGCTACGTGTTTGTTTCACTCCGGATAATCCCTTTAAGCAATACGGGAAATGTGCCTGACACAGTGGCGTAGCGTACTTGCGCAAGGCCCCGGTGCAAGCCTGGCACTGGGCCCCCCCTCCCCTCCCCTCCAACCCACGCTATCTCGACCCATCCCTGTGCGAGAACCATAAATCCACTTCCCATAGGGCTTACATCTTAGCATCCAAGTCTGAGTGCTGGATGATTTCAATCACTGAATCTGAACTTGACGACGGCTTTAAAAATACGTCTAATTTCAAATTCCTTATATCCAATTCTTTCTTCTGCTTACGTTTTTGAGCGCCACTTTTGGGCTTGTACGTTTATGCTGACTTTCCACAACTTAAGTAAGAGTAGTAGGCTGTTACCGTTTACAGTTACTAACGTGTGGAAATTACGTTAAAGGGGACATATTGTGCAAAAACTCACTTTTTACGGGGCTTTGAGTTCATATTTTTGGCCTCTACTGTACTTATAAACTGTCCAAGCGCGAAAAAAACCCGTCCATCCGTTTTCTGACGGTCAGTAGAAAGACTTTGGTGTCAAGAATATTATGCTCCTGTGAGCCATTTAGATGGCTCCCTTATTTTCACGTCACACTAAGGAAATTGGCATAGACCAACCCCAGCACCTGTCGAATCACCACCCATTTAGCCAAAGCTAGTGTCTATCTGCTTAGATTGAGAGATGTTTCTCTCCGTACTACCTGGGCGCTTTTTAAAACGCTGCCGCCAGTTTTTCAAGTTGAGAAATACGTCGGATTCTTTTTGGAACAGCTGACCAATCATTGTCAGGAATCAAAACTCTGGCGTCCTGTGGCAACCAGCAGAGACGGTCGAGGTAGAGGATTATAAAATGTCAACTATTAACACTGTGAGCGATATGACTTGCCAATGTCACTGTGTAATGTAGTATTGATCTATTGAGTAAAGTTAAACATATTTGGATTTTTTTGGTTACCAGTTGTCTTTATTTCAGACCTTTCAAAAGTTAGCATGTTAGCTAATATACGTGAGATTAGCCCACGTTCATGACATGGTAAAAAAAAAAAAGTTATCAACTGATAAATGCTGCCAGTGCTTTTTTTGTACTACAAAAAGCCTCAGAGTCTGTGTTTTTTACTTTAAAAAAAACCCACCCAGTGTGAACACCATCTAATGCATGTTAAAATATTGTCTAGGTTTAAATGAAATGTCTCTAAAAAATAACCTTACATTAGGCTACATTGTTGTGGCAAACTAAACATGGTAGGCTAACAACTAAGGAGGGATCCAATGGTAACAAATACGTTTATTAAATAAGTTTTTCAATAAGTTTATTAAATAAGTTGACTTCAGAAACCGCTTGCTGCATTCTTGCTGTTTGTGATGGTGGATCCTCTTGTTCGGCATCGGGGTCTGATACCGGCTCTATTTGCAGTAATTTTCGAGCAATGTAAACAGTTCACGCAGCCGGAGGCTTCTCATGGGCAGGGCGGGGCGTGACCAGCAACAGCTTATTTGCATAAAAGTGACAGAGCCCTTAAACGGCTCAATTTGGGAGAGACCAAAACTGGCAAGAATAGAGCTGGTGAAATCTATTTATGTGAGAGTGATTTTGTGCAAAGAACTTCATGAACTTGATTTGTATAGCCCATAGACCCATTCTAAATTGTTTAAAAAGAGGTATAATATGTCCACTTTAAAATGTTATGATTGGACAGACATATTTCCATGTTACAACATCTTGTAAATTGACGATAAATTAATAATGTTATTAGTTGTTCATTAATTTTGATTCTAACATCGAAATGTCATTAGTAAATTCAAATTGACAAGAAAAGTAGGAGAAAATACAAGAATTGGATAAATGGGTGTGACCATGACCATGTTGTAGGCGATAGTGAGGCATATAAATAGCACTCTGTTTGCTTAGAAACATAAGCCTGCTTAAAAGAGCTGAGTATGCTAAGTTAATATCAACGGTAGGTTGCGAGTATTAGAGGAAGGGCTGATTACGATTTTCTTAGGGGCCCCTCAAAGAAGAGAGGGCCCCGGTGCGCTGCAAGGAAGTTTTTGAAGTTTAGTTTCTCCATTTCTTTCAGTCAAGATGCTCTTCAAACTGCCAGCACAAAAATCCATAGTGTTGTGAATATGGTTTAAGTGTTAAATGTGGTTTGAAATGCTGTTTTGTTCTATTCAGAACTCCTGATGTGTGTCTTTCCTTAGCCTAAAGCAGCTTCTGCTGCAAGCCCGCCTTCCCCTGCTACAACAACCACAAATAGCTCCAGCACTACAACCTCTACTGCCCAGTCAAGTGCGCGTGCAACAGCTGCTGAAACGCCTCCGGAGAGTGCTTCCAATGAGGACAAGCCTGCTGAAGAGAAGCCACCCACCAGTGCTGCACCTGCCTCCACCCCTACTGGGTATTTATGACTTGCGTTTTATGCAATGTGATGTATTGCTAATGCATATGTGGCTGCTAGACATATTGTAAATTACCACAGATGTTTTTTTGGTTCTGATTTGTAATAATTTCTTGTCTCGTTTTACAAAATGCCAAGTCATAAAGCCTAAACCTTTTAGTTTAACTCAGAAATTGCTATCGTTACATTAGCTCCGCCATTTCCAATTTTGGATTCAGTTCCAAAGTACATTGTCTCACACGCCTTCAGTCTTGTCTGACCAATCAGCTATTGGGACTTCTACCAGGCCGTTTCAACTTCATACCCTAAAGCAGGCACTCAGTTGGTCTCTGAAACGGCCCTGAAGCTGCAGTGCGGCGTGAGTTGACAGAAAGAGAAAATCTGTGGGTGAATTGACATTGGAGTTTTCTCTGCCCCCCTTGATATCCAATTGGCTCATCAAAGGGTTTTATCTCCTTATTAGCCACATAATCAAAAGTCCGAATTTCCACTATGAGAACATTGTGTAACTGTTAAATGTAAATGAACGCAATGAAACTACAAAATTAGCCTTACTAGCTACTAGACAATGAATATTTGAATATTTAGTGTTTGTGCTGCACAATTTATTCCTACATACTCGCCCCAATTCTTGAGCTTCATGATCCAAAAGCCTCACTGATTTGGAAATGTCTTTGGGCACAATTCCTGCCATCCACAACTATGCAAATTTTCAGCTATTGGTTATATATACAAGACCTGAATTAACTGCGCATCGCTGAGTGTTTGTTCAATCTTGTTCAATGTTTTTATCATCTTTTACAGGTCCCCAGCCAATCTTGTTAATATATTTGATGAAGCTACATCTGCACTGGGTGAGTTGGTGAAAAATCACATTACATTACAATAGTGGTTAGCTTATAGACTTTTCTATAGTCATGTGAAGTTAGTTTTAAAACAGCTTTTTAATGTTCTTGAAGTTGTGGTGTTTATATATGCAATATGTTCCAATCTTCCCCCTCAGTAACAGGCCAGTCGTATGAGAACATGGTGACCGAGATCATGTTGATGGGATATGAGAGGGAGCAAGTGGTTGCTGCGCTAAGGGCCAGTTTTAACAACCCAGACAGAGCTGTGGAGTACCTGCTTACAGTAAGACAGATTCTTCTACTTTAATTCAATTTTATTTAATAAAACGGATTCTTCTAGTTCAATTTAATTAAATTTTATTTGTACAGCGCATTATACAAAAGAGATGTCTCAGCGCTTCACAACAAAGAGCACCAATGAGCAACGGGAATGGGGGGGGGGGGGGTTCAGTAAGAAACCTTGGGCAGTCCCATGGCTCAAGGTGCTAACTCAACTACCTAGGGTCATGTAGGGCAAATTTTCAGTCCCTCAGTAGCCTGGCTTGCGCGACAAAGCTCATGGGAGCTTAGTCTGGCCATCCTACATTACTAAACGTCTTCTGGGAGGCGGGCTTAACCTGCGTCTATCAGATGCCTCTGTATACTACTTGACGAATCCACAACCAATCAGACCACTCATTCCAATGACGTATGCGTAAGCTCGTTTCTCATTGGTGCCCACAGATTTGGGAAAAATCATTCCTCTAAAACGGCAGCCTGGCCATACTGACTTGCTCGTGAAACCGAATGTAGCATCACAGGAAGTATGGGTGGGCCCAGGCTAGTCCCTCAGTCTAGTGCACGTGCAATTTGAAGACATGGGAAACCCTAGACTTGAAGCTTTTATTCATCTTCTCAGGGCATCCCAGTTGAAGGGGAGAGTCCCCCTGGTGCTGAGCCGGTGGTTCCTGCCGGGGGAGGGACCCCAGCTGTCTCCACAGGAGGTCTCTCTTCTCCTGCAAGCACAGCTCCGTCGCAACCCGGGGCTGGATCTGGAGGTGAGATGGAGAGGCTTTGTATGATGCATATATATCTTCACTGTCTCTTTATTAACTCTCTTAACTGCCACTGAGCCCTGATTTGACCCTTGGAACATAACTCTTAAATCAGTGGTGTGTAGTGAAGGTTATGTGTGACTTTGTTAGATGACTTACGCTTGTGAAGGACAGGAAGATTGATACCTTGTTGTTATGCTGTAAACTGTACAATTGCTAATGGCTATTTGCTCTGCGTTTTATGGTCTTCCAGCCAACCCTCTTGAATTCCTGAGAAACCAGCCCCAGTTTCAGCAGATGCGGCAGATTATCCAGCAGAATCCCTCTTTGCTACCAGCTCTGTTGCAGCAGATAGGCAGAGAGAACCCCCAACTTCTGCAGGTATGGACTGATATTGCCATATACTGTCTGTCACATCCTGACATCATATCAAATCATATCACTAATACATAACATAATACATAACATACATAAACACTTTGGATCATAATAGAAATGGAATAGCTTATGAGAATAGTAATGACCCATGTAATCAGCCTGATGTAATGATGTAATCACGATGTAATCACCCTGATCAGAATAGGATTTCTGATCCGACAACAGTTTAATCGGAATGAAGCGGGTGGTTTATCTATTACTGATTGATAGTGATGGGCAGTAACGCGTTACAGTAATTGGATTCTTTTTTCAGTAACGGAGTAATCATTTTAGAATGCAGTAATGAGATTATAGTTACTTCCCGACTAACGCGACGTTACTATTGTGTTGCATTGAAATCGTCGGACTAGCCAGTTTTATGCAAAAATAATGAAAAATGATTGACGCAGCTGTGCGCGGTGGCTTGCCACTCTACGTAACGCTGTAATGTCATCAATCCAAGGCGCAGCCACACAAACATTGCAGCATGGAGATGCCTCCTATGGAGGGAGAGAAGGCGTACACATGGAAATACAAACATTATTTTAAAATTTATTGAAACTAAGATGAAAATATAGCTGTACATTGTGCCTCATGTGCAGGAGACAAGGTTTTCGACTGCTTAGAGTTCAACTTCAAACCTATCTAAACATCTCAAAGGACCTGCTGTTAGGCCAGGTTAGTGGAGAAAGCCACAGACTCGTTGTCTTTTCCTGCAACCAAACAGCTCAGAATAGACTTTTCATGTCAATGGTGAGTGGGGAAAAACTTGGAAAAAAAAAACCGTGTTGCTGTTTACATAGGCTAGTCGCAAAATACTTTTAATAGTGTTATCTAGTAGGGATGGTAAAAACTAAAAATATCCTGACCTACCACCGAGCCTCATTTGTCAGTTGGTAAACCTGTCAGATTTGCCGTCAAAATACAATTAAAAGGCCGTTTTTTTTTTTTTTGAATGTTCGTTGCTGCATCTGGCCCATCTAAGCCCATCGTACGTAATATTGCCAACAGACTGCAACACGATAATACCAATACATAATTCCAGTACATCTGTGTCATTATTTTTTGTGAAATGGTCCTATACACATCTTTTCTTTGCATGTTTCATGATGCACTCACATGCCTCGTGTTTTAGTCTGATCCCTTTAGCATAGGCTACTTTTTGCATGTTTTGAGCTTGCAAACCTAACAAACCCTGTGACCTGAAAATGTTTTTATTGGTTTATTAATAGGCGAGTTGTATAAATTTGAGTGGGAGGGATATTTTTGTCACTTTATAATGTCACTTTACACAAAAACATCTTGGAATGAGATGGCTAATTCTAGTTTTATAGTTTAGTCTAATTTAGAGATTAACTAGACTACACATTCTCACACTACGTTTACATATTGAAATTGTTTATAATATTAAGCGAGAAATGTATTAGAGATATTTACCTGAGAGAGAGTCATGCAGCCACTACTTCTAAATCGTCAATGGTTAGAAACAACTGATTTGGACCCGGTTTCCCAAAACCTTCTTATCGCCAAGTTACAGTATACCTTAACCTCTCTCTTACTGTTAAGACACGGTTCCCAAAGTGTTCGTAGACTAAGGATATCTTCTATAAGTCACACGTTCATAAGTTTGGTCTGGACCACACTTAAGCTTGCGTTCAGACAGTTTTTAGCTCACACAATTTTTTGTCTTAGATGTGTGTGTTTTACTGCCATGGAAGATCCGACATGGTTGTGTTGCATTCTGTATTTTATTTTATAAAATGTGAATAAAACGCCAAAATGACTTAATTTTATTTGTCTTTCAACCCCTCAAAATGAAAGATTTTACCAATACACGTCAGTTATGCACTATTAAAATTGAAATTGGTATATTTTTTTGTTGATACCGGCACTTTAACACTCATAAAACAAACTTCACGCATGCTCAAAAAGCTGTAAATGACAACAATTGATACCAGAAACATGGATTTGGCCTCTTAAGAGGTAGTTAAGAACAACATAGTGAATAAGACTTGTAAGAGATTTTTTGGGGAACACAACTTCAGTAAGATGTATCTTAACAGTCTTCTTGGTGGACGAACAGTGTGCATTATCGGGAAACTGGGCCTTGTTCCCTGCTGTTGACTAATCGCGCACACACACACACACACACACACACACACACACACACACACTACACACACATGCTTTTTATACACAATAGAACAAAATGCTTACACTGCATACATTTCACTGTCTTTTTCCCTGATTCTTGATGTGGCATTTCAAGTCAGAAAATGCTAACCCGCATCATTCAGAATGACGTGGTTGTCTTGCCAACTCTATGTTGTAATGGTTTTAAATGTCCTCTAATGGATGTCTTCATCCTCTGCACCAGCAAATCAGCAGCCATCAGGAACAGTTCATCCAGATGCTTAATGAACCGGTCCAAGAAGGTGGGCAAGGTGGTGGTGGTGGTGGAGGAGGTGGTGGCGGTGGTGGCGGCGGCAGCGGCAGCATGGCAGAGGCTGGAGGTCATATGAACTACATCCAGGTTACACCACAGGAGAAAGAAGCCATTGAGAGGGTAAAAGATGAATGTTCAATTCAGATAATGACTAAATAAAAGTCATAACTTTTCTATGATATGTGTTTGCGAGATGTTTTTATGACCTCTGTGTTTTGTATTTTTCTAGCTGAAGGCCTTGGGATTTCCAGAAGGACTTGTTATACAGGCCTATTTTGCTTGTGAGAAGAATGAGAACTTGGCTGCAAATTTCCTTTTACAACAGAACTTTGATGATATTGACTAAAGGGAGACATAATTATCAGTTTCCTCTTTTTTGTCAAATTTATCATATTGGAGAGTTGAAAAATGGGCCATCACGCTTTTCATAAATTTGACTCCACCCGCTTCATAACACTGGATTGTCATCTCCATCAGTATTCAAGAGCTGCGCTGTTCTATCGGATCACCACCAATGAGTGAAAATGAACTTGCTTCATCTGATATCAACTGTGTGCTACCTGATTCTTTTTTTTATTATTTAGCGCAAACCTATAAAAAAGGAACCTTACAACAGTTTTTTTGAGTTGATCGCTGAGCTTGTTCTTCCCAAATGTAGAGGTGGAGCTTAGCTGGGATGTTTGTTATGGCTTTTGCAAAAATGTTCCTGTTTGATTTCTCTCTTCCTTCCTCTTTTACTTTGATTGACCAGCATAGGGATCCAAAAAATATTCCAGAATACTGTTTTAAATGGCAGTAAAGATTTTTAAACAATCATATGTGTTAGTTTTCTGTTCTTTATCTGAAATCCCACAAAACATCAAAGTCTTCTGTGTAGTGCATGCAATGCAGATAAATCTGGCAGCCAACTGCAGTGTAGACTTACTGAGATTCTGATGTCACTTGAAGAATGCAACTTATTGAATTTCATAAAACCCATTAAAAGCATGTATATGGCTCATATAGTTTACAGTAGTCAACAGTATCTGTCTACAATTTGTCATTTTTACAGAGAAATAAAACTTTTCAAAATAAATGAAAAATGCCCAGAGTTATTTATGGCAGTGAGTTGGCAAAGGTATTTACACTGAAAGGACTTTCTGAGCGTTTCTTTGAAGTAAATAAAAATATTAGTCTATAGTTCAGGAAATAAGTTATTTGTAAACTCTCGAATGACTAGCCGTACAGAAGCAGTATTTTGTGTTTTGTGTTCATCAGAATGCAGATGGGAAAATGTTGATATCAAGAATAACAATTACGAAAATACATTTTACGATTTCTTAAGTACAATAATAACGAATTTATTAACATGACTAGTGTTGGCCAGATTGTATTCAGGTCTAAATGTGTATCAAGTGTGTCAAGTGCTTTCAGACGAAGCCCCGTATCGAGCCTTGTGTCATAGCCCTTTTCCAGCTTGTATCAAAACAGAGATCATGTGTTGTGACGTTTGAATCCTCATTTGCAGTACTACCGCATAAAAATGGGTCTGCCTATAAGGATGTTCCATAAAGAATACACACTCATGGCTTTTTATAGGAGTGTGTGAGGAGCCGGTCATCCGTCGCGATGTGTGTGTGCAAAATTTCATGAAAGTTTGTGCATGGCAAGTGCCTAAAAAACCTGAGTGAGGCAAAAAAAAAAAAAAGGGAACGAGCAGCAATAATCCTTCCAATTCCAATAAGGCCTATGCATCTTGGTGCTCAGGCCCTAATTAACCTTTCAATTCCAATAGGGCTTTGGTGCTCAGGCCCTAATGACCAAGAGGTAAATAGGGGGAAATAAGACTAAAGTGCCACTAGGAGTCGCACAATCCAGTTTGGTTTGAGATCTAACTATGCCTCTGAAGTTCCTAATCCAGACATTATCAGGAGACATCATTTCTTTTTTTTCCTGGTAGCACATGCAGTAATGTGTGAAGCTCATATGCTACCTCTGACAGAAGGGATTGAGTACACACTCTCAAGTAGAAGTATCAGATTAGTGTCACTACTCAATAAATAAGACTCTAAAGTAATTTAACTTCCTTACTCAAGTAAAAGTGAAAATGTTGGATACCACGTTGGAATCAGCCTTAATCTTGGGAAATTACGTTATAACTTCCCTCAAAAGTATTAACATGTAAGGAACTGGCCTTTTATATATATAAATATAAAATAATATATTAAAAATATATAAGGAATTGTTCCAGATATTTTTGATAAAATGTGTGGGGTTAAAGTCAAATAAAAATCCTGAGACTATATACAATTCAAGTAGTTTAGTACTTCACATTTCTGGTTGGCAGGATATCTTGATTTATTCCTAACCATATTTAATGGTTTGTGTTTTCCACTTAGTATCTCTGTCTCTGTTTCTGCTTGTGTCTCTCGGACACACACTTGTCATTTTACAGATCTTTTACAATTATTTTAGCTTAGCAGCTAAATCTGAGTAACCTTGCTATAATTCCAGTGTCAGATTGGGTTGTGTGTTTTGTCACCAACTTGAACTGTAGGTGGCAACACTGACCAGGAAATATGCAAGGAAATATGCATGGCTGTACTTTCAGTTTGAAAGAGAAGAGAGTTCCAAAATTCCAGTTTGGTTTAAAAAAACAATACATGCTGATAAGTATTGGACATTACATTCATCTTTATATCTTTTCCAATGGGTGTGCAATCACATTTTAAATTGAGGTTGCCAATAATTTTGGCCAGTGGCCGAATGTAGTACTACCGGCATTAAAAACCTACAACTTATACAAAATGCTGTGGCTCAAACACTTATTAGGACCAAATACGAACATATCTTGGCTATCCTTGCTTCCTTACAGTACATTGGCTCCTTATTAAAAGTTGGGAGATTTTTAAATACATTTTTTGTATTTAAAATAAATGTATTTTAAATGTATTTAAAATAAGCCCTTAATGGATTTGCCCTGACATAATGACTTGCTTGCTCCTTGAGATCCCCAGATCAAGAAATGCTGGTCTCCTTGTAATTCCAAGAATATCAAAATGTCTCTCTATGAATAATCTCACTCTTGATCTCTAGCACCATACCAGGCAGCTACTACACAGCACAAGGACTTTTAACAATCTATGGCTTGATTGCTCTTAATGATGTGGGACTCTATTTTGGGATTATTAATGATGTGGGACTCTATTTTGGGATTATGAGACTATTATGATGCTATATAAACAGCATGGGTTTAATTATGTGGAACTATACCTTGGGATTATGATGCTATATTAACACCATAGACTAATGGCCATTTCAGTGACTGCATATTGCAACCTTGTATGAGCTTAGGCAGTGAGCTAGCCCCTTGAGTTGTGGATCTGCCCAAGGTTTTTTTCCTAGACCATAACAGATGTGAAAAGGCAGTTTTTTTTATCGCCCTTTGATAGTCTGAATACCCTGTTGTGGGGTCAGAGTTGGTAAAGTGCCCTTATTTTCACTTTGAAATCATGGCCTTCTTGATCCCCTTCTTCATGGTAGGCTTGTGCATCACACAATCTAAAGGCCTGTCCATGGACTTTTAGCAGTGTTGTCCTCTGTTGGCTCAGAGGGTTTTTTGAGGTCTCATTGAGAATACTTAGAGTAGTAAACAGCAGGTGGAGCTGGTAAATCTCAAATGACCCACTAAAATCCTCTCAAACATTTTTTTTCACTTTATCTAATAAAATGCAAAACTTGGAATTTTTCGAATCAAATATTACAGATGGTATAACATTTGACAGACTGAAATATTTGTCAAGTGGTCTTGGTCGAGATAATCAAGTAACCCACAAAACCCTTTTTTTCACTATTAAATGCAATAATTGTCATCTGTGCGGCAAAAGGCTTTTCTTTTACTAAATACAGTTGTCATGCTTTCAGGAGAACAAGCACCCAGGTGCAGGCAGATTTGCACAAACAATAGTTTATTCACAAGAACAAATAAAACATGGGCACAACCAAGATCCAGAAACATGGGAAATATTTCACAAACTGAAACTCTGACAGGCAACAATAAGCCACTCGGGACAAATGAAACATGAACAAATTCATATTAAATAACAAATGCTTCTAGTACAAATGTTAAACCATTCCGGTCCATAATGCTTTTCACACCCAAAATAAACACACACACATCAATAAATCAAAAATAAAGAAATTTAATCAATCACTATTTCTGTCACACTAAGAATTTCGAGGTTTTATGACTTGATATTTTGTAAAACGAGACAGGAAATTGTGGCTGTCAAATGTGACAGGTTTTGCAACCAGAAAATAAATCTGTGATGAAATACAATCTATCAACCATCCATACAGCAACTAGTGTCCCGTGTGCCCTGTTTTTTTCCCAGGATTTTTCTCGTTTAGTTTGTCCTGGAAAACTGATCATCCTTCCCAGGCCACAATATTGTCCCGATTTTTCACAAAAATCACTTCCTATCCCCATATTCATTTGGTTCAGACTACTTTTAAATATACTAGCATCAGTATTCCCCTCCTTGCTATTCTGAAAGGTTTCCATAGGCGGATCTCTCTTGCTGCGGTTGCTGCTTTAGCAGATACAACCAATCAACCAAATGATTGGTTATATGCTGTAAATGAAAGTTTACCTATCGCACGTGCATTCACATGGTGCTACCATTCACACATGCACCCCTCCTGTGTGTTACAAAACATGCCCTTTTACATAGTTTCATTCCAACTGGCATTTCCTGCTGAAAAACAAGCTGGTTACCTGTCATCTGAGATTGTGTACAGCTAACCCACTGTATTCATGTTTGTTGGTTCTTGTTTTAACACATGACAACGTCTTGGAGAAATAAACCATAAAATCAAGGTTCATATAAAGGCTCTTTTTTAATTCCTGATTACAGAGTATTGTATACATAAAATACAAAAACTTTACAAAACATTCACAAATATACAAAACAGATCATATTACATTAGTTGTCTATAACAAAGTTTTTGTTCAGATGTTTAATGTTTCTTTGTAACATTTTTATTTATTCTTAATTTTTTCTATTCTTTTATTTTTTACTACAAAAATATGCACGTCATATTGTCAAAGTATTGCACTTTTTATCCACAGTTAGTGCAGCTCAGATTGCTTTTATCATTCAGACACCAGTCTCCTGATTGAACACAAGATGTGGAAGATAGATTAACTCCAGGAAATGCACAGATATTTGCACGGCACTTCTGACATTTTGAATGAAATCAACTTTCCTCTTTGGTACCGTAAGAACACTGTTTAGTCACTGAGCACCATCCTCTGACAGATAAACATGTCTGTACCTGAACATAATGGTTTGAAAATTTTATAAAAAAATAGATTTATTAGACAGTAGATTGAACAGTGTGTATTTGTCAATACAAATGGAATGTCTCTGAAGGCCTCTGTTTACATATACATTTTTGTCTGTTTCTGACATCCCTGATATTCATATATTTCCAGTCATACTTTGGCACCTGGTCCTCCAAGTTTTGTCAATATTGTGTAAGAACTGAATTCCAGTTCCATCCCCAGGAACAAAAGAACACATAAAATATTTCCAAGTATAACCAGCCAATGGAAGACCACAATACCATAAAAATACATCTCCAAACCCTAAAGGACTCTTAATAACCGTGGACAACACAGCTTGTCATACATTTTCAGGGAGCATCCGAAAGGCAAAGCATGTCTTAGGAGCTGCATGAGCTTGTTGGGATTTCAGTTCTGCATATTTCCACTAAGCTCATAAGTGTCTTTTCATGTGCAGTGCAAGATGGTCCGAGCGTGAGAATGCCCGATCACATTTCTGACATTGAAAGGGTCGGTGACCAGTATGCTTCCTATAGTGTCTTGTCAGTTCATCAGAGCGAGCAAACTTCCATCCACAACCCTCCCAGTCGCAGTGGTAAGGCTTCTCTCCTGAAAAAAACAAAAACACCAAAACATTACTCTTTATAATTACAACTATAGAATTAGGGTAAATTATGACCACCCCATCACCGCAAAAGAATTCATGTTAATCTACTCTTCAATCTGAGGCATTTAATTTTACCAACAAAGCCGCAAAAGACAAATTTACTTCACAAACTGCAGTAGCTGTTCCACTCTGGAGTGTCAAATATGCATTTATGATTTACCGTCATTTTCAAAACAGGAATCGATATTTGTGGGAGAATCTAGCCTTAGTTCACGCCATCAAAATTACATATGTCATTGTCATTTAACATACAGTATGTCACTGACATATGACATTTTTTATTGTCCAAGATAAACAACGGTTCATGATACACACCAGTATGTGTTCTGTGATGTGCTTTTAGATGGGAACTTTTTGTGTAGGTTTTGCCACAACCTGCATAATCACAGGTGTGTGTGGCAATCCTTTTTCTGGGCCAGGAGCGCCGGCCCCGTTTGGGCTTAGGTTCTTCAGGCAAGCACTCGGCTGGAGACATGAGTTCTGTCAGGAGAGATAGAGGAAGGTAAGTTGAGAATGCCCTCAATTTTCCATGTTGAAGTAAAAAAGGGCAAGTGAACTGAACTGACCTTGGAACTGCCCGGATGGAGGCTGAGGGAAGGAGGGGAAGCCTGGTGAGGGGTGGTATCCCGTGGACAGAGGCAGCTGTGGTCGACCTAAGACCTGAGTGGAGGGGTGGTGGTCGTCTGGGGACAGGGAAGCAGATAAGCCTCTCGTGGCCAATGGATGTCCTCCAGGGAATGCATGGGAGTCAAGTCCGGGGCCCCTTTGGCTGGTTCCATGTCTCGAGTTGACCCCTAACTGGATGTCAATCGGTCGAGAGATAGTGCACGTGCTGGGGCTCTCCTGCTTGATGCGATGGCAAACAAAAGCCAGCGAGGGGTCCGAGACGGCACTGGCTTTGCTGACACTGACATTCTGACTATAGTCTCCCATATCCATGGTGGTTTTTACCACAAACTTTCCATGGAGACTGGGGCTGGGCTGCAGATACGCGGGGTCTAGCTCTGGCCTCATGAGCTCAGCCACAAACCCCCCAGAGGGAGAGACATCAGTGATATCTGGAATGTACAACATGTCACTTGTAGTGCCTGGAGGGGAGGGAAGCTGGTAGCGACTATATCCTGGGGAAGGCGACAGAGTTCTAGAGCCGCTTGCCATGGCCTCTTGCTGCTGCTGCTGTTGTTGCTGGAGCATAGTGTTTGACAGGATGAAGTCATAATCCAGCAAGTCTTGGTCTTCTGGTTCTTTCTTGGCCATTCCGGAAAGAAATTCCTGGTCAGGGTTGCTCCCACCTGTTGGCAGGCTGGGTCTCTTTAGGTGGGACAGCTCCTCTTTCCAGCGCTGATCAGAGAGGGGAGAAATACAGCCTGATTCAGGAAACACAGTCACTGCAGACAACAGCTACACTCTGTGTACAGTCATCTGCATAGGCAATCAGAGAAGATGTGGCTATTTTTCAGAGCACAATATCAAAACACAAATCTTAGCTGTAGTAGCCTACCCTACATTAATTAGACCACCTGACCTAACTTAATAATAAGTCAAAGTTTGAAAAGGAACGTGACTACAATTGTACAGAGCCTACACGGGTTCTGCTAAATACTGAATAGTGGAGTCAGATAAGCTTACCGGAACATAAGCTATCCTCCGATTGTGTCAGGCCAAATCGAACGAAGCGGAGCGGTGCATGGTGCACGCCCCTACAGCGGCAGTGAGTGCGGCAATGTTTCTACAAGAATAACTACAGGCTATGACATAACCGATTCAGCGATGGAGTGTCGAGAGATAGGGCAAAAAACGTAACATCGAGGTCTGGAAAAGTGTGATATCCTAAATGTTTAGCCTATGTCCTTTTTGAAAAAAAAAAAAAAAAAGAAAAACATACTCACTATATCGGCCGGACCCGCTGGTTTGTTCTTGACAGGAGCACCGCTGGCAAATGTGGATATGGATGGCAAAAGCGTCCCGCTCAGTGCCATATCGAAATCACTGGGTGGTTGCCTGCAAGAGCACAAGAGCTGGTAAATCCTTTTCCCGATTTGAGGTAGTTCTTCAATGAACACCAAATTTCAGAAGCCAAAGACATCCAAGTCTGTAAACACAACGGAAAACAAATAGCCGCACACAGACACACCTCATTTATTCACCTCACTTATTTTCTTTCCAGTGTGCGTCGGATTTCCTAAAATAATAAGGATAAGAGCATAGGCCTATACGTCTCCAGTCTTGACTCTTCGTGACCTGTCGAACTTAAGTCCGAGCCATGCTGGTTGTAGCGTAAAGTGTCGGGCATCCGAGTGTGGCGCTTTAGCTATGTAAGGATGCAAGGCATTCAGGAGAGAGGCAACACCCGGGGATTCCCTCCTCTCCCTCTTAGTTTTGCGGCCATGCACCGGCGTGTACAGCAAAGTGTCAAATCACTCTGTCTGGCTGCTCTACCTACTTTAAATCATTGGAAGACACGCCTTCTTGTTGCTGCGCAACAGCACTGTGTGAGAGAGTAGGCTATGAAAAAAGAGGGCAACGGGTTGGTGACGTCACGAGAAGCCAAAGCTGTTTGTTTGTATCTGCAGAACGATGGCAACAGAGGTCCCGCACACGCTACGAGCGCTTTTTTTTCCTTCTTAAAGTTATAGATCCCTAGAACCCTTTTGTTAACTGAGCAGCAATGAAAAGTGTTGTAGGCTTGGGGAAGTTATGGAATAAATTCACAGCTTCATAATGCTTTCATTAGGCTTATTGTACTAGGATATTCTTTTTTAAAGAAACTTTACCCTTTCAAACATTTTGTGAGGCAATAACCTACATTTAGCCTTGGGCCATATGGGCTGAGGTGGCCTGTTCATTTTTTCCATCTTCTGACAGTTTTTTCTTATATCATATAGGACTGCTAGGTTTTTTTAATTGTTCAGACAACAGTTTCACATATGGCTAGGGTAAACTGAAATGTAAAGTAGTAACATTTAATGACAGTGAGATAGGGTAAAGCACAGGTTTCTTGTAGCTTACCTGGGGCTTGGAAACAAGATTATTTTTCTGGAGGTAAACAACATGAAAAAACATGTCTGAATTCTCTCATTGTTTTTACTTTGGGTTTATTTCAGTGTTCATAAAATGGAATGCTATTTGTAATATTCTTGTTATAACATGTTCATACTGCAGCAGACTTTGTTATTTATAAACCTACTGCCTTATGATATGCATATTTAAAAAAAAAAAAGTAAATTGTAAAACTTAACCAAACCATTAACTTTGTTTCAATCATCATGACATGGCTGTGTCATGAGAATTTAGGAGGGCTGTACAATGTTTGCTCAGAGATTGTGCTCAGTATAAACTCATGCAGTGCCAGTAGAGGAGGCTTACAGGCCCTGTATTGAGCAAATACACTTTTGACCATGATCCTGTTGCATCAGGATCTTGTCCGTTAGGTATGTCAACAAAAGAGCCTCAGTTTACCTCCTGTGTACTTTTCTTGCTTCTTGTCCCCCCCCCCCCCCCCCCCCCCCCCCCCCCCCCCCCCCCCCCCCCC
>JAGFZM010000605.1:98382-111723 GCA_017657215.1 Limnothrissa miodon
AGAGAGAGAGAGAGAGAGAGAGAGAGAGAGAGAGAGAGAGAGAGAGAAAATGTGGTGTTACACAATAAAAACCCAATTAGCCACTTTTGTATTAATGATAATAAAAATATAGTCTAGACATGGAGTATTAAATAAAAGGGTATTTTATGTGAACATAACTCTTAGTTGAAGCACTGAGTATTTCTCGGCCAATGAGAGCTTAGAGTACCGTGTTTTGTTGGACGGATAATAACATTCCCAGCTACTTGTTTGCTGATTCAAGGGGAAAGCACAGTACAGTTTGTGAAGTCAAACAGTTGTGGTTAGGGAGCATTCATGGATTTAATTAGTCAATGCAGTGCAACTGAAGTGGCAGAGAAGTTGACAGAGACAAAAGTGGCTGCTCTTAAGTCAATATCAGCTATCATCTTGTGATGATATTATTTTTAGTTAAGTTATGTAGAACGTGAAGTGTTTATGTGTATGTGAAGTGTACAGGTACCATCTGTTTA
The DNA here is from genome assembly GCA_017657215.1 of Limnothrissa miodon. NCBI lineage: Eukaryota > Metazoa > Chordata > Actinopteri > Clupeiformes > Clupeidae > Limnothrissa > Limnothrissa miodon. The sequence goes on from JAGFZM010000605.1 coordinate 98,874, forward strand.
TCTACAAGAGTAAAGTTAAAAACATTTTAGACAAGTAAATGTATTTATAAAACATTTACAACAGCTTTCAAGAGATCATTAGCTGGTTTATTAGCTGTCTATGCACATTGGTTGATATATTAAGCTTTAATACGTTCTTTGATGTGCTCACATACTAAAGATTCATTTTGTAGGGATGATAAACATATTCTTCAGCGTCTGTCTATAACTTCAATATTGTCATTTGTGTAATCATTTGTGTAATTTCTCAGGTATTAGTCATACTGCAACTGCACCAATAGTGCTGTATAAAATTTAATTAAGTATTAGTTGTAGTTTTCACTAACTCTATTCCAAAGAAGCACAAACTCTTCAAATTATACAAATTGAATGTATTTCAATTCAAAATATGAAACTAATTTACTAGAGATAGAGAATAATTGGTTCTCAAATTAATGATTAGATTTATCTCTACTTATCAGGCCAGAGACCATGAATTTAAGCTGCTGTATTGAGGAACTGTTCGGCTAGACGTTTGAGTTCCCATCCTGTTCCCCGCTGATTGCTTTCCCACTGCTGCACTAAAATAGGCTCTTAAGACTTTCCAATTACACAGACATGCCTGTGGATGGGTCCCATAATCAGAAACCCAGTGTGTTTACATCTTCTACTCATTTGATGTAGAACACGTGCAGTTCTGTCCTATATAGGCCTATTCGTTTTATTTTAATACTATCAAATTTACATTCTAAAATGCTGGCATGTAGTCAAGTATTTTTTATTGTCTTTTAAGCCATACACAGTATAAAGTGAGATGAGACAACTTTCCACCATGGATCCAAGTAGTGCTATTGAGATAACAATAAATAAGACATTTGGGTTAGGCTATGTATGGTGCACATAGTAGAGCTGGAAACAGGCCTTAAAAGTTAGGCCCGACACGGCCCGAGCCCAGCAAAATTCGGGCCAAACCCGACAAGTACATTTTGACGACAAGCCCAAACCCGTTTACAGCTCGAAATTATTAAAATATGCACAGAAACGCAACTCTTCCTCATTTCGTCAAGAATGAGTCATTAGGGGTGTACATTTCAACAATATTTATTCATTTTTAACACTCAAAAGACCTTGCGTTCATGGCTGGTTCAACCAAAGTGTAGGATAAAAGCCACTCTATCCTCGGCTTCACCTCATTAGCTTTCATTTTTGCATCTATCGCGCTGGTCGAATTGCATCACCTCTCCGCTCATTTACCGTGAAAGGCATGGCTCAAGCCCGAGCCCGACCCGGGCCTGAGTAAAATGATAAAAATGAATGAAATAACAGCCATGTATGTTCAGCAGTGTTAGTGCAACAGTCCTGTTTTGTTCAGAAGTCTCAGTGCTTGAGGGAAGAATCTCTTCCCCATTCTGGAGGTACAGGCAGCTATGGTCGATGGCCGATGGGTTAACTTAATAGATGGACGCATTTCTTTACCTGGAAATGAAGACTGTAGATGGGCCAGTGATTTATAAGTAGACTGCTTCACTTGACTGAACTGTCAGGAGTCAAACTACCCCTTTCTCAAATCGTAGGCATCTCCCCTTGATCGACTTGCTGTCTGACCAAACCACGGCCAACCAATCGGCAACAAGACAGTTGGGAGAGGGGTGGGGGTTAATGCACGTCTCCAACCATCTTGTTGCCAATTGGTTGGTGTGGTCTGTTAGGTTTAATAAATAGGTTACCAGCCGAGTTCTTTGGGTCAAATGTAGTATTTGTGGACCTGTCGTTCAGAGTAAATTATTAAACCCAACTTTGCCTAAACATCTGGCCTGACATCGGACCTATAGAAGATTCAAACTTCATGGCCGAATCGAATAGCAACCCGACCCAAAGCTAGAGCCATCCTCCACCCCACCCCAAAAGTTACCAGACTATTTGACACGTTATGTTACATAGGTTTAAATAAACATAGACACAACACTAACAAATTTTCCAGAAATAGGTCTACTGGCTTGCCCTACGGCTCAAGCCATTGGTAATGTTTATGTCTCCAAAGCCTCCCAGAAAAGCCTTGAGCCCATGAGACATGAGTAGAACACGTCTTCATATGTGCCAGGAAAAAGTAATCTCTCTCTCTCTGCATCTGACAATCTGGATGACCAAAGGGGCTGGGATACAGTAAGTCAAGATTCCTTTGTTCCTGATGTAGTTATTTGCAACCTTGACCTCAAGGAATTGAGGTGGGATTCGAGCTGTCGTCATGTTAGCGGGACAGAAGGACAGAGAACTGGGTACACCTTTCAATGGGATTGTGTGCTCATTCCAGGCATCCATGAAATTGCAAATACCCCAACTGTACAGGATTTTGAAGAGATGGTGGAAACACAGTGTCAAAAAACCCATCGTTCACGAAAGCACACAATATAATGCTTAATCAGGTACTTTATCCTTGAGTTGATCTCTACCCACTTTCTTTTTAGCTGCATGGTTCTGCTTTGATTGGCTTTGAATGAAGGGGGGTCTGTTGACATTTGTTCGAAAAGCCTGGAGATTATCCTGTTGATAAAGACACAAGTAAAACTCATGTCTGTGATCTACCCTTAACTGGTCAAAAAGGCCATGGTTCATGCAAATCTCCCATCTTCATAAGTTGTAAGGTTAGTTTTGATTGAATCCATCTGTGGCAATAACTTCAGTCACCCCGAAATCCACCAACTTTTCGTTCTGGCCCATGTGTAGCTTGTGCCCTGTGTACTCTGCGTAGTAGACGTGGGGGTTCAATTGGCGTACAGTCCTGTCTCTGCGCATCTGAGTGTACTGTGGGGTCAACTGTTCCAGAGCGCGTCTTACAGCTCTTCTGTATTCTGAAGCCCTCAGCATCCCAGTCATCACCTTTCTCCCACAAACGGTACCACAAATACTCACTGCTGGACGCACGACTGCATCAATTCCGTGTTGGCCTAACTGTGAGTAATCGTATGTATGGATGTTCCTTCGTGTGCAAAACCTGGAAATCAAGGAATTAATGGAGCCGCTCTCGAGTCCGCAGAACCTCCCTGTCTTGTTTGCATGAATACGCCTGTTCCTTCACTAACCTATGAATCTGCTTCATACTCATCTAGTGCACTCCAGTCCAACATCTTTCCACAATGAACTTTGCGGCCCTGCAATAAATGCCTTTCAGAATTATGTAATAGATACACCCTCTATAGGTGTGGAAGAAAAAAAAAACGCTTAATAACAATTTTAAAGGAACTATCTTAACCTAGTTTTGTGCAAGGGATTAAGCCGGGATATCTTGGCTATACTGACAAATGATTCAGGATATCCTGGCATAATCCATTATCCTAGTTTTGTGCAATAGGCCCCTGCTCTCTTTTCTCTCACATTGTTTGATTGGTTGTAGGCATATCCACTCCATTTGACTGAGACGACATGAAATTGGCCAGACTAATCTGCATAGCAGATTAGTATGTATAAGACTGAGGCTTGGAGACGCAACTATTTGTGTTTGAAAAATGTCAAAGTCAAAGTCATTTTTATTTGTCAATTTCTTCAAATGTACTTGACATACAAAGGAATCGAAAGTACTTTTCACACTTGTCCCATGCGTAGACGTTGACAACAATAAAGTGCAGATGCACAACAAAAACAATTCTAAACATTAAGGTAATGTTAAGTAAAAAAAAAAAGTGCAAGTAATACAAAATACAAAAAATACAAAAATACGAGAAATAAAAGTTACCTGTTCTTTTTAATGCCGCTTTCAAGTTTTCCTGTCTTTGGTTTGGGCAGGTCTTGACTTGTGATGGCATACAGCTTTAGGGTTTTCCAAAATTCCAGGTCTAATAAGTAGTCTATTACTATGCAAATTCCAGGTCTAAAAAGTAATAAGTAGTCTATTACTATGCAAATTCCAGGTCTAAAAAGTAATAAGTAGTCTATTACTATGCAATCGTATCTTTTGTCATATTCATCATAACAAAACGGTTGCTTCTTTTTGTGCTTCACGATTTTTTCAGCGAAATGAGCCTACCTTTGGTCTCTACCGTGTTGGAGATGGCAATTCCTTGACTGTCACTAACTGTCTGTCGAATTAAGGTATTCTTGTACTGTTTGGCCCACCATCTGTACGCCTTGCCCTTCTGATATCGTTTACATGAACAGTAGCTGCAGGCAATAGATCAAAGAATACCATCAATCAAAACTGAGGTCACTTTATGTGACATGATTTAGCTCTAAAAGCTGTGTTCTAACAAACAAATTAAAAAAGAGGCAAATAGGCAATGGTAACTCCTAAAACATACATACTAATTAGCACAACACAGAATTCAGAATAAGGCCCCTTCCACACGAAGCCGTAAACGGGCTTATCCGCAGTTCTGCACAAATATTTTTCCTAAAACACCTCTCGTCCACACGGAGCGGGTGGAAACGCATCTGTAAAGGGATGATTTGAAAATGGGACCTAGAGTGGATAAATTTGCTGGTTAGGTGTTTTCGTGTACAGGCGGATACATTCTTAGCTGGTTCCATCTTTACGCAAATCATTTTGAAAACGATCGCCGTTTACGGCTTCGTGTGGACGGGGCCTAATAGTTCAGATTTCAGAATAATAATAATAGCGTGTTCCAGTACATACACAAACAGCAAGTCAACATTAATATTAACATTGACCTTTCATAACATAATAAAAGTCAAATTACATTAGAACATTATAACTGCACATACACACTACATTAATGTTGTGGTACATTAAAATTTAAATATCGAATGCTGTGCTTGTGATGGACCCTCACACAGCTGCTGGACACTGCAGAGAATACCCGCAGCTGTAGGGAAACACAATGCAGTTAGATCATTTTACTACCAGAGCATTAAATCCAACAAACCACAAACCCACCTCAGTGGGGTCTCTGTTCAATCCTCGCAGGCAGGAACAAGATGGGAGGCTAAAGCATGCAGCCTTGTTAGAGGCCACCTTTATGACCACAGCCAGTCTGAACAACGCAAGCATCATCAGGTGTCGAACAACACAGTGTTAACCACTGAATGGCCATACACAATGTAAACACAATAATACATAAAATAACCTGTAATCTATGTCACATGCTGGTAGCAGTTCTTTGGAATTAAATTCAGGAGATCATTCTGTTCACTTGTATTTCCAAGCTCTGTGTTTAGCAGGAGGTTTCGGACTAATTAGGTGCTCACGCAGAGGAGATGCTCTCTGGCTACTGCAGTTAGTAAAGTCTAATTCATTTCATTCCAACATTCAATCCAACATTCCAAAACATTTGCCCTTTTGTTTAATTCTACTGCAAAAAGCTTCATTTGTGTATTAAAATATCTTATTTTTTTATTTTTTATGTTGGTAGTACTGTTAAGGTTATGGGATTGAGACATAGCATGCTGGGCAACAGATGGTCTTAGAATTTATTCCATTTTATTTAGCACCTTATACAAAAGTAATGTCTCATAGTGCTTTACAACAGGGAGCACCCGTAAGCAACAGTGGCTAGGAAAAACTTGTGAAGAAACCTTGTGCAGAGTTACGACTCAAGGGGCTAAACCTATTGCCTGAGGTCATGCTAGGGTTTCAGTCGCTCAGACAGCAATTAATCCATAAAGCATCCAAATAATCCCAAGATTTAGCTAAAGGCAGTCAAGCCGTATTTTGTGGAAAAAGTTCAGGGCAGTGTAGTGGCAGCTTGACATGATGCTAAAGTGTGAGATCAATCATGGAAGAAACATTCCAGGGGTCCAGGTCCAGGGGTTGCTCACAAAGCTGATTGCAGTCTATTCAGAGAGGAGTTTACGTGTGATCAAGTGGTGGAAGGCAGGGATTACATAGATAGATAGATAGATAGATAGATACTTTATTGACTTTATATCACACACAACAGTGTACACAGCGTACACAACATTCATTCAGCGTTCACAACATACACATTCAGCAGAGGTGGTTGTGGCATGCAGAAAAAGCAAATAAATTAGTCAAGCCTATGTGATTCACTTTATTTATTAAAATCGTTTTTTTTGCTGTAAACCATGTTTGCCAGTTTGAAAGTTGGAAACAAAATGTAGTACATGTCAAATGGTTTGTGTATAATTCTAAAGTGGGGACTTTATTGACGTTGAGAACTTAAAACAATATAGTCTTGCTACAAAGACTTTTCGTGTCATTCTTTATGCTATGGACGTAACCGTGTCACAGGCATAGGCAAGTCTGTAAGATGCACACGTCATTCAGTTTTCTCTTAGCCTACTTCTCTTCAGAGCAGTCTTTCTGGTTGAGCCAGATATGCTTGTTGCTATAGCCTGGCAAGTGATACCTTCCACTAACACAGCCTACATGAGAAATTCTTAAAGGTGCAGTCTATGGTCAGCCAGTTGTCATTAAATGGCATAGATATATATGCAAAATTATTTATGTTATTTTTCACCTTATTCACTTTTTGCTTGTCATTTAATGCTGTTTAGTCCCAACTGACTTGCCTTATATAGAAATTACCAGGATGAAAAATCTATTTGTTTTTATTTAATTAATTTGTTGTTTGTGGTGTTGAAATGTATAATAGCTATTTTTGTGGTCAAATTACTGTGCTGGAGGATTTAGGCAATCACCTACTGTCCCATATGTGGGCTTCAGACAATTATTTCATCTCAGCAAATGGAATTGATCTGATTGATCACTCATGCCTTCACATCATCAATCACCGTCCAGATCACTAGTCACGCAGAATAAGCCCTTTGTCTTGGAGAATACCCCACTAAAAATGCATGGAAACATTTATATGTGATGCCAGGCCACTTTATAACTATTAATTGTGTTATCTTGGTCTGAAAAAAAAATCAATTTTTTATTGGGCCTTATACAATCTTGGCCAATAAAATAATCAGATTCTATTGGCCAAGAACTTTCATAAACAAGGAATTTGCACCAGTGCTGATTGTCTTTGTTCCAGATGTGACATCTCTCAGACGCACATGCTGGCCGCTTCTGTGTGTCAGGGAGATCCACTGACATATAGCAGGAGATCCACAGACATATAGCAGGAGATCCACTGACATATAGCGGGAGATCCACTGACATCTAGCAGACATCGTCTTTCTGTATGACGAATATGGATTTCATGTCAGGGGAGGAGAGGTAGTCTGGTGAGTAATGGTGAATGCAGTTGGACTAGTGGGGCAGGAGTGGGAATGGCCCTTTTTCAAAACGGCAATAAACCATTTAGCTTGTCTGCGAGGCCACTGTTAGCCTCAGTCTCTTGTAGCTGGTGATGTTCTGAAGGCTGATCCATTGAGCTGTGGGGTTGTTAGCTGAAAACAGTTTTTTTTTTCAGCTTGTATGAATAATTTGTCTTACCAGCTGAGTTTTTTTGTGCAATGTTCTTTCTCCCTCTTCGCATATCACAGCTGGCGAGGTTTTGTTGCAAACGGTTTATTGTTGTTGTTGAAAATTAGGTTCTTCTTTGTTGGCACACACACTCCTTCAGAGAAACTAATGTAAGATCTTACAGTGTCTGTAAGCTCGTCCAGGTCACCTGTGGTGTCCTCCAACACACTCCAGTCTGTGTATTCAAAACAATATGGTCCTTTTCTCTAAAGGACAATCAAGCCATAGATTGTCAAAAGTTCTAGACAGTAGCAGCAAGTCAAAAAGGGAGAGTAGACCTATTTGAAAGAGAGATTGAGTTCTACTCATCTACACATTAATCAAACAAGTGCCTTAAAGGAATCGTCCTCGATTAGATGCAGATTTCTCCTGCCTTCAATTAGTGGTCCTTTATGAGAGGTGCGCTAGTTAACATTATCCCCACTGCTACTGTATTCGATTAGTCATCCATACTGTGTGGGCTGCACTGCTACACTATTGTGTTTGTTTCATGTTGGATACAAAGCTGTCACAACATGCATTATTCTAGTTATATTTTATACTTTACTACTATTACTACTACATTGCTACTACTATAATATGAGGGGTCTGAGTGAAATCAAGTAGGCCCTATTTAGTTGCGGTAAATCTCTGGTAGTTTCAAAATTATTAAAGATTAAAATAGATTACTTTGATTTACTGATTGGTATTTTATTAAATATTCCATGTAGAGTTGTGATTTCAATGCCCTGGGGATTTTGTGCTGTTACCGGCCATTCTGAGGGATTATGTCCCCCCAGGACGGGTATTAAATTATTCTAATTAATGTTTTATGGTTCTGAATATATTAACATTAAGGAAGTAGCTTGATAACCTTAAACAAAAGTTCAGACCTCCCTACATTCACAACATCAAAGGAGCACTTGGGGTTAAATAATCATCTCTATCTGATTTAAAGGAGATCCGTCATGCCGTGTCATTTTAGGGATGGGGATATGAAGAGAAATATACTGTAGTGTTAGAGTGACCTTTAGATCAAAACAGAAAGACATAACTTATAGGCACTGCTATCCACACGTACACACACAAATGTACATAATACCAGTTGTGTTATACCCGTATGTTTACTCAAGTACTCTTCCAATATGGCAGGTTAACAATCCTGATAATGGTAATATATTCTCTAAACGAATGACACAAACTGTACTGTTGCTACCACAGAATCAGCACTACTAATCTTGACATTGATATTGGGGTCTGGTGTGGTTATGCAGTCAAATGAATCCAGTGGGAGGCTTGAAGATGAGTTAGACATTCTGATAGAACTAAATTATATTTCTCAGTAACAGGGTTTTCTGCAATGTCAAGAAAAATAAAGTTTAGGTAGATAATTCACATTGAGCATTTTGCACTATGAATATATGCAGACTGCCAATTGTTTTCAGCTGAATTGAATACAGTGAAGAAGTAAAATGAAGAATGGATAGCATGTGCCTTGTTTCATTCTTACTGACTTGTTTATGAGTACAGTTAAATTACATTGCTTGTACCTTCAAAAATAACAAATAGTTATAAATTAAATAATTTATTATTTAATTTATTATTACATATGCCTACACATTACAACAAAGAGAATATAAGTTACTATATTATATTCACTATAACTGAATAAATCTGGTTGTGCCTATATTCTTATATTTTTATTTTTTTTTAGCATTTAGCATTCATCAGGTTTCTGTCATCTGATTAATTTCCTTAAATCTTTAGAGTTCATGCAGGCAATATCCACTCTTGTCCATAAGGGAAACTACTGTTGCTACTGGCAAGAATTTGATAGTGTTTAGGCAAATTTTAAATCCTAGGAATCTAAACAATTCTTAGAAGCTCTGTAGAGCAGTACAACCCTTGGATATACATGTAGTGGATATAGTGGATACTATACAAACCAGTGGTGCTGACGAAGAAAACTTCCCAAAACTTCCCAAATCCCCTGAAACATTCATGCAAGACCTGTATCATTGAATAATGCATAGATCTTTCTTATAGCCTGTTATCTTAATCCATATCTCCATTTCCTCACTCCTAATATTCATAGTCTTACTTAAAACTTCTGTGAGAATTTTAAACACCATATGAATTCATTATTAAGTAGGTTGTTTCTATATTTTATATTTCCCAGTAAAGCGTTTTTTGCAATGTCAGAAAAATAAAGTTTAGGAAGATCATTTACATTGAGCATTTTGCACTGTGCACATATGTTATAAAATAAACATGGCCTAACATTTAATAAGCCCCAACAGGAAGCACCCGCATGATAATGCAGTTCACCTTGCGGTCCCCTCCCTGCCAAGCTGATCACTAAACTTGGGAAACTGGGAGTGTGTCACTAAAGGCCTGGTCACATTTTAGCAGCTGCCAGGCAGAATGGTGTGCATGGCGGCACTTCTAGCTGAGTATCGCATAGCTGTCTGCACTCACCCATATCCGTTTGCAATGTCTATCAAAGAATTGCATATGTTTTATTCTCATCCTTCATATGCTCAGACATTCTATTTATGTTGCTGATTCTTGTTTTTTTTTCTACCAAATAGAAATCTAAGGTAGATTTACACAGCTTGATTCAGCTTCAGCATTAAAAGGTGTGATGAAATGCATTTAACAAAAATGTCTCTTTATTGACATAATGTGATAACATTAATAATGAAAACACAGACAAAATGTGTGTACGTAATTGGATTATTAGATTTTGTTTGTACACATATGCCATTTCTTTATGGAATTTGTTTGATCACTTTTCCAGAGTGTTTCAGCATTTTGAATGGAAAACTATGGAATTTGTAGAAAGTCCAAAACATTAAAATGAACTGCACGGCCCATCTGATCTGACGCATTTAAGAGACAAACCTATCAGCATTACACAATCTGTGTTGCTGTTATTAGACACAGAGTTCACCCTTCCCCTGCATACCACACCTTCACAAAGATAAACACACTGTGGCTCATTCATGAAAAGTAGGTCTGTAGCGTTACGTGTGTGAAAGTGAGTGCAATAGCTCAATTCTGACATGCAACCAGCAGACGCCCAACCCTTTATAGTACCTTTTAAAGAGCACTTAGACATGCCTGATATAGCCTTCTTCCGACCAAACATTAGAGTATCACCATGGCAACGGTGCAGTCTTGCCACACAGGGAGTGGCAGGCAGTTTACCTGTTGGCCTTTGTCCTGTCATGACTGAAACGGCAGCGTCAGCAGATAAGGGGCTTCCCTAGCGTGGCCTCATGTTGCCATGACAACCTCATACCAGACACAAACATCTGGGCCGACTAAAAAGCGCCGCTTCAAGTGCAGGCACATTCCATCAGAGGATTCCCAGGTCGGGGCTTCCCTGTTGTTGTTTCTGTTGTTGCTATAGTATAGCATGCAGGTGGATGGGGCAGGTCTGCATTCAATCACGGCGCTCAGCTCTGCTGCCAATGCACTGCAACCTACTGTTACACATAAAATAAGATCAGATTCAACTTTATTGTCATTACACATGTGTAAATGCAGGGTAACGTAACATGCAGTTTAGCATCTAATCAGAAGTGCAAAGAGCAACAATCTCTATCCATCCTTTCATCCATCCATCTCTTTCTTCTCTGACCGCTTCATGCCTGCAAGAGTGGCTTTGAACAAGGAGTGAACTCCTACTCCATACGCCAGGAGGCGGAAGCATGTCATTTTTGAAAGAAATGTATTATCTGCAATGCTTTCTGAAACAAAAACAAGAAAACACAATAGCATGTCCGAGTGACATAGACTTTAGCGCAGAAATGGAAATAGCTCAGCCTGTGCCAATGTTCCTATCCGGTTAACATTCTGCAGTATTTTCACAGAGCATTTGAGACACATTCAAACCACAGCCCCAGAACAGTGCTTTCCTCACATACCTCTGGCAACATACAGTATGAAGCTGATCTGCTCTGTGTCAAGCTGAAGCAAGGCACATACCAGCATACCCATCAATGCAAATACAGGCAAGCAAACAGTTCATTTGGTTTCAATTGAATGTTACTACAACACTAAATAGAGAAAAATATTACCACATCATTTCTGTGTGCTTGATAGACCTTAGTAGATTTTGTTGTATGAGAGTGCAATGTCTTCAAAAGGAACCCTTCATATAGGCTATATTTAGCTTACTTGTAAAGGGTGTCTGTGAATTGTTAAAAAGTATGAAAATGTCTTAAAATGTAAGGTCTCAAAACATCTTAAATTCCAGTAATTTTTGAAGAGAGGCATTAAATTTAATCTTGGTGGCATGAAATTTCTTCTGGGAACAATAAAAGTAAAAAAGTTATTTCACCAACACAAGTCCCTGCCTAGCCTACAGCTAAAGAAGCGCTCATCACACACTATTTAAGGGACAGTTTGAAATACTGACTAGAGGATGAAAAGGGTTGTTACTGGTTTAAAAAAGCAAACAAACAAATAAGCATAAGGTGTGACCTTGTACTGTACCAGCATCAACCACACTAACACAGTCTCATATTTAGTGTCATCAACTTATAAACTGATTGTTTAGCAAACACAATTGTTTAGCATAACAGAACCAAGCACACCAAGGGTTAAATTAGTGCTACAATCTCACTGCCAGCACTGTCAATAAAAAAAAGGCTACATGTAAAAAAATAGACCAAAAAACATCTATTAAGTTCCCTGTTCCCTGTTGTCGATGTGATTAAAAGTGAGTCATTTAGACTTGCATAAGAATTCTAGGAAGAGCTAGAACCTGTGTTGAGCTGCTCCTACTTTATCTAATAGGATGATGGACTTGCATAGAACATGCATCCACAGTTGCTAGGTGACAGGTAAGGTAAATTTTCATTTACTACAGCTTAGAAATCAATTAAAAGTATGCGTCTGTGCAGCAAGAAAGACCCACCTATTGAAATCTGTCAAAATAGTGAGGAGAACACTGACACAACGGCAGAATTATAGGTTTATTTAAACATAGTCTAAAGTGAATGAATACAGGGATGAATTAATGCATTTTCGTAAAAAAAGAAAACGGGGCAATATGGTGTCCTGGGAAGACCACGCCTCCACCTCCTTACTGAATGGACTGTGATCAACTTGATGGACAAGAATGATCCAGCTTCCTGTTGGCCCTTCAACTGAACTCTACTTTATGGCACTACACCTAACAATGTACCTAACATGACCCTCTATGATTAAACTCACGTGTGATTTATATCAGGATACTGCTACACTGCACAGAACTTCTGACATGATCTAGGCTTGCCTGTCCTTTAATGATGTTGGACTATATTTTGGGATTATTATGATGCTAAATTGACTGCTAATTGCAAACCTTTGCAGGTTAGTTGCTTGAGCCATGGATCTGCCTAAAGTTTCTTCCTAGATTACCACAGATAAAAAAGAAGTGAGTTTTCCTTGCCCCTGTTGCTCATGGGTGCTCTTTGCTGACAAGCACCCTGAGACGTGACTTTTGTATAAGAA
>JAGFZM010000606.1:0-15453 GCA_017657215.1 Limnothrissa miodon
GAGAGAGAGTGTGTGTGTGTTGCAGATGTGTAATCATGTTAGAGTGTGTGCATGTGTGAGTGGGTGCTCAATGGGACTCTCCAGTCAAGCTGAGGATAAAGCTCAAAGCTCTTCACAATATCATCATTAATGCCGAACAAGGAGCAGGACTGTTTAAGACAGATCCCCACCCTCCAAGCACCTTCACAAGGCTGACTCTTTGACCTCTGAAAATGAAGGATAAGAAGGTCTCCTGTGCTTCATAATGTCTTTGCACATTAGCATAAAGATCAATGTAGACTCTCTTGTCTTAGCGCTGATGTGCAAATTCGGTGCATGATTCAAAAAGTAACTTCGGTGCTTATGAGAATGAAATTCAGCCTATGACTGGCTGTTGTGATCTTGCATGGTTGGCTACATGGGAGATTCTTCAAGGTGTCTGTATAATGCAGTAACAGAAAGGCACTTACACCTGTCTGATTGATCCCAACCGAACACAAAGTCGAGACCTCGTGAAGCATCTTTCACAATAAGTTAAACACTTTGTTTGGGTTTTCACACAAGTCACAGCTGCACTGAACCAATTACTTGCATCCTGCCACAAAAACACACACACACACACAAACACACACACACACACTCACATACAGACACAGTCTCATTTAGAACTTTTGCCATGTGTTCTATTTTTCTGCGTCACACAATTGCGTGTTGCCAGGTGTGTCACTTGACTAACAAGTCCCCAGATGGAGAAGTGGTGACATGCTTGTTAGAGAGGACAGGAAGGGTACGGCTTCTCTTGCGCAAACTGACACCACTGGCGGTTCTACAGGGGGGCACACAGGGGCAGCTGCCCAGGTAAAAATATATCCTGCCCCCCCCCCCACCTGCCACCCCATTTTATTTTATTATTTTTTCATGAAGTCTTTTTTTTTCAATGAAATAATGAAATGATCTATCTGGTATATGGCATCATGTATACGAGCTTTTAAAATCACCTAGGCCTACTGTAAAATAAAAAGTCTACCAGTAAACCAAATAGAGTGGAAGACGGAAATCTGAAGCCGACGAATAATTTTATTCAAAGCAGACTGCATAGCTGGCAATTGCTAACCGTTAGCTTGGCAGTAGATGAGATGTATGTTAACTGCTATATGGCTGATATAACTTGATATATGGCTGTTCCAAAATGGTTTATGCATAGTTGTATCGTGGTAGTAAGTGGATAGTGGTCTGGTTGAGATAGATATCTTAAATAACCTTGCATAAAGTGGGATACTGTTTTTACTTGCTGTCAATCTGTCTGTGACTTTGACAGTGTCACGTTAGCAATTTGAACCTAGTGTTAGCCTACAGGTTACGTTTTGCCAGATGCAATTCCCGTTGGAATTTACGTTTATTTTCTCTTCTGGGCCCATATGCATCAAGACAGGATAGACTTAATTCTATGGGCCTACAGTAGGCATAGTTCTACAGTAGGCTACTGGCCACAGGTTGCTCTTCTTCAAAAGGCTGATGCTCATAGGCTGTAGATCTATGTCTTGTCATGCAAAGTGGGGTAGCTGCGAGCAGATAGTTGGAAAGTTACGTTTATCTTGTTTTTCCGCGTTTTCCCATGCTCTCTCCCTCTCCCTCTGTTATGAAATTTGCCAGGCGATGTAATTTATAAATTCCCAATGGATGTTAGATAAGTTCGGAAACCCATTGAGCTGTTTTAGTGACAACGTTATAATAGCCGGATGGTGGTTTCAACACTGTTTGGAAAACAGTACAATGCGTACGGATTTATTGACTAAATAGCGCAAATACCTATCAATAGAATACAGTGCATATTGTAATGAAACGTCAAACGGATGAATGCATTGATGCATAACGTATGTCTCAGATAAATGTATTTATACAGCGCCTATAACAAAGGCATTGACTCAAGGCGCCTTACAGCAAGGATCAATCAAGAGTGATGAGCAAGGAAGAAAACACACTTAACTAGTCGCATGTGTTGTAGTGCATACATATGAGTATGACCAGGTATCAATGTAGAGAGGGAGAGAGAGACGAGGTGGAGAGAAAGAGTTGTGCGGCATAAGGGCTTAAACTTAAAATGCATTTTTTAAAATATGGTTTGATGTGATGTTAGATTACATCCTGAGGGAAAATACTTTTAGATAAGATGGTTTAAGTTGTTGAATCAGTTATACCTTAATGGTACAAACAATGGCTCAGCAATGATAGTGTTTCTTGATCCAGTTTCCTAAGCCCCCCTTCTGGGACCTCATGCCACACCTTTGCCACCCCAAGGAAAAATCTCTAGAACGGCCACTGACTGACACCTGTGGGAGCTGGGAAAAGCCTGACTTCAGTCTCCTCTCCCACTGCTGCGCCGCTGTTTGATTGGGCTGTGGCCGACAGAGAACGTTCAGAGCCACTGGACTGACCATGTAACAGTGGAAACCCAGTGGAAAAATACTTAAGTCCATTAGACCATTAGAGTCATCCATTGCAGGCACTGCGCAATCCTGTGAGAGTGTAACATATAGGCTTACAGGTCATCATGAGGGCAGTGTAGTGTATCATGAGTCAACCTATAGCCACGTTGTTTAAGGCCACAAAGTACGGTCAGTAAGAATAACCACTTAGAAGTATACTTTTAATTCATTTTTCTGTGCCCCGTTCCGTTAACGTTACTTTGTTAGTTTGCTCAAAGAGCTAAAGTAACAGAGACATGTAGATTGATTTACGAACAGGTTTAAAGACAGCAGTGAGGCAGTCCAGAATACCATTACTCCCTCCATGACACTATTTTTGAAGTGTTCTGTTATGCACTGTAACCATTACCTCAGCCACCAAAAGCAAATCACAGATTTCATTCTTTACCTCCATGTTATTCATCTTGCTTTATATTTTGGATTCCTTTTGACCCCCATCTCTTAAAAGCTTTGAGTATGTTTTTTCTCCACGGGGGGCACAAGATGGGTTTAGGCAAGTGTGGGTAGTTCTTGACCTCTAAAAATAGGACAGTGAGCGCCTTCATTATGATTGGTCTATTGGCTGAAGTTGCATGTGTATTTCACTCAATCCAAGATTAAACCTCTGAGTCATGCAGTAAAAAAACATCTATAAAAGGTGAAATCTAGAATAAATCAATCCACAACCCTGATGTTCCTGTTCCACTGTGCTCTGTCTAGAAGCAAGAACCAGAAAACTGTATACAACACAGCCTGATCATCAAACTAACCTAACTGAAGTTCAACTTTTAAACTGAAAGTAAAACATAAATTCAATTAAATGAGGTTACTCTTTGTTAGTGTTGTCATAATGTTAATTGTTAGTGTTAGCTGTCATAGTGTTATGAACCTAGTGTTAACAATGGGAGATTTGGTGTAATTTTTCGACCCAGTTTGGTGATGAGACCATTTTGCCATATTTTCTGTCAGCAATTCAGTTTTTTTTTTGTATTTTATTCCTAATTAGAAATGGTGTCACACATTACCAGATCAGTCATGTTATTTTGCGTATTAGTGGGTGTGCAATATTGCTTCTAAATCAATTTGTAGAAACCTAAGAAATACAAAATGTACCAGTGACACTAATATTGTGTGAGGCTGTTGTTGTGTAGACCTAGTAAAGGTTTACACCAAAACAGAGAAAACAGGCTCAAGTTAATTCCCTCTACTTTTCACTGTGACCTTTAACAGGTCTATTGTTTTTTTCACCACTCTGTAAACGTCCATCGCTGGAGCTGTTAAAGACTGATGAGAAACGACTTCATCAACGAATGAAACCTCAGGCTTCAGCTTTAAACTTTCACAAGTCATTCAGCTGCCTTTTCGTTTGTGGTCAAACGCCCAAGGCCTGGGCAAATTTGCACAGGGGCTCTCATTGGCCGGTGACTCACCAGTGCAGATTGGGACGTGTGTGTGTGTGTGTTCCTGTACTGGAAGATTATGATGAGAGCATGGAGACACACTGGGAGGGGAGTGTGTGTTTGACCAAGAGATTATTACCCAAACACACTCCCCTGGGGATGGGCACCCGAAGGCAGACAGGACTCTAATAATATTTCACTTTTATCAGGCAACACACACACACACACACACACACACACACACAAGCCTTGCCACGGCTGTTTGCTTTCTGAACGTTGGATCGTGCCTCAAACAGAGGCAAACATCAAATGCTGGAGTAAATTGGAAACTATATATATACACACACATTTTTCCACCACTAAATCCCCCTGAATTCTCTATGTCCCCAAAGTAATTAGAGTCCCAAGTGAATGTGTGTGTGTGTGTGTGTGTGTGTGTGGTGGGGGGTGTTGGTAGGGGGGTTACAGGCTCAAAGGTTCACTCTGAACCCCCCTGTAGGCCTATACTGTTCCAAAATTCCACAGAGCCCATCATGAGTCTCCAGGGTACTCTCACCTAACACATATAAGATGAGGTTACCCCTCTCAATCAGCACCAAAACATTGTGCCCCACCATCCATATAATGCAAAGTCCAGCGGTGTACTCTGATGACTCACTGATGAAACACACACACACACACACACACAAAGTCAATCATTTTTCAAAATGTACTTGGCAAACTCTCTGCTTTCATCAATGATCGTCATCACACGGGAGGCTTTTGAATCTCTTATTTATGTTACATGCTTTGCCGAATTCACTCCAGAGACGCTAAATTAGAGTATAGACGCATCCCTCTAATTGCTAGTCTCGAAATTGTTATAGGCTGCTGCTGGTTCATTCCATTTATCAATGTTTCTGCAAAAGAAATAAACTAATTACGGGTGTTGGTGTCAGACTTTTTGATCTGCTTGTATTAGTGGAAGCGCCACCTGAATCACTTTGCTCTCCCAGGACCAGTCAAGCGAGGTGTTTTCACAGAGAAGAGGTCAGGAAAGCTTAGCCAGCTGCCCCAGGCCATAGCCATGTGCCCCTCAGAAACGGCACGATAACAGCATGGTGGACAACACCCACAGTCGTCTCCCACTGTCCCTCGCCACCAAAGGCCTGGCTGCAAACATGGCCCAAGGCAGGGTTAGGACACCAATTACAGGCCTAGGATGCATGAGCTTATCGCAAGTCCCGTCCAGTCACCTGTCAATCACGTTGTCATACTTGATATGTGAATTCGCAAGCCGCTTGTCACACTCACACGCGTGTTATGTATGTTTCAAATGGATTCTTGTTATCGGGAACACACAGATAGTGTGTCACCTGGACTGTAAATAATAAGTTGGCTTTGTGGGAGGGTGCAGATATGATGAAATGTAACAGGATGTATTTCTGTCAGGCGCTTTCATTGTACACGCTGCAAAAACTGATGCTGAAAACACAGACAAGGATTTGCTTGTTTGTTTGTTTTCCAAGAAGGTGAACATTGTGTGTGTGTGTGTGTGTGTGTGTGTGTGTGCTTGTGTGTGTGTGACAACAATTTTTTCTGGGTTTGCTTGTTTCTGGATGTCTTAATCAATGATGAACAACAAGGCTCTCCTCTCCTCTTGACCTTCTATTATTCTTGGTTTTGTCCCAGCCACTTCACCCTTCGCTGGCTTCTTTTTCTTTCATCCTCCCATTAATTCCTCTGTGTTACTTCCCTCCCTTTCTCCTCTTCATCCCTTCATCCCTCTTATTATCCTCTGACTTCACGTTTCCATAGTGATGGCATAACGGACTTCCTAGCACAGAGATGCGAAGATCACCACGGCGACTTCACCCTCAGTCTTTTTTTCTTTCTTTTTTTTCCATGCTTTTTTTTTGTCAATTCTGCCTTTTTGCCCAAAAGCTTATTCTTTTTCTTTCTCTTGCTCCTAGTCCTCTCCACCTCCTTTTTACACACACACACACACACACTTTCTTATTCATTCTCTTCTGTTTTTCCCTGTCAATGGACTGATTTCCTTTTATCCGCGTGTGCAGCAGATTAGGAGATATTGTATCATGGCCAGGGCAGGCGAAGCTCCTTTCTGTCCCGGACATCTAATTAATGGTAATCCTTTAATCTTCTGCTTGTTGTGCGGACCCCTTGGTCGTTGTCCCATTTGCAGTTGCAGGAGCGAGGGACAGAAAGCTGAGAGAAGAAGGAGAAAAAGGGAGCGAGTGGAGGTGGGAAGGGGAAAAAAAGGGTGTGCCGGCTCAGCAAGTCCCGTCCGATTGCGGGCTGCCTCCTTTAAGGATGTGCCCAAATAAAGGTGTTGTTGCTGTCTTCTGGGCCAGCTTTCCTTTGACTTGTTTGTGGCCCAGTGCATTCACGCTCTCAGATGAATAATCCGCTGTTTGGGGCTTTTTTTTTAGATAACAGCACAAAGAGAGGAGTAGACCGCTTCTCTCCATATTCCACTAGGCTGCATAAATTCTGCATTGCTCGCAGGTCAACACTTCTTCTTCTTTGACACATTCTAAGAAGAACACACACACACAGAAACACATGCATTGAAAGGCAAAGGCATATGAGCTGTGATATAGGCCAATACCTTCATGTATACACACCTCAACCCACAGCCACACTCCCACACACACACATAAACACACATGTCCTCACTAGGTGACAGATGTGTAGTTTCTCTGTAACTCTCACTTTATTTCTCACAAATATCTCACAAATAATGTTGTCGGCTTGGTTGTGTGAACCTTCTGAAGACTTGACACCTGACATTCACGGCATTGTGCCGTGTGTGCAGCCTAGACTTGGTCATAATTAATGACAAGGGGCTTTGGATGCAAATCCTCCCATCTTAATTAACTTCATTAATAGATATAAATAATCACCTTCCACCCGTGTTCATTTGTTAAGCAATAAAACCCTGCTGTAAAACTCCATCTTGGCTCTGTCGTAAACAGTATGCGGTTTCACTCATTAACTCTCCCCTTTTTTACTTTCTCCTTCAGTTGCCGGGTGTGTAGCGGCGGTAGGGTGTGTATGTATGTGTGTGTTTGTGTGGGTATGTGTGTGTGGGAGGGTCGTTGTGGATGAGGGGGCTTGTGTGTGGCACTGGCTGAAACCAAACACTGTGAAAGCATTGTGGCAAGGTTTTTGGATCCATGTGAGAGGTTGCAAGGGCTTATCACAGCAGTTCTCCACCCTTGTTTCATTAGATAAGATTAAATATAGCCAGAACCAGATCTTCATGAGTAATTGCCTTCAGAGAGTGCGTGTTCGCAAAAAAGAAGGAGGCTAAAATAAAAAATAAATACCACAAGCACACAAGCATCTGCATTGTATTATTTATCTGCTGAGGCGCAAGGAGTTTTCCAGGGCAGCACGGCTGCTTGGGCACTTTCAGAGCAACTTACTCCCTGCTCTCGACCCATTATCTCCACGGATGAACCAATCAATGTGGAGGCAGAGGGGAGAGTGCACGGTGCAATAAAGTGCTTGTTTAACACGGGAGCTCAATCCAGGCAACTCCCAAACTTTCACCCTGAAAAATACAGACTGGCTATAGGTAGCTATGTGCCAGATGAGAGACACAAAGGGGCGAGGGAGGTGGGGGGTTAGAGGACAGGAATGGACTGAGAAAGAGGAGGATGAGAGGAGGAGGAGTAGGCAGAGGAGGGAGGGAAAGACAGAAGCAGGGACCTGGGCACTGCAGCAGGAAGTGTTTGTCTGTGTGTGCACTGCACTGCATTGTGCGCCCCAGATTTCACACCTACAATAGGATGGTAGGATCCTTATGGAAGCAAGGGACATCATGCATAGGTGTACACAGAAAACTGTGCCAAACACATTATAATGGAATCTATACAAAATTTCTCTCTCCCTGTCTCTCTCTCTCTCTCTCTCTCACTCTGTCACACACACACAGGGTTTTGTTTCATGTTGGTCCACTTCTTGTCTTTTGTAAATGAGTGTCTCTTTGTCTGTTTACAATTTGAAATGTTGCCTCTCTTAGGATAGAGACTATTTGAAAAAAAGAGACCATAGTCCCAATATAACCTCCTGGGTTAAATAAGGGAAAAATAAAAATAAATAAAAACACACGCAGAGAGAGAGACGCAGACACACATATACAGATGCAAATATACACAGCAACCCAAAGTCAGAGTCAAAGAAGGTACACAGCTAACCTATGCTAGCACCAAGGCAAACACACACACACACACTGTGGATTCAAGCAGGGTAGTGATTAATGCATTATGAACGAGGGCCCAGCCTGTATCTGTCTGTGTCTTAATCACACACTCTGCATGTGTAATTAGCTGGTGAGACTAGCTGATGAATTGGTGCATCCACCCACTGCTTAGACACACACACACACACACACACACGTGCATACTCACAGGCATTGGCATTCATATAGAGACTAACTAACTAAGTAACTAACTAAGGCACAGAAAGATGTGTTAGACCAACACTTGTGTTTATATGCATATTATGTTCGAACACATATTATGTGTCTCACTCACACACACGCACACACACACACACACACGGAGCAGAGCTTCTTCCTTTATTTTGCTCCACTGACCTGTCCCTGTCCCTGTCACCACCTCACACTCCATCACTGATGCCGTCAGCATCACCGCCACCACAGAACCTGCTCTTGTCTGTGTCTCCGCGGCGGACCGGACTGGCAGGTGGCGCCCAGCTGGTAGCGGGGCTGTGGAGCGATAATGACTGATGCTGAGAGCGTGGTCAATTAAGCCACATCTGAAAGAGGGCTCAGGCCACAGGCAGGCAGACAGGCAGGCAGCGGTGAGCAGGCAGCCCAAGACAAAGGGCTCGACTACCCAGGCAGGATGGACAGTCTGGCGTTCCAGCACAGTGTTGAATAGGGGAAGAATCTCGGTTGCATAATTTGGGAGGAAGAGGGAATTCTGGGAGGGCTCAGCAGAGGTGTCTGGACGCTAAATTGAAAGCAATCCATTTCATAATAGTCCTCATTGTAACTATGCTGAAACATATTTACTGAAAATGTATAAATATTGTATTATTATATACAGTATTTGTGTGTGTGTGTGTGTGTTTAAATATACTGTAAATATACTGTGTGTGTTTAAATATACTGTATGTTTGCTTATGCTCAATAAGATACACACTACTGTACATTATGTTCACTAAATAAGATCTGAGGGGTTAGCTGCCTCATACAAGAATTTCATGAAGGATTAGAAAGGGTTATTACACTCGCTACAGTGTAAACACACTGTACACACACACACACACACCCGCACACACACACACATGCAAGTGCAGTAAAGTGTCCTATGTGCAGCTGTAATGCATACAGTAGTAGCTTCATGACTCACAGTAAGTACTGGCTCCTGTCTCACGGTGTTGGCTCTGCTCCCAGATGGCAGGGCTGTGTGCGAAACGCCTCGTACAGTTGGATTATGATCAGCCTGGTCTGCCAACTCCCTTTTGGGGGAGTCCCCACAACACACACACACACACACACACACACAGTCTCTCTCACACAAACACACACACACATATTCACAAAAAAATCCTATCACCACCATTACCCCCCCTTCATCCCAGTGGGCCTGTGCTTGGCCTCTGCCTATCAAAGCAGGAAAGAGAGAGAGATGGAGGTAGCCAGCTGGGGTTAGCGAAAGCTTTTCGCGCTCCGATGCTCACAGCACGTTTCAAATTAACCCTGCGCGCTCCACAAGCCCCTCCGCTGGGAGCCGCGTCAGCGCCCGTGGTCTTATGGACAGCGCTTCATTAGAAAATAGCTGTCCATCCCACTGCATCTCCTCTTCCTCCTCCTCCTCCTCTTCCCTTGGAAGAAAGGGAGAATGAGTGCAAGGCAAAGAGGAGGAGGAGGAAGTGAAAAGAGAAACATTTGGATAGTCAGAAAGCGAGCAGAGAAAAATACACATGGGACGAAAAACAGCAGTGTTTTCGCTGCTCACCGTCACAATCATCCCTTCTCACCTGCTGGTCATCTTGATCGCTCTTCGCTTTTTCTACAAGTTTTGTATTTCTCTCTCATTTCTCTCTCCATCTCTCTCTCTTCTCTTTCTCTCTGGATGTGTATTTTCCTACAGTTTTCTACCCCGTCCCCCCTTTCCCCATGCCTGTTGTCTCCTCACAGCAGATGGCACAGAGAGGGCTAAAAATATATGTGTTTGGACAGGAGTGGTCCCCACAGAGCCTCCCTGAGAAAGCAGGAAGCTGAGGTGGCGATTGCAACGGGATCAAAACACCATTGAGGAGGAGCCCTTCTGTGCAAATGGGCCCATAAGCTTATTGCCCACTGTTGAAATAATCACATAATCGCTGGATTATTGATTTTTACAAGCTAGGGTAGGTGGTGTATAAATTGGGTTAATCTCATTAAAACATATAATCCCACTCATTCTTTGCCTTTCTGGTCATGGATTTATCAAAAACATGATTAATGTAATGGATTGCTATGATCCAATGCCTGTGGGTGTTTTCATCTATAATATACTACTTCATCTGGTTGTCTGTGTGTAATATATGTCTGAGAGGGTGGAGAGAGAGAGAGAGAGAAAGAGAGATATCTGAGAAAGAGAAGATGTGTCGTGGTACAGCAGCATCACGACAGAGAGAAAAAAAGAAAACTTTAGACAGCAGAGCAAGTGACATTCTGGTGACATTTGTTGGCTCGCTGGCATTTTACAAGACAGATGAGTGGAGGCCACAGTTCATATGGGTTTAAACTATGCCTCACACAGCAGCACTTTGGAGACAGATGCTTGCTACTGGCTGGCCCACACACACACACACACAGACACACACACACACACATCCAAACACTGACAGACACTCATATAAACACAAGCAAAAGCAAACACACACCCACTCATAAGAATGGGCACAAATATGCATACAGTACACAAACACATACATACACACACACTGACACACATTGTCTCTGGCTTTATCTCCCCGACACCCATACTCCCACATATGCACATCACAGTAAACTCAAATAACCCTGTGCCGTCTGTTCTGTTGTCTCTGTTGTCCCTCTAAGATTAGAAGTAAATAAGGATGTTTTCACTGCATATGTTCAGTCCTGTGAACACAATCTCCACTGCAGCACAGAGACTGAATAAAGAACATGCACTAAAGTCTCATTAACTTTTTGATCAAGGCAGCCCGCAATGACGTCTCTCAATCTGCATTCAATCCGCAGCATACTGTTCTCTCCTTTCTCAACTCCATCTCCTTCTCTCTCTCTTAAATCTCCCTCCATATCTCTCTTCCCTCGTTTCCCCATACCTCTTTTCCCTATCCCTCATCTATCAGACACTGCTCCATTGGAGCGCACCAGGCCTGGGGATTGTCCTCATAAATTGTGTGTGTGTCAGGTTGAGGCGGAGTAAGGACGAGGAAGTGTGTGTGTGCGTGCGTGTGTGTGTGTGTGTATGTGCGTGTGTGTGTGGGTGTCCGTGCGGGGGGGCTAAGTGAGCAGTAAATAACAAAGGCTTCCGTCATCGTCGCCAGGCTTCCGGCCACGCAAGATTACCCAGACTGCCCCGGCAGGACCGGCCGTTTCCCCTTCCGTGATGAATGTGGAATGGGAGGGGGCCACAGACGGTCTGGCTCTACCTAGCGCCCCTCTCCCTCCCGTCCAAAGAACAGGCACGAGAAAGAAAGGGGGCTGGGCTCCACAGAGGTGTGGGACCCCTGCCGATTTAAATTGATGAGTGTCTTCATTTCTCTGTAAAAGAAGCTGTTTGTCTCAGGCGCAGCGGTAATAACCGATCTCTCGTCTGACACCCCTAACTGCCACCATTCTTCACTCGTGCCATGCCCTCTCTCTCTCTCTCCCCTCTTTGATTTCTACCCTTCTTTTTCTTCTCCTCCCTCCATTGACCCAACATCTGTAACTGCCAGCAGATATCTTATTTTTTGTCCTCTCTTTCTCTCTCTTCTTTTCTTTCTCTTTGTCTTCTATCATCCTCTTTCCTTTTTTATGTTGTTTTTAGAGTAATGAGCACCGTTCTCTCTTCCTGTCTCTGATTCATGTAACCCTGTCTCTATTTTTCCCTCTTTTTCTCTCACATGGGCACTTTTCCTCTGTCTCTCTTTCTGCTCCTCTCCTCTCTTCTCTCACTGTTATCAGATCCTCTTCTAACACTTCTAACACATTTAATTGTCACTCCTGTATTTTACCCACAGAACCCCTAACTCTCTCTTTCTCCCTTCTTCTCTACACCCATCCTGCTTTCACTAATAGCAGTTCACTTGACTTGTGTGCCTCTCTAAATTCAACACTCACCGTTGTGTCACCTCCTCCGCCATTGCCTCCTCATACCTCTTTCTTACTTTCTCCTCCTTACACCCAGTTGATGGCTTACACCCAGCTTCCAAGTCACTTTTTTTCTCCGCACTTTCTCTTGCCCTATCACTTTTTCACTCTATTCTTCCTTCAACATTTAACACCCATTCTGTCACTGCATGCACTTTTGTCATCTCTTCTGTTTCTTAGTGATAGTCTTCGCCATAGAAACAATATGGTGCAATCTCTCTCTCTCTCTGTCGTTCTCTCTCTCTCTCTCTGTCTGTCTCACTGCCCTTTCGCTGATTCATTTATCCTTTCTCTTTCTCTCTGTCTCACTGCCCTCTTATGGCCTGGTCAGAGTACACGATTTCAGCCCGATTTTGCCCCGAATTTGTCGTGTACGACAATCGTGTCCGATTCCGGACGGTCGGGCACGACACCGAACGTGAGTGAGTCGAGTAATGTGACATATTTCACGACCTGCGATTTGTCGTGTGCGACACCCCGACGAAAAGACTGACTTGTCAGACTTTTGTCGGGAGTCGTATGACGTTTTATTTGTGACCTAGTCAAGATTCTAGAGGATTACAACAGCTCCTGTTTAGAAGTTTACTTCTAATTTGTTTATACCGGTGCTATGACGACATGCGACGGGAGCAATACATTCGATGAAGTCTTGTAATGTGGCCAGTCTGTCGACCAAGACGCAGAACGGTTTGTATGGTTCTGAAGTCGTATAGTGTGTCATGGTAAATCGTGAACGACAATCGCAAAAGACAAAAAAATCGTGTCTGACCAGGCCATTACTCACACATTATCCTGCCCCCCCCCCTCTCCTTCTCTTTCTCTCTCTCCCACTGCAGCTTTGTGCTGTACAGTGAATTCAGGTTCATTTCTCTGAAAATACTTACTTAGTGTAATTACTTAGTGCTTGTATTCCCTTTCACACTCTCTTTTCTCCTGGACCCTTTCAAAACCTCGTACATCGTATCAGCACACCCAGTCACCTCATCACTCTCTCCTCTGGCATCTGAAGATCGAGTCTGTTGCACTGATGGATAGCTGACATCAGCCTGCTGATATAATGGGATGATGTGCTGGGACTGGCCATAGAGCTGTGGTTTGGACACGCCACCATCACTGCAGCCCATACCTCCACCACCACCACCACCACCACCTTCAACACTGCCTCTTCTCCTGAGCAAGCTGTCTCTTGGTTACAGGAGGGAGCTCTCCAGGCTTGTTGGTGACAGCCATAAGAAATAAGATAAATTGAGCTGGAGGAGGGCGAGGGAACGAGTGAGAGAAAGAGAAGGAGATAAGGAACACAGAGAGAAAAATAGAGAGAGACAGAGATAGGGACAGTCAAAGTTGTTTTCCAGGAAGGTCCTGAAATAGCTCCATTTTGGAGACCTTGAGAAGTACATCTTGTAAATACTAAGGGGGGGTTGGATCATGGAGGCTGAAAAAAAACAAACCTTATGATGGGCAGGTTATTGTTGTTTGTGTCCTTCTGATATTCCAGCTAAGGCAGTCAATAAAACCCTAATCCCCCCCCCCCCCCACACACACACACACCAGCACCCCAAGATAGAGATAATCACTCCGACACCAACCACTGTGCTTTGACAGTGATGGGAATCTGCATCCAGATGCCCAGTGAACAAAAGCACATATTTAGGAGGCGATCAATGCCATATTTAATAGTTTGACGTGTAACCTCTTTGAGATTATCGACTTCTGTTCCCGTCGGCGGTATCCGGCGGCAAGCGCTTGTGTTGGGAGTGTATTGACTGTGGCGGTGTCGTGATACGGCGAGGCCCCGGAATCCTGGGCTCCACGCTGGCGCTGGCCAACGCCAATGCTGCTGACCCTGGTGACCTTGCACACGCTGCCCACGTTAGCTATGTTTCCCTCAGGACGTGTGTGTGTGTGTGTGTGTGTGTGTGTGTGTGTGTGTGTGTGTGTCTACAGCAAGCACATTTGGCTGTAGCTCTGGGAGTTACGAAAGCGAAAGGGAGGGCAGTATCTCAGCGAAATGTCATTTCATTGAGTCATGGATCAATGTCGTCAATAAAGAGGAAAAGATTATGATAAGTAGACTAAGGGAGAGGTGGTGGAGAAGAGGAGAAGGGGGGGGGGGGGGTATACAGGGGGTAGAGGGGGGTAGAGAGTCCGGAAAATGGTCAGGTTTGCAGGTTTACTGCAAATTCTCTCGCTAACCCTCTTACCATACAGTAGCTGAGTGTTTTTTAAGTATTTTACCTATCATCACTCTTAGGAGGTCTTACCTCTAGGATTGCAACACTGACTGTATATTGCTCTTTACCCCCCCACTCTCCTCCTGTTCTTTTTGTGGGCAATATTCCAGTGTTGCTCTTGTGTCTGTGGGCTAGGGGTGACCCCACACCCTATTAACTATGTTCTCAATCACTGGGCCAAAAACACATTTGCCAAATAGCATGCTATCCTCAACCTCCCATACCCTTCAGCCTCCCCCTACACCCCCAATACTCTCTCCCCTCTCTCTGCCACCAGTTACCATGATATTGCCTCCCTCCCACCTACCAGACCCCTATCACACACACACACACACACACACACCACTCTTCTTTTCCCAGGCAGATAGCAGCCCCCCTTTGTTCCCCATGGTTCCTCTTTATCATGGCACTCTTATTGGTTTATAAGTTGCGGGTAATGATTCCTCCACGCTCCCCTTCTCCTTGCCCTGTATAGGGTTTTATAGGAGCTCTGCTCCGTGGGGGAGGGACGCAAGCAGTTTTATAAAATGCTTGC
Source organism: Limnothrissa miodon (assembly GCA_017657215.1). Lineage (NCBI taxonomy): Eukaryota > Metazoa > Chordata > Actinopteri > Clupeiformes > Clupeidae > Limnothrissa > Limnothrissa miodon. The sequence goes on from JAGFZM010000606.1 coordinate 14,982, forward strand.
GTGTTTTGCTGAGGCAGGTGGGTGCGTGGGATGAGGGCAGGGTGGGGTGTGTGTGTGTTTGAGTGTGGTAAGGTGTGTGTGTGTCTGTGTTAGTGAGGAGGGGTGTGTGTGTGTGTGTTCAGCAATGAAAAACTCTGTAGCACAGAGTACTCTGTAGCACAGAACCGCACAGTTGCATTCCGCCCCTTAAGGAGAATGTATTGAGTTTGAGTTTGGACTCACCCCTGAGTTTCAGCAATCTTGTTGTCCTCCAGAATCATCCCCCCTTTTAATTCATCCTCGAGCTACAACAAGATTCCAGATACACCCATTGCCAATGAATGTCTCTGTGCAATTCAGTTTTTTTATATCATGTTTATTTCACTCAATTCATTCAATACTTTGAACTGTAGCATTTACTGTCTGTCTCTATTTTTCATAGGCTTCCTCTAATTTAAGTGTCTAGAGACCGCAGATTTGGTGGCTCTCTGCT
>JAGFZM010000606.1:25453-47712 GCA_017657215.1 Limnothrissa miodon
TAATACTTGACAGCTAGAAAGCTCCCATCTAACATAGGCCGCTGTTTATTCCTGTGATAGATGACACTTGCAGTTGCTGACAGGTCATATGTTTTAATTGATGTTAGTTTATTCACAGTTTATCAGCAATTTACCAGCAATTATTTATGTACTGTGCTTACAGCTTAAAATAGTAGTATAGTATTGTATAAATACTCTTTTGACTACACTAGGTCTCAGTATTTGTCCTAACTGTGAATTACACAGCACACAGTGTGCACACACTAACCTAAATTATTGGACTGCCTACTACAGCAGCACCAGGAAAGCAATGAGGGGTTAGGTGTCTTGCTCAAGGGCACAGCTTAAGGACACGGCTCAAGGGCAGTCACTGTCCACCCTTTGGTATCAAGCTAGAAGCCTGAAGCAGTAGACCACGGCTGCCACCAGTGTCTGATTTTTAAGCTACGACAGGGTCTGATATTTAAGCTATAAGCTACAACAATATGCTCTGAATTATACTACAAAATAAATACACCAAAAACTAAAAAATTGCAAACAAAATTATTAATTTGAAAAACACGCTTAGACACAGATACCTAACAATGCATAGAGGGCAAATATTTGACCCTTACATAAAGACACTGTAAGGTCATTACTGGGCTTTAAGTGTCCCATTGATTGCTGTGTAATAACATGGCACAAATCACAGAGAACAAGAATGTTTTCATCAATTTCGGCTTATGGCTCAAAATGCCATGTTTTTTTTCTCCTTCATCTGATATTCCACCTCTATCTGCAGGTGACTTATTGAGTTAACCTTCTAGAATTTTGGCAGACAGAACATCTAACATTTGGATAAAAACATCTTCTGGACAAAAAAATCTTCTGTGTTCTCTGTACCTTTGAAAAAAAAAAAAAACTCACCACCATCCACCATCCTTAGAATTATAATCCATGTTGTCTGCAGCTTTTTTGGAACCGGCTCGCTCACCCGTCGGTTCTTCCAAAGCCTCTGAAATGGAGAATTATATTTGGTTAAAAGACATAAAGTGAAAGGGAGTCTTTTCTCCTGTGCCCATCAGCAGGCTCCAGCTGAGAACTTTATTGGATAGTGCAGATTACAGAGGAACGAACGCACAGAGAAAGGGGGCCACAAACAGAAAGGATTTAGCTCGGGGGCTCAGCCCGTTTGAAAACGGGACAAATAGGCCCTTTTTTACTGATACACACGCACACACTCACATGCGCAAGCACAAACACACACACACACACACATACTCCCTCTCTCTTTCTCTCTCTCATACACACACATATGCACATTCTCTGTCTTTCTCTCTCTCTCTCACACACACACACACACACACACACACATTAACCAACACCAGCATCCTGGTCCTGTAAATCCTTTTCATCAGTTTTCCAGGAGCTTCAGTGACAGGACCACAGGAGGTTCCCACTATCTCAAGGGCTTAGCCTCCGTCTGAGGGGGTGGTGGGCGGGGAGAGTGAGGGTGTCTATATGGGGGTGTGCAATGGGTGTGTGGAATTGGAGGTTCCCACTGTCCCTGCGGCTTAGCCTCAGTCTGAGGTGGTGGCGGTGAGCAAGGAGAGTGAGTGGGGAGAGTGGGTGTGGGTGTACATTTGGTGTGTGGGATCGGGATGGAGGATGAGGAGGGTGGGGTGGGTGGTGTAGGTCCAGTGCATCTCACAGGGCCTGCTGGCTGGCAGGAAATTAATTAAGTAATTATCACGCCATGAGGTGTGGGAATGAAATATGCATGAGCCATGATTGGGACGTTTGTGATTGTGTAATCTAATTTCAGCCATGCCTACCTCCCCTTGAGTCAGGTGTCTGCTGCCACGCCGGAGCATGATGTGCACCCTCAAACACACACACACACACACACATACACTCAAACACACGCATGCACAGACACAGTTACACATAGATACAGTATGTGTGTGCGACACATGCACAGAGACACACATACATACATCAACTACACTTACAGTACTCTGTCTAGGAGGCATGCCCACACACATGGACACACACACACACGGTAACAAAAAATCCACATTACAAAATTCCCCTGAGGACTGGTCCAGTATGGAACAAGCCATCCTACATTTTCAATATGTGATCTGAGGACATTCACAAACACCATTAACCTCATTACTAACTCATCACCACCACACACATAAATGATATTAACCTCAATTGCAGAGCGACGAATTTCTACAACGTGTACATGGTTGTTTGTACTAATTTCTCATTATGTTAATTAAAAACGGTTAATCAGCTCAGACTAGTCTTCATGGAGATAAAGTCCCAGCAGCAGATTACAAGTCCTTACCCAATCCAGATAATTGTATTTACACAACTGTGAGACTAACGCGCCACTGTGCAATTATCATGACGAACAGCTATTGATTGATGTGCCAATGTAAATCACGTAAATGCAGTGGCCTCGGCGAGCACTGCTGTAGTTTGCCGTGTTGGCTTAATGCGAGTAGTTTGGAAGGAATCGTTCTTTTGTTGTGTTTTGCTTCTCCCTCTGTTTGGCTTCTCTGAATGATCCCCTGCCGTGTTATCGATGGGAGACGGCTAATGTGGAGGAATGCACCGACTCCCCTGCAAGCCAGCCCTGCTGCCAATAGGGCGCCCCTACAGAGAGGAAGTCAATAGAGCTAGAGACATCAGTGGCCGCAGGACGTGCCGCACAACAGACAGACATGAAAGAGAGAGAGTCAGGGAAACGTCAACACTTGCTCACGCACACACACACACATATACACACAAAGTATAAACGCAGACACAAAGACACAAGAGCACACAAAGGACATACACACACTCGCTCACACACACAATATTACACAGTTTGCAGATAAAAATGCAGACACAAAGGCACATGCGTACACAAAGGCACACACACACACAAATATATATGTCAACACACAATTACACACACACTATTACACAGTTTCCAAGTATAAACGCAGACTGAAAGACACATGCACACACAAAGACACACACTCACATTCAAACACACTCACACATACACACTTTGCAAGTATAAACAAACAACCATATATGCATACACAGACGCAGGCTCACACACACACACACAGACAACCACAAATATAAAGTTTACATGTATAAACACACACACAGACACATATATAAATACACACACACACACACACACACATGCTGGCATACCCCGATCTCCTCCAACCTGATTGTCCATTGATCCAGGTGCCGGCTTTCTCCCTTTGATTTAAATAACTCACATGCATTCAGTCTCTCCTTGTATTAGCTCCATCGGTCCTGTCTGGGCCCGTCCCACTCATTCCCTGACGGTTCATCATGTGTTGCCACCATCATTTGTTTCCACCTGTCACTGGACCATGCTTGCTGTGTCCACTGTCTACTGTACAGTATGTTCATGGTACATGATGTGTCCCGGCTGACACTTGCTTTGTTGTCCTCCGTACAGATAAGATATTTCAAGGTCAGTCAAATCTGACTGTCTCGTTTTCTTTCATTCTGTCTGTCTTCTGTTTTTCAGTAATACCTATTCTTATCCGTTTCTCTGTCTTCGCATTTCCCTCTTTCTCTTTTTCTCTCTCTCGGCCTATCTGTCAGTCTTAGTCTTTCCAATTCTCGCTCCCTCCCTCTCTCTCCTGATATGTCTGTCTTTGCCCTTCTATCGCTCATTCTCTCTCTCTCTCTCTCTCTTTGCCTTTCCATCTCACTCTGTCAGTCTATCTATCTGTCTTTGCCACTCCATAAGTCTCTCTGTCCATCAGCATGTCTTGTTTGTGTTTCTGTAATCCTGTGTGATTAATTCTCTGAGCTATACTTTTCCCCTGTTGTGTACTGTATACGTCTGGAGTTCTCTAAATATGTCTCCACTTACCGACACAACCCAACACAACACCTTGATATATTTCTCCATTGTTTGTTTACTGTCTCTTGCTCTTGATAGGCTGTCAGCTGTTTGTCTGCCCATCCGTCTCTCTCTCAGTCTGTCCGTCCGTCTCTCTCTCTCGATATACAGTACATTACAATTTTAGGCATTTTTAACTCATGCAAAGGACTGCAAGGTGCCGATCTGGTTGGTTCTTCCCCCCGTGGGCAAACGTGAAGTTCATGTGTTGTGCACTGTTGTGTTGTGTGACGTGCTGGGAGCATCTACAGCATAAAGGGCACCCCTGCGCTTTGTACAACTGTCTGGGAAAAAAAAGAAAGCCAAGTCGACATGAAACAGAGACATGAGAGAGGGGGCGCCGAGAACAAAGGCTCGTGTTTTTTGGCCTCCTGCGGGAGTGGCCCCCCGTCTCATCTCAAAGAAAAAGAGAAAGTGGGAGAGAGAGAGGGAGGGAGAGAAGGATGACTTCCTTTGACTTCTAAAGTCATTTTCTTTTCTTTGGTTTCCTTTCCGTCTTTCGTTTGCTTCTTTCAAGGTGCCACCATGGGAGCGTAACAGGATTTGCGGGTGCCTGTGGTGTGATGTTCCCCGGTTTGTTTCACCAGCAAGTGGCTCTTTCAACAGCACTGAGCATTGTGAGCCCAGTCTCATGCGGCTGTGTCTTTGAGCACAGGTCTTTGAGCGTAACAGAGCAATAGTGATAGAGTGATTTCAGATTGTTTCCAGGAAAAAGGAGTATCATTTTGCTTTTCTTCCTCTCTCTCGCCCTCTCTCCTGTGTGTGTGTGTGTGTGTGTGTTTGTGTGCGTGTGTGTTTGTGTTCCTGAAAGTGTTTGTGATTCAGCAGGAAGCAAATATGGCTTCACCTGGAAAAATGACCATAAGGATGGGTACTGTAGCCATGAGTACCTGAGTACTGTGAGGTGAGTGAGACAAACACAGAAGGTGTGTAAGTTAATGAATCACTGTGGGTGTGTGTTTAAGACAGGGAGTGAGCGAGAGAGTGAGTGATGTGAGTGTAACTGTAAGGGTGCTTTCTCGCCTCACTGAAATGGAACGTAGATTGCTTGCCCCCAGGGATCCGTTCGATTGAATATATGTGAAAAAGGCAATTGCACCCTATTTCACAACAAAAAGAACGCTTCTGGAACGCCTGGAGAGGTGGTCTCCACTCGTTTCCAATCGAACTCTAGAATGGTTCGTTTACAGTGTGAAAGCTGTCGGATCGTTCTCTCCCGTAGCCTGCAAGCCTATATTTTTTCCGCTGAAATTTCAGGTTAACTATTATGGTCGTTCATGTGTAACACCTGTGCCAACATACAGTATATTATTTAATGTATATCTCCAAATAAATTATTGGCAGCATTTAGACTTTTTTTTTTTACTTTTTAGCAGTTCATCCAGCCATTCACTCTATGGACTTACTACACTCTAAGTGAGTAAGCACAACAGGAAATGAAACATGGCGACTTTTAGGCCTTTTTGACATGGATTTATTCCCTCATTCTGGCATAATAATCAAAGAACTTTGCAGCTTACCATGAGATTAGTGGTTTGTAGTACTTGATTTGGACAGATGGAGGGACTATTTTTAGATGTAGTAGCAAATTGCCTTGATTGCTGTGCTGGAATGAAAATATAGTTCCAGGTCACATCAACTCCCATTTAAATGAATAAAACAGGTGTTCTCCTATCTTATCTTTTCTTATAAAGCATGTTTAAGGCAAGCCATCATATCATCACTCTAAATCATATTCACATAATATGATCATATAATCATATACTATTAATCAGTGATGGGGATAACAAAATTAAATATAAACAACAATACAAATTTATTTATAAATTAATGGATAATCAAATGACTTTATCTATCTAATTACTTACACTGATACCATTACTGCCAATTAAAGTGTTACTGTCGTAACCTGTGGGCCAGACATAAATGTGCATGTCATTGCATTTTTTTGCTTGGCCTCCTTACCCGTGTAGTTTCAGACAGATACCTCACACACCTCAAGTGAAACTGCATAATCAGAGCTTTCCAACCCAACACTGTTACTCACAAGGGTACAGTACACAAGAAAATCAGCGTTGATTTGACTTCAAAATTAGCCCAATTAGTCTATTAATGCAGTGTTTGACTGTCACACTATTCTTTATGGTGCAAGACCATAATCTCTACCCAAACAGCAAATGGCATGTCAAAAAATTTAAAAATGAAAATATTGTCTCTGATATCCCCATCTAGCGTCCGACTCATCCTCTCAAGTTTTGCCTATAACAGATTTATGAATGTATATATGTATGTATATATTTATATATGTACATTTATGTATGTATATATATATATATATATATAGATAGATAGATAGATAGATAGATAGATAGATAGATAAAGTCAGCCTGCCCGCTTGTCAGGTAAACTGGAGGAGTCAAATGTATCCTTTTAGAACGTCTCTCTCTTTCGCTCCCTTCCCTTCTCTTCCTCCTCTGTGCCTCGACCATAGACTGTATATAATAAATGGACAAAGCATCTGTGACGTCACCCATAGAATTCCTTAACAGTGAAAATGAAGCCAAAATCGGGGGTTATGGGCGCTGCCATCTTGGACGGTTAAGTCAACGTTCTAAACCCGCCTACGCCGGGTCCGTCCAATTAAGGATAAACCATAGGCCTCGACAATAGCCCTCACTCCCTCACCTTAACAGGAGGACTGTAAGCACAGCCAAAGCTCCATTCTGGAACTCCGCCCGCTAGCCTCCCTCCTCTTCTGCTCTTCCCCTTCTCTTCTCTCCTCTCCTCCACCCCCCACCACCTTTCCTCTCATCTCTTCCACCCTCAGATCTTCTCTCCCTCCCAACAGTTCCTCCCTCATCTCATTGTCTTAGCACTTGCTCTAGATTACCCCATTTTTATTAGACTAATGGCATTTCAAAGACACATTAGAGTTCCAGAGCTTAGTTTCTCTCCCCGAGCCAATTAGAGGCCTCTGTGAAGGCGAGGACACAGGCGACATGACAAGCACAGAGTGGAGGCTTACATGGGTGCACAAATAATATTAGTGGAAACACAAACACAAAATATTGCCCTACTTGCTACGCCATCGACCAGCGAGAATATGGTGCATTAGGACAAATGTGTTTTTGCCCTGTTAATGAGAGGGACTCAGCAGAATGAAGAAGAATAAGAAGGAAGAGAGGGAAGAAAAGAGAGAGAGAGAGAGAGAGAGAGAGAGAGCAACGAAAGCAAAGAACAAGATTTGCTACGGAGAAAGAAATACTTTTTTTCTTAATGTTTACAGAAATTGTACCCAATAAAAACTTAACTCGTTAAGCATTTTGTATAAATAACAAATATGCCACAGTTTTAGCCTCTTGATGATATGTCATTAAAAATGCCCTTTGCAATTGATCTTGACAGCAGGGAAACAGCTCTGTTAATGGCCTTGTCTGAGGAAAATCCATAGAAATGTGACACTAAACTGCATGATTTTTCTCAGATCATGCCGACCAAAAATGTTCCTAAGCCCGGGCCCAAGTCAGCTGAGTGCATGAAAGGTCAGATCTTTAGCTCATCTATTAAGTCTGATACAGTACACACCCTGATGGCTCTAATGCTCTGGCCCTAATGCTTTTAAATTAATTTAATTTAAATTAATCTAAATAATTAAATGATTTTTTTACACACACACACACACACACACACACTCTCACACACACACATACATGCACACACACACAGAGAGAGAGCTAGTGAAGTCCCTATCCCAGATATTTTTCGACACTGAATTGTATTTGTACTGTACTAGACCAGACTAGCGGGGTAGTTTGGAATAATTCCAACAAGCTTGCTGAGTGCTGTCGGAAGGACAAGAGAAATTGGAACAACATACTGTACATCAAATATTGTAGTGTTCCTTATAACCTCTCTCTCTCTCCCTTATTTTATCTCTCTTTTTTTCACTTTCAGCTCTTCTGCACAGCCAAAGCCCGCAACTTGTGCCCATTACTAACTAACCAAGGAGGAAGACTGTAGCCAGTGGCGTGCACAGACATTTTGGGGGGCAAGTGCTCCAGTGGGTAAAAGGGCACTTTTTGCGCATGTGGAAGGACATATATAATACCAATAACAACCGTGTCACTATAACCGTGTCACAACACAGTGTGCAAATGTCTGCAAGCATCGCTGAAAGTAATAATCAGTAAAGGGCCGCATCTTTAGACAGTCTGACTGTGTTATAACTTTCTCACGGGAGACACCTATTAAATACAGTTTAACCCATCTTACCCGAAGTGGAACAGTAGTTGACGATAGAAATGAAGATCCATCCAGAAGCATACTCATAATCATGTCAAGGTTTTAGTTATTTCTGCAGTTCCGTCTTTTAAAAGTCTGGTACCGCATCTTCCCAAGACTTTGTATTTATCCACAGATTTCCGTGAGATCATCCTAAAATTTGTAACGAAAACTACACATTCAATGGGCTCAAAGGAGCTCTCCTTTATGCGCATAACGCCATGCATAGCATAACGTGATATTTTTTAACCGTGATATGAAAACAGGTAGGAATAGATTAAAGTGGGGTTGCCTAATGGTAGGCTACATGTGAAATGCTTAAGTTAACAAAATGAAGCAGGAGAAAACTGCCTGCCATGGACTCCAGTCGCTATGCTATGCTGCTGCAACGCGGCTACATTGAATGGACTGTATGCATGTTCACATGACAAAGGAAGTGAGACAGAGGTCGGGGTGTGTGTGCAGAGGAGGCACACATCGAGCTATCTTTTTCACACGCTTTTAATCGTGCAGCTTTCCTAAAATATGTCAACACTGGCCACAGTAAACTATATATATATATAAACTTTCAGGCCATTTTTTTGGACAGAAGGCAGAGGGGTAAGTGCTTTAGCACCACCTCGTCTCTATCTGTGCATGTCAGTGACTGTAGCCAACATATTCCTTTACAGTGTCTTCCACAGACTGGACAATTGTCCCTCAAGAACAGAAACAAGAAAAATGACACAGTCTCCTGAAAGCACACATCTATGTCAAAGAACAGACCATTACCTCTTTGATACCTGTCTCTGTGACAAGCATGGTGCAAACATGGTGCAACCATTTTTGAAACAGGGAGAGAAAAAGAAGGAAAGAAAAAGAGAAGCAACATGACATATTAAAGAAAAAGGGAACAGAAATCATTTCCATCATGTCCCCTCCATTCTTCCAATCGTACTCCCACCCTTTCTCCTGTACCATATTCCCCTCTCCTGTATGCGTGCCCCCTCCACCAGGCCTTTCTGCCACCTCTCTGATGAGGTGAGACTAGCGTTAGGTGGATGCATGCCCGGGCGAACAGCACACGCCCACACCTGTGCCTTTTTATAGGAGTCTAATAAGACTGCTGCCGACCATCGCTTTTCCACCAGACACTGGTCTTACTGTGTGTGTTTTGTGTGTGTGTGTGTGTGTGTCTGCATGCGTGTGTGTACCTGCTGCATACTGTACAACCTGGTGTGAGCAACAAGTCTGCTACAGGGTCCAGTCTGTTATTACCGCTAATTGGTTGCTCAAAGGCTTATCAGATACCTGACGTCAACGGTGCAAGAAGCCACTCGAGTCTTTGATGGTCATGTGCTGGAAACTAAACAAACTCAATTAGGATACATTTAAGTGAATGATATTCTGCAGCACTGGTGGTGGTGATGTTTTGGGGTCTGTTACATACGGATCTGTTAGTTCAGCTACAGTACAGTACTGCCTACAGAACTGCCTCATTTTTTAGACAGCGCCACAATCCCATAAACTAATACAAATCTTTGACAGCACAGAAAAGTTTGTGTGTATTCCATGTGGATAATGGGCAATGTTTATGTAACAGGATGATTTAATAGTAATGATGAAATTGCAACCTAAACTAGACAGCACACAAACACACACACACAAACGTCTGCTGACAAAGTCTGCTGCTAAAGATGCTGTTGGTTCTGCAGGTGCTTGGTTCTGGACTCGAACACTTCTCCTCTCTGTTTCCCTCCTCTCTCTCTTTCTCTCATTCTTTCTCTTTCTCTCTCTCCTTCTCAGCAGCTGGGCATCTGTGGCTGCGGAGCTCATTGTCACTTGGCGGCCCTCTGCATCAAACCCATGATTAATAGAATAGATCTTTTCAGCGCTCCCAGCCTCCAGCTCTTTCTCACCTTCTCCGTGCACTGCTCTTTTGCTCTAACTATCTGTAATTTTCTCTCCATTTGACTCCATCCCTCTCTCCCTCTCAATCCTATAAGCCCAATTCCAGCCCAATGCAGTCTCTCTGTGGGCATTTCTCCTTGTCTTTGCATTGTTCCATGTCCTCACTCTCAAAGCGTATTACAGTATACACACTCGCAATTCAAACTCAATAGTAAAGTCTGCCAGAATTATATACATTAAGGTCCAAATTTAAGAAACCAATCATTCACCGTTTCAGCGATGTCTTTCGCGGGCCGAACCAAACTCATGTAAAATATAACGTGCGGTCACACGTCGGTTTCGAGTCTTTTAACTCCTCCTGTGTCACCTTGAGGCGCGACAGCATGTGCTATCCCGTGGTAATTACGCTGGGGACGTCAGTGCACGCGGCAGAGTTCAGTCATTCTGGCCGATACAGCTAAAGAGTGTGATTTCATGTCTCTGCCCATGGACAACCTCCCTTGGTTTCGTGTCCTCTGTGAGAAGTTCATGTTTTATTCAGACCTGTGGCCTGGGAAGCATGGCTGTTCCAAGGCTTCAGGTGCATTTTAGTGTACTGTAAGTCAAACCTCTCTGCGCAGGAACACTGGGGGCCAGGGAGCATCAGGCCGGGGTGAATTTCTTTTCATCTGCTCAGTGTTTTTTTTTTTTTTTCTCTTTTTTTTTCTTTCCCTCCACTCGCTCTTGGGGATGAGTTCATGGCTTTTAGTGTCGACAGCCTTGTGTGCTCCTCCTGGCCCATAAAAAGAGATGTTTTCGGGGCCCTGAATCTTCTGCAGATCTCCACTTGTCTGTCTCTTTGCTTCACCCTCCATTGGATCAGCACAATTTCATTTCTCCATTACTGCCTTCTTTCAGGCCGGATCGTGTTCTCTGCCCTAAAATTGAATCACGCTCAATCCCTTTAGCCCGCCTTCCCTTCTCTTCCTCTCGCTTTTCCTCATTCTTTTGTCCTTTTCCTCTCTTCACCTCTCTGTTGCTCTCTATCTATCTATTCCTCCTCCTCTCTCTCTCTCTCTCTCTCTCTCTCTCTTTCTACACAATATGTCTGTGCTCCCACTCCTTCCCATGTTCTCCCCTTTTCGTCCTTCTATCACACACACTCTTCCTACTTACTCTTCTCTGTCCTTTCTTTCTCACACTTTCTTTCCTCTTTTCTTCACTCTCACTATCCTTCATTGTTTCTCTCATTTTCTCTCCTCCCTTCCTTTCTCTCTCTCTCTCTCTCTCTCTCTCTCTCTGAGGAGTTGTGAGTAAATGATGCATAGCCAGGCTCAGACACTGAGCGATCATTAATGAGGTGGGCCAGGTGAACGGGAGAGAGGGAATACAGAGAGATGGAGAGAGGGACGGAGGGATGGAGGGAATAAGAAGGAGCCATGAGAGACATGTTTCACCCCTCAAGCACTTGCCTGTCCCTCTATCACCCAAACCAGAGGTTGTTTGTGTAAAATAGGGGGTTTGCCGCTTTTGGTGTGCACATAGTCATCAATCAGCATGCACACATAGGACCCAGGGTGCAAAGTATAATTTTATTTTATTTTATTATTTTTTATTTTCTTGGAGGGGGGAGGTCACATTGTGATCACACTCTACTCTCAGCAAGCTTTATGAAATGAATACAAAAAAATTTGTTATTTTTGAGCCATTTGCCACTTCTGTAACTTGCCTCCCTCCAACACACACATAAACATGAACAATGTATGCAGTTCCACAAAAGCAGAATATTTATTTGTCACAGACACTATGATAGACATTTACAATGATCAGTAGACTGTAGTTCTAGTAGCAATGGTTATAGTAACCATTGGTTACGCCAAAGTTCTTGCAACCAGAAATAAACAACTCTCATTTGACATGTTTTTCTCCTCAAGATTTAAATTATTAGAAGGCTGTTGCAAACATCCTCCTCTGTGTTTAGAACCCCTTGCTCTCTGTGTGCGTTTTTATTATTATAGATTTTAGCCTGAACAAAAAAGATCTCAAAGAAGATAAACATAGCCCAGTGAACTTACTCCACCATTAATTTTGTTTTGCCAGTTTCTACATTTGGAATAAAATTATATATATATATATAATAATCCATCAAAACTAAAACTACCAGAGGAAAAAATGTTCAATTTGCAATCAGATAAGCAGAGGCACAGTTTACACATTCAAGAATATGTTTAGAATAAGAGCTATACATCAGAACATTGTAACACACACACACACACACACACACATGCAGACACACATACACATACATAACTTTCACATGGCTACCTATGGCATAAATGTCACACCACCAACCTCACGCATAGAAAGCGTTCTGTTCCTGTCCATGTTCTTAAGCTATAATTTGCATGTGTATTTATACATCCATGACTACAGGTGGCAAGTACAGAATCAGGGCTGCCAACTTTTCTTTTCTTTTCTTTTTTTTCCCATTGTGTACATTCACATTTTTGTACATTTCGATATATGCATTTGATTTTGTAAACAGAACAGAAACATAAAATGAAACAGAAACAAAAAATGAACAGTGCTATATGTTCACAAAGTCTGCATATGTCATATGCATATGCTGTTTGGTGTACATGACTGTGGCCTTCTTGCCGGCCTTAATAATTTTGGGTGAAGGCTTTTGTTAAGAGCCACCACAGAAAACACCCTCCCACAGAAAACACTTTTATTAACCTGGTCATGTCACAAAGGCTACTCATCTCCCTACAGTGCTAGTCAGGATGATTCAATTGAGCTGATTTTCTCCCATTCAGTAAACAGGGGGAAGAGTTGTAAAAGCTGAGCTAGATATTATTACAAATATTTTAAAAGTTCTACCAGGCTACCCAAATAAAATTCAAGATATTTCAAATTAATATTACATATGACACACTTGTCTTGAAAACACGGTATTAACATGAATTGCACCGTTCTTTTACAATACAATACAAACCGTTCTTTAATAGGGTACGTCTCGTTCAGAAGTCTTTAACATCTAACGTTAGAGCAACAACCTACCAAAGTACTTCTAGTGTATACTGACCTGTGATGAGCTCAGCTAGGGCTCTCGACATTGTCAGAACACATAGGCTAAAATCAATTAAGAAACCATATTTTAAGTTTAAAGTATGATTACGCAGCACACTGGCCTGTGTACGTGCCTGTTTGAGAGATCTTCAACACGCTTGCACCTGAGAATTTTTAATAGGCACATCCACTGTCAAACTCGCGCATCTAATCCCGCCTATGATATCAGCTTCAGCTCGCAAATGCAGTGTAAACTAAGGTGCGCCACCTACGTTAGGGGAGCACTCTGCAGGCTATAAGACAATTCTGCGTATTTGGCTTTGTGGAATTGATCGATCGCAGGTAGTGTTTGAGCTGATGCAAAGATTAGCGTGTGACATTGGAAGTATGGCGTGTGAAGACAGTCAAAAGAGTGTGTCTCACGCTCAATGCGTGTGTGTTGGGAGCCCTGCAGCATTTAGTTTATATAATGGACCAAACACATAGTGTGTTCAGCTGAATTAGGCAGCCGTGAAGCCGTTAAGTCAATTAGGTTTGGTCTTGTCTTTTAGTGCAACTCTGGCAGAAGCCGATCTCTTAAGACTCTCGATTCTTCCAGGTCTGCACACACACTCTAGTACTGGTATTTACTCTGAAAAACAAATAAGATGCGGCAGGCTTAGTGGAGTGTAGGTCTGATGTCCAACCCACTGCCCTGAGATGACATTAAAAGTCCTGCAATTTAGAGAATTACTGTAGCTTGTATGCGCTGAGTCGCCGCATTAGTGCTAAATTCATAATATTTATGCAAATTATATCTCCCTGAACAATGAGCACATTAGGATCTGTAAACTGCAATTTGTTAGGGCATACAGTTCATTTGACAAAGGTGATGATGGATGTGTTTCAAGGGGCATGTCCACCCATCTCTGATGGAACACTAGACATTCTGGGAGCATTAGCCTACGTGTCATCTAGTCAGTGTCACTTCACCTTTTCTGTCAGGTGAAGCCATCAGAAATTTCATATGCTTTGGCTTCATAACACACAGCAGTGAAATCATTCTTACATCCGCCATCACGCAAGTGGCTATTTCAGCTGCCCTTTCCAAAAGTGGAAAGTAAAGTGCTTACAAATTACCATGTTTTTTTTTTTTTTTTTTTTTTTTAAAATGGATATTTTGCATATTTTCCAGCTCTATGTTTTTTTTTTTTATACCTTGTGTTAGCTTTAGGCAAGGTGTTACATTTCAGTACACAGGACTGATGGACTTGAAAGAAGGTGAGGACACCAAAAAATAAAAAATAAAATTAAAATCTCCATTTTTCTGGACTGTTCTGTCACCTTTAATTTCATTAGGCTGCTAAAGCAGAGGGACAGCAGAATTTCTGGGGCAACAATCAGAGTAATAGTGCAGCAGATGCAATCTGCTAAAAGCCCCGTGGCACAGAAGCCCAGGTGTGTTCGAGGATTAGAGTTCAACAGAACAGGTGAACCAGCACAGGACACATACATACGGACCCACACAGACATACAAGCAAGCACACACACACAGACACACACACACACACACACACATACAAACAAGCAGACACATAATACATAATGGGCTACGGACAAAGGCATACATTGGACACAGGCACACACACACACAGAGATCGCTCCAGTAGCCACAACCTTAGAGGCAAGGACAAACTCTCGAGTTGGCACACACTGACAGGGTTTACCATCAGTTTTATTAGATGCTAAAGGCTTTGGCATGCCAGAATCCTCATCCCTCAATTTGAACTTGAGTTGAGGTCACACTTCTACAAGTTCCTTGTGAGAGCCATGGGGTGGTAGATTTGAACCACTACACATCTACATTGTATCCATCCTAAAACCCTCCTCCCCAGAGACAACCAGGCCTATTACTGATGCGGCCCATCCACCTTCCCTACACTCTTAAAATTACAAGATACTCTGGTTCTAAACCCCAACCCTTTACGCAACTCTTCAAGAAACTCTCAGAGACTCTAAAAACTAAGCCAATGCTGTTGTATGTATCCTGATATAGCACAGTAATACTGCATTTAGTTTTATATTGCTGCACCTTTCAAAAGTTATAATGACTGTGCTTGTGTGTTACTAGGCAACCACTCAGATGAAGGAAATATATATTTGTTGGAATAGAATTGATGTTTAGGAATAAATGGCTATATTTTTTGTTGCTGTGGCTTTGTCTAATGAAACCAAGCTAGGTATGTGTGGCGGTAACTGTTTTAGACAACAAATAGTCCCCTTGAGTCTATTCTACACCAAGAATATAGCTCAGCCGAGGGGCTTTGCTCCACTCACTGTATGGAAAGTCCTCTCGGGCCTTACTGCCTAAATGAAGAACCGAACAACCTCATCCCCTAACCCTGCAATACATGCTCACTTATTGCTCAAGCTTACATTTCTCTCTCCTTGCAACCTCTATGACAGCTTAAAGCTCTTTTTGCAAAATACTCTTAAATACTCAGGCAGAGTATTGGAGATATAGAGTGAACCACACATACTCACATGATATCCACCAGCAATGTCTTTTGGGTCGGGTTTACATCCACTACAATGCATGTTATTTTTTTTTAATAAATAAAGAAATAAAATATTCAATCAAACTAACATGTTTCTGTACAGTAGAACTCCCTTCGAACCCTATCAGAGAACCATGAGTGCTTTTAGGGAATGTTCCCTACTCATTCATTAGCCCAGTTGGAACGGCGTGAAGCTGTTTGGGGATTGCTCATCTAAGATTAGTTGCTACTGAAATCTATTAAAACATCAACACATTCTGTCGACAAGGAATAATTAGTATTCTGGATGGGTCAGTGTTATAATCCTGAAAATAATATTCAATTATCTCTTCGCTGACTTGCATCTCACATGTCCTATTAATAGATTCTCTTCTACATTTCGTCCTGATATTAAGTCTTTGCTTTTTCTAGAAGTCTAGAAACAAAAGGCCAAACTGATGCTATTGGAGATATTAAGGCTCTCTTGATCATTACGTTTGATAATAGCTCTGTACCTCCTCATTGCCGCCGCATGTATGGATTGCAACCCTCTGTATAATTAGTTTTCTCTCATTTTACCCATGAAGGCACCACATGCAATTACTGCACCTTCTTTTTCCAGCTGTCTTTGTCAGCCTATGGGATTCCTGTGTGTGTGCACAGTGATGATAGAGAATAGCTTGCGATGTCTTATCACCATTGTCATCCGCCTGGCAATTAGTCAGGAGATCCACCTGAGATAAATGCCTCAGATTTAGTCAGAGTCCTGCTGTGTTTCATTGTCACAAGCATTGATATGGAACAGCCGCCACAGGCATGACACAACAATAGTCTTTGGTGGCAGATGGTGGCATGATCCCAGCTGCACTGTTACCGAGTCAAAGTACCGAATTCTTCCCTCGCTGCAGATAAGTGACTGCAGCATATTCTCTGTGTTACTAATCTTAATGTTTTTTTTTTTCTCTCAAAGCTGTTCAGGCCAGAGCTTTAGAAAACAGTTCAAGTCTCCATATTGTATCCACTGGTTAGTTTTATAAGTTATGAAGGTTATAGGAGGGGCAGGGGAAAAATACAAAGCTTTACGGTGTAATTGATGACAACACAACAGTTCTTCACAACAGAAAAGCTTCAACAAACAAAAACACATAGAGTGTCGCGGAAGTCTGTGGGAAGCAACACTGTGCAAGTACTCATTTTCAGTGTGCGAGAAAAAACACTTCTCCCCCAAATGTCTCACATTGCCAATCTATTTCTGGTAGGCTGACAATTGAGAATAAGTGGTGGTACTGACTCTGCTTTTAGAGGCCCACTGTTCTCTTTGGAGAGATGAGTGTTTTTCACCACATTACCATTAATAAAAAGGGGCAGGTGAAAGAAATCATTACTTAAATATATCTTTTTGTTTAATTGTTTTTAGCTGTTCTTTTTTTTTTATTATATAGCATGAATGGTGACTTCCTGGCGCTGTAAAGCACATTCCTTGAGGCTGTATCTAAAGCTTGCCACACATTAGGCCTTCATTGAAATTGATCTTGCCCACCGTTTAATGTCCTTGATGTGGCAAGAGAGACATCAGGAAGATGGAATGTGTGATGGGATGTGACGGACCCACGTGCTTTGACTTGCCATCCTAAAGGAAACTGCAGGACACACACACACACACACACACCAGTGTGGCTCCGGTGCTGCCACCAACTCATGTAAGGCTCGGTGCATAAATAATTTGCAAAAACCTATGAGCCATGTTATTATCTTGTCATGGGGGAACATGGCTGTGCCTGTCAGAATTGGGGTAATGTGTGTCTCTGACATGGCACACAAACATTATCTTCCAGACTGTAATCGCAAAGCAGATTTACTCAAATAAGCCTGTTTCAGCACAGATATAGGCTATCCATCATGGCATATGTGGTTGCAGACATGAGGATTGCACAAAAGGCTATAGTGGCCACTTGCTTTGGTCAACAACCAACAAGGCATTTCTAATCTGGTCTACTTTTGCTGTCATGACCAGTGCCAGGGGGAAAGTAGAGATGTGTGTTGTAGGCTCATCAGACCCAACCTCTGTGTTACAAGTGAATCCCCCAAGTAGCATGTAGAGACTGTTCTGTTTCTGTTTCATCACACTGGCTCTCCCACCCATGCCCTTTTAATCGTCGGTATCATAATTTCATTTCAGTCACCGCTGTGGTGGATAGCCATCTTTGTATTTTCAAAATAATTGGCCCCTAGAGGCTTCTGGAGAGGTATAGGGAATGGCGCCCTCCTGTGGCGAAGCAGAAGGCCTCATTCAGGCTCATAAAATAAACCCTTAATTAAATAATATAAATAAAACCATGCACAAAAGATAAACACGAGTAAAATCAGTAGTCTGGATTCAATACGCGGCCATACACATTAGCCCTACATGAGAAAAAGGTATATTTTAATATCCCTGCTTTGGCTGTCATGTGGGGTCAGAAACATGCTATCTAAAATGGCAATTTTAAAATCAATGACGCAAAAAATAATTGTCTGATAAGACTACCCTATTCTTGCATTCGGTACGTAAAATCGTAAAATAAACAACATTATGTCGGCTTTCCAATCATGTTATCAAACAATAAACCATTCACCGATCAAGTGACTCTGGCTCATTTACACTCAAACGTCCTGTTTTGCTAAATCCATAAAAGTCCGGTTCCGGGTTTTGTGTATCTCAGATCCTGCTATCCTGTTCTCACTCACTACTGATAGCGCTTTCGATGGCTCTTCGCTGATGCCAAGTGATTGGTTGGTAGGAAGGCTGGCGTTTCGATCCAGGGCTCATACCCGTGTTCGTGTTTACACCTTGAACATTCTACGGCTAAAGCAACGCTGTGGCTCCCAGGACGATGAAGGAAAGGAGATAACAATTGGGAGATGCAGCGATGTAAACGCCGCAGATTTTCTCTTTAATCAAAGTTATCACTGCGTTTTAATAGGAGTAGCGTTGCTGTTCTTTTCATTTTACTTGGAATATTGAATCCCTGGAATCATATACCCTGGAGTTGTGGCAAATCCAACTTTTGTCGACTTTTCTACCCACGGAGACCACACGGCTCTTGTGCGTTCTTTTTTGGATAGAAGAATTAATGTGATTCGTTTTTGAAAGTTATTTATTACACGGCACTTTTTTGTGAAGTTGTTGGGAGAGGAACTCTAAGCTGTGTATTTCGCGTGGAATGAACTCAATTTAGACTGACCGTCAGTGCGTTCCAGCGGACTTATTTAGGGCAATCTAGCCTACTCAGCTTGCAGTTATTCGGGTCAATATATCCAAAGGCGATATATTTTAGAAATATAACCTGAAATCGCCTTACAAGTAAAGGTGTGGAAAACCAAGGCAGAGTTGCCTAAGAACGCTTGAGAACATTCAGCAGTGGCCTTACCGGGGGAAGATGTTCTCTGTGCGGATACAGTGCTTTTCTGGTCCCGGTCATCTGCTGGTCCTCCTCTTAACATATGGAACTCTGATTCTTCAAGCAGGTAAGAAAATGTAATGAGTCGTTATGCAGGACGTAACAACAGAATGATTTATTTCAACAATGCAGACAATGTAAGCCGACTTAACCACAATGAAAACCGTTTTGGACACGAATAGCAGTAGTGCGATGACATAAGTGTCAAAAGTATTTGTTTTAGCCGCCCATTTTTATTCATGTTTGCTGTTTTGAACAAGCTATAGACATATTTGCCAGACTTATAGTCGCCTGTCCGTCGCCCTGCCCAAAACCACTCGGGCATCACTCCTCATTCAGACAGATAAGTCATTTGATAAGAGACTCGTTTGACTGGGTACGTCTCTTTTCAACCCTTACCTCTAGATTATATCTGCATGCCTTGAGGTTTGCTTGCAAACATATAATCAAACAGCTGTGCATTTCGCAGATGACAGATAATCGTCTTGGCATCTTGTGTAGATCACAGGGTACACACTTAACGTATGAACTTGACTTTAATTATGTCTAGAGGTGCATTTATGGTGTTTCTGATTTAAGCACTGTTCTTTAACCAAATAGTGTCAGTTCAGATATTTTTACGATAAACAACCTTCTGTAGTTTATTGGTTATGTTTTCACACTAGGCCTACAATTAATTGTTTCATCTCATATCAGCAGAGGGATGTGTCGCTTGAATGCGCACTCCGATTAAAACCCTGTTTAATGAACTCTTAACATATTAAACGGCACACAGTAAATGGATCAAACTTCTCTGGGTAGTTAATTTAATATGCGGCCTATTTAATCCTATGTTAAATCACCCGAATAATTTGAATTAAAGTCAAGAATAGAGCAGCTATAATGTCCTTTCATTTGAATTACTATTTTGGCGAAATACTCTTATTTTGCTAGTTTTATTATTTTTTCGTTATGCCTATTTGGTGTAATGTCATGGGTTCCCCTGTCAACCCACCGCTACAACAACAAAAGTCAGCAAGTCGCGCCTGGGAGCTGATGTTGCCTGTTGCGCTTTGGATTTTAACCTGAAACTGTTTACGTAAAGTTACTGCACACAACTTACTGCATTCCCTTGCCACACAGTGTAGCGCGCTAAAGATTTCTAACGTAGTCTACGTGTTTAATGTCGCAAGTGTTGCTTGATGCATACCACTCATGGCTCATCGCATGTGTATTGACTACCTTAGCCTGCTTACACATAGAATAAATTATCTTGCGCAATTATAAATATTGTATTTTATTTAATTCGAGGGATGGGTCGGGCATTCTAGAATATTGTCGCACAGACAGGCATGCCAAGCACCTTCTTTTTCGGTCAGCGTTTCTGTTGTCAGGGCACATTGTTTTTTTCGTGGTCTCGCGCTCTCCTTGCAATCAGATTGAGAAGGTTTAATGGATTACTTTTCTGTAAAAGAATAAACCTAGAAAGACAATGCGTTGTATTGTGTATCCTTGGCAAGGAAACGCACCTAACTCGTTCAGCAGTTCATGAATTTCTCTATGCTGAGAATTACTGAAACTCATACAATATCAGGCACAGATACTACTCGTCCACCTCCACCCCCCTCTCTCCACCTCCTCCATCCTTTTCTGGTTTGTGCAGTCCCAGGACAGCCATCAGAGAAAAGCTGCTTATGGTTATTAAGACAGGGACTGTTTTGAAATCCTTCACATGAGAGTCAAGAGAAGTAGTAAAAGCTGACAGAAGCAAAAAAATGGGGTGTGGAGGGGTGCAAACATAAACTGTAAGAAATGTCAAAATCCTGCCTTAGTGTCCAAAAACAGGATAGGCAAAAATGTTCTAGAAAGCCTGGAAGCTGGTCTTATTCAGGCCCTGATCAATGTTTCCCACTGCAGACACACCATATGGGACAATGACCCAGGTCCAATTTTAGGCATTCATCTTGTCTGTCATTAGGCAGCCAGTTATGGCTATTCCTTTCTTCTCTGTCCAGCTTCGCGTCTCCTCCACCCCTCGCGTCCCCTCCACCTCTCCAGCTCCCTGTCTGTATTGTGGATATGCTGAGCTCAGGTTTCCAGTTATGGTGCTAGTCTATAAGTGTTGACATATACATTAATTAACCAGGGCTGCCAGGAACCATACACACCCTGTCCAGAATCTTTGTTGTGTGTGTGTGTGTGTGTGTGTGTGTGTGTGCAAACTCCTGTCGTGTTTGTGTTCATGGAGTGTGTTTATCTGGTCAGTTTTATTTAGTTTCAAGAGAGACTGCATTAGCTTCCATGTTTGTGTGTTTAAGAGATAAACACAGACATGAGATCAGGGAAGGGCACCGATGAGAAGAATGGCTGGGATGATTCACGGAAAAATGTCCAAACCCAATCTCCAAGTTTGCTGTTTCAAGCCATACACTCACTGAACAGCATGGCAGGATTAGGATGTGTGTGTGGGGGATGACCCAGTGGCCCTGCCTAGCTGTCTGGACCTGAGTGGATCGGGGTGGAGGTGGTGGTGGTGGTGGTGGTGTGTGTGTGTGTGTGTGTGTGGGGGGGGTTGTTGGTGATTTGACAACAGACCGAGCTAAGGGGTGAGCGTCTTACCCTCTCCGACCCTGCAGCAAACACTCGCACACATGCCTCTCTCGTCTTGTCCTTTCTCTCGTCTCTTGTCTCCTTAGGGAGTGAGACATATGAGTCCATCTTGGAAATAGAATTTTCGTGGAGGGGGGTGAATCGCGGAGCGTGGAGACGCATTTCGTTAAGTGTGGGAAAAAACACAGCTCCCGTTGACACTGCACCCATGTTTCTCCTGCAATACCCCCCCCACCCCCCCCCCACACACACACTCACCCTTCCCAACTCACACACACCGTAGCCACAAAGTTAAAGATATCCCAGCACAGAGCTCCCTTGCTGTGGCAGCCGCAGGTGGCGTTCCAAGCTCTGACGGGGATTGGGGTGGGGGTGGGGGTGGTGGAGTTGGCCAGGGGGTGCAGAGGGAGAGAGCAGGGCACTGGCTGGCAGCAGAAGGTTTGCGGAGGAGTTGGAGGAGTACCCCATTGAGAGACAATGACACGGAGAGGGATCAAGTTATGCAAGAAGAGCAGAGAGAAAGACGGACGGAGTGAGGGAGAAAAAAGAGAGAGAGAGAGA
>JAGFZM010000606.1:58583-68583 GCA_017657215.1 Limnothrissa miodon
CACGCACCACTCACACACACACACACACACACACACACACACACACAAACAGCAACAGAGGGTGAGAGATGAAGTGTCAAGGAGGCACACTGACCCACAGAGAAAAGGAAGACAGAAAAAAAGGAAAAAATAGTGACAAAGACATGTGTGTGTGTGTGTGTGTGTGTGTGTGTGTGTGTGTGTGTGTGTTAGAGAGAGTTGGGGGAGGATATAAACAGGACACAAGAATTTGAGAGATCCCCCTTACCCCCCTCAGCCTTCCCTCAACGCGTGGGGCAATTACATGCCTCTGTCTGACTCCTTGTCTTTCATCCGGTCCTGTGTGAGAGATAGAGGGAGGTCGAAAAACGAAGCGAGAGAGAGAGAGAGAGGGAGGACTAGAAAGAGAGGGAAAGCTAGAGCGAGACAAACACAGGTCCTCTCGCATGTAATTACACGAGACATCCTGGATAGAGGCGTCTGGTTCACCCAGTGCTGCACAAAGCACCCTAAGTACTCAGGATGGGATGGAAAAAAGAGGGGAGAAAAAAGAAAGAAGGACAGAAAGAAAGAAGTGATAAGTGATGAGACGTAAGGAAGAGATACCTGTCCGGCTGGTTTATTTTCAGATAAGGTTGTCCTCAGTAGACAAGATAGACTCACTGTCTCTGCGCGGGGCAGCCATGTCTGCTGTCCTAAGCTACGGCTGCAGTCTCTGCCGCACATCCACTCAGGAATGTCACAGTTCAAGTGGAGCTGGGTGCTAATGAAACACTTTATCTCATCTTCTTCTTCTCTCTCTCTCTCTCTCTCTCTCTTTCTCCCTCGCTCTCTCTTCTCCTTGGCTCACTCTCTGTCTCGCTGTCTGTCTTTCTTTTTCTCTTGCTCTGCATTTTTCTCCCCCCCCCCCTCTCTGTTGCCAACAGAGGAGACTGTAATTGCCATTGCAGTGATAATGTGGCTGAAGACTTGCTGTGAAGAGGCACTTAAAGTGTTGGTTGACAGGGTGTTTATGACTCACTGACATATTTCAACACATTTTCTCAAACTTGTGTGTGTGTTTATACTGTGTCAGTGGGACAACACTTGGAGTAGAAAAGCACAAAGTCCAAAAACAATTGGATCACACAGTAGGACGTGTGTGAAAGGGTGTGTTATGTGTGTGTTAACGCTGATAGTCCTCCTTCCATGCATGGCAGCAGAATCGAAAGGGAGGGGCCGACAAAGGCTGAGCTCATTCAGGGGGTCAAAAGTCAAAGTTTGTTGCTCCTGTCTCTGCCTGTTTTCATCGGTTGGATGGACACTGAAACCTGTTCTGCCTCTGCACACTCGTCCACCAGCCGACCTCTTCCATCCCTCCCTTTCTCTCCGCCCGTGTCCATCTGCCCTCTTCCCTTGTCAGGACATCCCACTTCTCCAAAAGTAGATGGTGGGAGTTGAAGGGTGCAGACCTTGCGACTCCTACACTCAACAGAAGTGTGTGTGTGTGTGTGTGTGTGTGTGTGTGTGTGTGGAGGGGTGTTGGGGGTGGGGGAGAATAGTTCCTGAGTCTCAGGGTGAGCCAGGCCAGGGGTCCTGAATAACCTAGGGATGCAGGGGGGTGGCAAGCAGCTGCCGGACAATAGCCCTCACATCACAAAAGGAGTAAGCATTGGCCTCTGACCCTATCACTAGCCAGCTCTAGCCAGAGAAAGAAGGAGAGAGATAGAGAAAGAGGGAGAGAAAGAAAGAGAGCAAAAGAGAGTGAGATAGCATTTTGTACAGTAACTGTGAAAATTGACTGAGGCCTGGCTCCTTGTGTCCTCTAATGAGACCCAAAGAAAGAGAGAGACAAAGGGCAAAAGAGGAAGAGCGAGATAGGAGGAAGGAGAGAGGGATGGCGTGCACAATGTGAGAGTTGACTGTGTCCTCAGGTGAAGGCTCAGATGAGTTGAGAGCTGTGGTTAGAGACACAACCAACCAAAGAGCCTGAAGACTGATGATGATATAAATACACTAACCGATTCGAAAGGCTTCATGGCTACATGCCTATATCCTTGCTCTCTCACTCATGTTTCTTTCATGTTCTCTCTCTCTCTCTCTCTCTTTCTTTGTTTCTTTTCTTTTTATCTATCCCTTCTTGTGATTCTCACCGACGTTGTGTGTTTTTGTGTGCCTCTGTGTGAAGCTGTGCCACAATCTCTGCCTCTCTTCCCCCACTCTCTCTCTTTCTGGCTCTCCCATTGGCTGCCTCCTTGGCACGCGTCTCCTCTCACTAAGGCCTCCCCAGTTACACCTCTGTGTCCTACTTTCTATCTATCCATCTCCCTCCTTTCTCTCAAATTCAAATTTTAATTCTGAACTGCCTCAGTGGCATGACAAATTAGCACTTGATTTGCCAAGGGTGTCATTGCATACAGAACTACAAAGTAGATTTAGTCCAAGCATAGACAAACACATGCATTACATATGCATTCATAAACACATACACATACACGTACACTTAAACAATAATACATACGATAAATCAGGATGAATAAATTAGAATGTATGGGAAGCATTAGAGGGTTATGTGATCACTCTCTCTCTAGCTCTCCCTCCCTGTGTGTGTGTTTTTGTGTGTGTGTGTGTGTGTGTTTGCGTGTGTGTGTGTGTGCGTGTGCGTGTGTGTGTGTGTGTGTGTCCAGTCTTCAGTCCAGTCTTGTCCTCCTCTCCCCACATCACCCTCAAGCTGTGGCCTCTCTCTGCTCTGCCCTACCACCAAAGGATTTTCATCCTATCAGCCTGATTGGCTTTGGACTGAGAGAGAGAGAGAGAGAGAGAGAGAGAGAGAGAGAGAGAGAGAGAGATGGGAAAGCCTTACTCAAAGAAAAAAAGGGAGATAAGAGATTCTAAAAGTGTGTGTGTGTGTGAGAGAGAGAGAGAGAGAGAGAGAGAGAGAGAGAAAGAAAGAGAGAGAGGAAAGGCTTACTTAAAAAAGGGAGATGAGACATTCTAAAAGTGTGTGTGTGTGTGTGTGTGAGAGAGAGAGAGAGAGAGAGAGAGAGAGAGAGAGAGAGAGAGAGAAAGAGAGAGGGATGGGGAGGCCTTACTGAAGGAAGAAAGGAGATGACAGATTTAAAAAGTGTGTGAGAGAGATGGAGAGAGAGAGGTAGGGAGAGAAGGTGGAGACCTCACTCAAATCAGTAGGAAATCAAGGTACAATCAAACGGAGAGACGCCGCTCCTGGTATTTACTATGAAACTGCCCAGAGCACCTCGTCCACCTCTCACACAGATTACACTCCCTCATACACACACACAAACACACACACAAGCATAGTACCCCACAGAGCTGGACATTGCGTTTTTCCCCTCGTTTTTTTAACGGGTGTGTGTTGTTTATTCTCGGGATTATGTTGCCCTAATCTCTTTGAACCATAATTCAGATTAGATTTTTTTATTATTATTGCAGGGCCAGTCCATACCAGGGCCCCTATCCCCAACACACACACACACAGACCCTTCCCCTCCCCTCTCTCTCTCTAGCCTTCTACTCTCCTAGATTGGCAGTTGGACTGAGCCAGCAACACACTTCCTCTCTCCGCTGGGAAAATTGATTAAAACCTCCTGACCAGTGTCCCAGATTCCAAGGGCAGACAAACGTGGACAGGGAAGGAGGGGGGGTAAATAAATAAAATAACGGATAAATAAATAAATAAATTTGTTGAACACAGTGCTGTAATACGCTGTGCTCTCTCTCCCTCCCTCCCTCTCTCTCTCTCTCTCTCTCTCTCTCTCTCTCTCTCTCAGAGGCCAGAGTTGACAACCCAGGAGTGATTGCTTTGTGAGAGCATAGGGTGCTGATGGCCGTGGAGAATGCTTGGCTCTGTGTGTTGGAATGAACATGTAGGGACACAGGGGAAGGAAATCTGTCAGGGGATTATGGCAGAAGGCGCTGCCGTTTGAGTTTTTGGTCATAGCTATATATTATTTTCAGTTGTGTGTGTGTGTGTGTGTTTGTGTGTGTGTGTGTGTGCACGTGCCTGGTGATTCACCTATGTAAGCTAGATATCATGTTTCTGAATGATTATGCAATCCATTGCTCCACCTCACCATGTTCAGTCTCTCTAAGTCTTAGTTTGCCTTAAGCCCCCTTAAGTGGGCTCTGGGATTTCATACATGTTTCATGCATTTGATTTAGGAGCAGTGCAGTGCATTCTCTGTGTGTTTACCGTGGAGTACACACCCATGTACACACACACATACATACACACATAAACACAAACACACACACACACACATAAATATGGCGCACACACACCAAAGATTAATTCAGTCTCCCAGTGCTTTCTCATTTGTTTGTTTTTTTCTATTAAAATGAATTATGAAGACTGAGTAGAAAGCTGAAGCCATGACATGTACAGCCCAAGGCAGCGAGGGAGAGAGAGAGAGAGAGAGAGAGTCAGTGGATAAAGAGTGAACGTGAGAGGGAAATCACTTCAAAGAAAAGGGTGGAAAAAGATGAAGGCGGGAAGAGAGAGCATGAGAGAAGGAAAAAGGATGTTGAGAGAGAAAACTTCTGTAGAATGTATACTGTACTTCTTTTTTTCTTTTGTGTGTATGTATCTTTGTGTGTGTGTGTGTATGTGTGTTGACATCCCAGGAGTGATTGCTCTGTGAGCGCATAGGGTGGTGATGGCCAGAGAATGCTTTAGTTGACTGTGTGTTGGAATGAACATGTAGAGGAAGGAAGTCTGCCAGGGATTATGGCAGAAGGCGCTGCAGTTTGAGCTTATTTTATTTTATTTTATTTTTTTTCTGTGTGTGTTTGTGTGTGTGTGTGTGTGTGTGTGTGTGTTTGCATGTGTATTTGTGGTCTGCTTTCTCATATATCCTTCCACACAGGTAGAAGGAAGACTTCAACTCCCAGTAGGCCTTGCAAAGTCGCAATCATGGCCGGATATTAGACTTTGGCTTTATTGCTCATAAGAGAGGATTCAAACCGGCCGTATATATTTACACTCAGTCGTGTCTACGGCTGGCCCTCTGGCATCTACATTTCATTTGAAAGACTCAACCTCACCCCCCCCACCCACCACCCCCACTCCCCCGGCTCTGCTTTGGGGGTGTGTTGAGTGGTGCTGGTGGGAGGCACAACACTTCACGGCCCATATTAGATTATGAGGTGAGAGAGTTCAGAAGAAGCCGAGGTAATTGGTCACTTCGTCTTTTTAATATAGCTCTCTAAGAGAGCAGGTGCATGGGGGTGAGGGCTTTTGTTCATAAACATGGCCCCCAACCCACCCCACCCTACACACACACACACACACATAGACACACACATGCACCTAAACTACTCTCTAATCAAATCCGTGCAATACACACACATATACACAAACCTTCTCTCTTGCTCTCTTGCTCTTTTCTTCCCCGTTGGACTGAAATGTAAATGAACCAGCTCCTGATGTTTTCTCTCTCCTCTCTTCTCCTCTCCTCCCCTCCTCTACTCTCTCAATCGCTCCACTGTTTTCCATCCTCCCTTACATATTTCTGCTGTCTCCCACTATCTATCCATCTGTCTCAGGTCACTCTCTCACTCAAACTGAATACTCACCTCTGTGTTTTTCATATTTACCGTGTGTCACATCTCTGTTTGCCATAATGTAGGTTGCAAACACGTCTTATACGCCTTTTCCCGCGTATCTGACATGGAAGAGCTAAAGTAAATATGAGGGATTGCGTCCAAGATCGACCGTTTTTTATTACATTTTATGTATTTCTTTTCTCCATTAAACCTCCTTGCTTTATCTCTTTTCTTTTACCTCTGCTGTTTGCAGTCAGCCTTCACCTTTTGTGCTCATCAACTTCTTTTGATTTCTCAGACTTGAGTCTCAATTTTGCCTGATTCAATAATGTTCCGACCATAAGTCATTATTCACATAAGTGTGTGTGTGTGTGTGTGTGTGTGTGCATAAGTCTTTGTATGTCTGCATATGTGTGTGTATGTGTGTGTATGTCTGCATATGTGTGTGTGTGTGTGTGTGTGTGTGTGTGTGTGTGTGTGTGTGGCTCAGTGTTTGGCTGTCTGTGAAGGGCCAGAAGGTTAGGCCTGAGGCAGGAGGTCCGTGGTGCTCTCGGAGGAGATCCTTTAGGAAGTGGCAGAAACATTCCCAGGCTGCCTAGCTAAAAACAGCCAGCTCCATCTCCAGCTCCAGCCACCACCAAACCCCCCCACCCCCCCTTCTAGTTAGTGTGTGTTCAAGAGCCTTCAACAATCTACTTCCCAGAGAAGACAGCTCCAGCAGTCACAGACACTATTTTAATGCACTTTCAAAGGATCCTTTTTCAATCATTTTTATGATCATATTGGGATTATGATATGAATTATACAGTGCAATGTGCGTCAGAGGTGTACTGTATCTGTTGACAGAGGTCATTATGTTATAACAGTGTTTATGACATCTCATTTCCTGGAGACTATTCTGCACTGAATTTGGGGAGATTATGGTGACATTTGTTTTCCATGAAAGCTCATGCTTAAACAAAAATGTGATAAATCACCGGCGAAACAGAAATTGTCTGTGTTGCTTGTAAAGACCACCTTACAATGCACTAAGGTAAATGCACTTATTGTCCATTACAGTAATAAGTGTTGCCAAGAGACTGTGTGGTTTTATTGCATAGCCTAATGCTAAAGGCTAGTAGCTGCCTCTCTTGCTTGTAGCTTTAAAGTTGATGATGCAGACTTTAATCAAGCATCCCCAGACAGAAATGAACACTCGGCAGAAAAGTTGATGGGGAGGGAGGAGAGGCGCTGACTTTATTCACCTCCTTTCAATTTGTCTGTCTCACATCTTTTTCTCGCTCACTGACTCACACAGTGCCACGCAGATGTGTGTACACACACACGTACACGCAAACACATACACTTGTGCTCTCTCTCTGCATCTCTTTCTACCTCAGTTTCTCTCTCTCTCTCTCTCTCTCTCTCTCACACACACACACACACACACACACACAAACAGACACTGCTTTCCTCGATAGAGGCCCTGGATAGATAGAGATGTCCTCTGGGCACTAACCTCATATTACCAGCGCAGCCCTGTGTTTTCTGTCCAGCTGACTGAAGTCAACCCATGAGATGCGTGTATGTATGTATGTCTGTGTGTGTACTGTATTCCTGTGTGTGTGTGTGTGTGTGTGTGTGTGAATGTATGCTTTTTGGACTTGAGTTTGTGTTTGAGAGTCAGTAGTAGATGTGTTCAAATGTTTGTTCAAGACAGAGAGAGAGTGCAAGAGAGAGAGATATGTGTGTGTGTGTGTGTGTACGTCTCAGCACTCGCTCTGGGGCGTGGCGTAGTTGAAGTGCGTCATGGCTAATGTGTTGTCCGCCAGTGAGGGAGGCCGAGAGACTCACCCGTTTGATTACCGACCCCGGAGGTTTGGAGGGAAACATCACAGACGTCTGTCCTCTGAGAACAGGGGAGATGATGAGTAAGAATGAAAAGGCAGAGCGCAGCCTTTTTTTATGAGAATCATGTTTACTGTTCCTAAAAGCCAACAGAAGCTCCCCCGGGCCTCGTCTGGCTTGATGCAGGCTGCCGAGCTTGTCTTTTTCATCGCAACCCAGAGAATTAGAAGAGAGAGACACAGAGAGAGAGAGAGAGAGAGAGAGCAAGAGGGAGAAAGAGAGAGAGAGAGAGAAGGATGGAGAAAGAGAGAGATGGATGGAAAGAGGCAGGGTGTCCATTTCAGTACTTGATGCATGACATCAACTAGTGAGTGAAGATGCTAAAAATATGCTACGAAGTTTAACTTTATTAAAAGACTAAAAATAGTGGTCACTTAGGCACTTAGCTAATGTGTGTAAGGGCTTATTTGGGCACCATTTGTCAGCGTTTGTTGGTGGAAACCTTATGTATCCCACATTCTCACACACAAATCACTAAAGGTCCAATGTGTGTGTGTGTGTGTGTGTGTGTGTGTGTGTTTGTGTGTGATAGTATTAGCAGCAGAGCAAAGTGGGCCTAGCAGTAGTAGCAAGAGTAGTACATTAATAGCACAAGTAGTAGTAGGATTAGTTGTAGTAATAGTTATACCAGCAGTAGGAAAAACAGCAGTTGTAGTAATAATAATTATAATAAGCCAGAGTAACACTAGTGTAGTAGTAGGGGTAGTAAAAGTACTGAAAACAGAATCAACTAAACTTCAAAAACACACATTCTGTCTTTACCCTCATATGAATTCACTTTGATTGTACAAAGAGATTATGATCAGATTATCTATTCTGCCTGAAATAATCTGGCCGTCCGTGGTGGGTGGTATGTTATGAGGAGGAACCCCCTTTGCCCCAGCCCCGAGGTTTTTCCATCACGTGTTCCACATTGACTATAATATTATCAGATGGACTGGCCCATATGCTCCATCTACTCTCCTTAATAATGTTTACTTCAGCTACTGACACACACACACACACACACACACTGGTTACTACTGTGTGGCCTCTCCACTGGGATGAAAGCCTCATGGATTTGCCCATCAAAGAAGTACTCGAGCCACAGGGCTTTGTTCCGATAGACTCTAGACGCCTGCCCGGCTTCTAAGCACGACTGTGGTGGCTAGCCAGCTTAGAGCATTTAACCTGCCTGCTGTTGTTGTGGCTTTAAATCGCCTCGCTCACAAGGAGTTTATTTCTTTTTAGGTCCTAGTGATGTGGTTTGTTTTTATTTTCCTTTCTTTTCTTTTATCTTTCCTCTGTGACTCTTATATTTTCTTTTATTATTGGTCCAGGTCCAGTTTTCTTTCTCTGATTATATCTCTCTTTTTTTTGGTTTTTCTCTGTCTCTCTCTCATTGTTGGTAATCAATAGCGCACTTCAGAAACCAGGTCAACAACAACCTGCATTATTCTCTCACCTCTCATTTTCTCTCTTTCTCTCTCTCTTTCTCTCTCTCTTTTTCCCTCCACTCCAAGCAACCTCTTTAGCCATCGATTTATTCTGCCCTCATCAAACACCAACATACTTCAGCTATTGTTTTTGTGTGTTTGTGTGTCTGTGTTTGTGTGTCTGTGTGTGTGTCTGTGTGTGTGTGTGTGTGTGTGTTTGTTTATTTGTTTGTGTGTGTGTGTGTGTGACCTAATTGACTGGACCTTTCCATCAGAAATCAGAAATAAAACCTTGTGTAAATGATGCAGTTCAAGAATAGCTTTAACCCCCCTCCTCACTCCTTCTCTCTCTCTCTCTCCCCCCCTCTCTCTCTGTAGTTCTCTCTCTTTAACGTCCTCTCTTTTTCTGTGTTTATCCCTTTGTCTGTCTCCCCCGGCCTCTGCTTTGTGCTCCTCGCTCTCTGCTTGTTGTCTCGTGCGTGACTCACTCCTGAAGGTAAATCTTCCGCCAGCTTTTGGCCAGAGGGGCCGTGGTGATGAAAGCTCGCTTTATCATCCTAATGGGAAACGCAGGCTCGGAAAGAGATAAAGAACAAATGACTGAGCATGTAAGAGAGAGAGACACAGCGAGAGAGAGAGAGAGAAAGAGAGAGAGAGAGAGGAGGGAGGTCGAGGAGGCGAGGCGGTAGAGCTGGGATGCCCCTGCATTTACGCTGACAGGCGGAGCACCCGGGATGCCCCTGATGGTTCTGTGCCAGGGAGAGGGTCTGACACAGTGCAGCGCAGTGCAGATCAGCAAAAGCTCCTCAGAATATGCATAGGAAGGGGGCCTGGGGGGCTCACATCAGCTGATCTGAAAACAGTGGCCTCCAGACCCTTATTGTGTGCTGGGTGCAGCCGAGTTGTTGGTTGTTGTTTTTGATCGCACCCCTTGCTGACAGGAAGGACATCTCATGATCCAGAAGGAGACAAGCGGGAAGAGAAGGGCTGCTGCGGGGGGAACAGGACGTGTGAGCGAGGGAGAGTGAAAAGAAAAGAAAGGGTGAAAGAGAAGAGAGGAGTGTGAGAGACGTCAAAGAGAGAAGCGTCACATCGCGTCTCGTTATTGTCAGAGCTGTCACAATGGCTGTCTCTCTCATTCAGTCAGGCAGTTGGTTGGTCTTTCATTTGCACAG
>JAGFZM010000606.1:73583-75095 GCA_017657215.1 Limnothrissa miodon
AAGAAAAACAGGTTTTCCAGAGGAAATGAATAGAGACAGATAAAGAGAGAAAGAAAGAGTAGGAGGGCGGGAAAAGGAAGAATGAGAGTATGGGTTCGTTCTGCCACCTTTGTTTTCAGTAGCCACTCATTTTGTGAGAAAAGTTTCAGTAATCAAACCACATAAATAGCAACACAAACAGCACAAATACAAACACAAACAAATAGCGAGCGATAAGCCCAGGCCTCATCAGCTCCACAGCTCCCCCATCTGTCCTTTCAGCTGGCACACACACACACACACACACACACATAAACACATAAACACTATTGCTGATTAGGCTGCGGATAGTGAGTGTACTGAAGTGGGCGAGCCACTCAGTGGTACTCTTTGCTCTGTGGTCTCAGACTGAACTGCTGCCTCCTTAGCAGTTTGGCTCTGTGTCTCCAACACAATCTAATCACACAGAACACGTCCCCTCACACCTATACCAATACAACACAGAATTAGTCATCTAGTAACCTGGTCAACTTAGAGAGATAGAGGAGAGGAAAGAGAGAGTAGGAGATGGGTGGGGAAGAGAGAGGGAGGGAGAGAGAGAGATGGAGGAAGAGAGAAACACCATGGTGATTTCAGTGAGATCGAGAGGCCTCTGGAGATAGCCTATTAAATCCATGTGACTGAATGCCATGACAACCAACATGACAATGTGAACGGACAGTGTGGTAATGGAGCCTCTCTCCATGTTTTTGTTTTCACACACACACACACACACATTCCCACTTACTCAAACACGTATGCAAAATGACACTCACGCTGTGTAAACACACACACACACACACACACACAGACACACTCACACACACACACACACTCACATACACACACACATGCATATACTTCATATAGATACACACATAAAACACTCACACAGTGTAAATAAATATATAAATGAAAACACACACATGTTAGTCACACTGTGTAGATACACACCCTTGCACTCGCCCACTCACACTCACACTTGGGTGTCTGCTTCAGGAAAGTCAAGAATGAATGAAATGTGAGTGTGGCCGGTCTTCCGCTTTGCATATGTGATTACACTTATTCTCTGTCTGCGTGCACACACACACACACACACACACACACACAGACACACACACACACGCATGCATGCACACACACAGACACAAACACACACACACACACACACACATATGCATGCACACAGACACAAACACACACACACACACACACATACACACACACACACACACACGTACACACTACTAAGGGGCTACTTAACTCCTTTAATCTCTTGACTTTGCCTCTCTTGCCCTCTCCCCCCTTTCCTCTCTCTCACTCATTCCCATCTTTCTCTCTCTCTCTCTCTCTTCCTGCTTCCTCCTCTTCTTTTTCTCATCCTCTGCCGCCAGTCCTCCCGGGTGCTGGCGACTCCATGGCGAGGGTGTCATGAATTCCCTCCCTCCCCTCCCTCACTCACTCTCTCCCTCCCTCCCTCCCTCACTCACTCAC
>JAGFZM010000606.1:92287-116165 GCA_017657215.1 Limnothrissa miodon
GTGTGTGTGTGTGTGTGTGTGACCTGTCCTGAGAGTGGAAATGAGGACAACCAAGTCTGTGAGGTGCATTACCTGTCCAGAGTGTGTCTGTGTGAGATGGATGCAGCGGGGTGACGGCAGGCTCTGAGGCTCCGTGCCTCCTGTCAGCTCCACAGAGGGAGGAAGGTGCACCTAGGCCAGTGCACAGGCCCTCACCGCCTGAGTCACATCAGTCTTAGTCACACACACACACACACACACACACATGTACTCACACATACACAGACACACACACACACACACACACACTGATAGAGAGACAAGAGTCAACCAAGGAGATGCCCCCCCCCCCATACACACAACAGAAGCATACAGACACGCAAACTGAAATATACACACATATAGGAATACTTACACACACACACACACACACACACACACACACATGAGAGCGGAGTGTCAGCTGCAGCTGCCCTGTGGCCTGCCTGTTGTGAGGTGAGCGCAGAGACCCAGGGGTCAGACTGCCTCTCTCCAGCACAGATGGAGGAGCAGGAATGACAGAGAGAGAAAGAAAGAGAAAGAAAGAGTGAGAGAGAGAAAGACAGCGGGAGAAAGATGAGATTTTGAGGATGACTGTGACTGTGGGGTTGTGGCTGGGGTCAGACAGGCAGCAAATGATGAGGATAAGCACAATCAACATGAGTGGAGAGAGGGTGGAAAAAAGAAAGGTATGGGAAAAGGCGAGGAGAGGAGGAAAGAGGAGAGTGGAGGAGAAAGAGGGAGAGTGCACCAGAGTGAGGCAGATTTGCTCCGACACTGCGATGTGCAGCACGCTCGGCAAGAACGCAGCTGACAGCACGGATGCAGTCAGAGAGATGCACATACACACAACACACACAACCTCTTACACAGAAAGTACACACAATCTTATATTGTCACCATACTGCCTTGTCCACCGATGCCTTTCTCTTTCACTCTCTCTCAACCACACACACACACATACATACACACAACACACACCAAAATGATTAGGCTAATAGTAGCCTAAGTGAGTAAGAAGAAGAATCACACTCTTTTGATCCCGTGAGGGAAATTCAGTCTCTGCATTTATCCCAATCGGTGAATTAGTGAAACACACTCAGCACACAGTGTGAAGTGAAGCACACACTAATCCCGGCACAGTGAGCTGCCTGCACAACAGCGGCGCTCGGGGAGCAGTGAGGGGTTAGGTGCCTTGCTCAAGGGCACTTCAGCCGCTTTCCACTGGTCAGGGTTTGAACCGGCAACCCTTCAGTCACCAGTCCGAAGCGCTAACCAGTGGGCACCTGTCTGTTGTATGCCAGCCATTGTGTGTACCTGTATGAGCGCAAACCTGCAGGTTGGCCAGAGAAGCTTTCCAGTCTTTCTCAGGCTTTGAGAACCATGTGCAGAGAGAGACACAGAGAAAGACAGACAGAAAGAAAGAGAGAGAGAGAGAGAGAGAGAGAGACAGAAAGGCTGCCTCAGATTGAAACATGAATAATTCACCCTGGAACGCAGCGCAGCAGCCTACAAGCACTGCTTTACGTCATTTATTTATTTATTTATTTTATTCCAGCTGTTTTACTTCAGCGAGCTTCATTTTCTCTTCTCATCTCTCTCTCTCACTCTTTCTCTCACTCTCTCATTCTCTCTCTTTCTCTCGTGCTTTCGTATCCCCTTTTTTAGTTTTTCATTTGTTTTTCCTAGCTCCAGGTGCAGGAGATTGGTCTGTTGTGTGCAATGTCATTCTTCATTCTGGACATCATTCTTTCATTCTTTTGCATAGAGTGCATCATACATTTTACATTTTCTTCTGTTTGTGTTGTTTTTTTTCTTTCTGTTCCTCTCTAACAGATAAAAAGGTTTCTATTGAACATGCCAGCCATCGTAAGTTCACTTAAACATAAAACGTGTGTGTGTGTGTGTGTGTGTGTGAGTGCGTGTGCATTTGTGTCTGTATATAGTTTCCTATATACACCTTCTGTGTGACTTCCTTTATATACCTTCTGTGTGTCTAATGCATACAAGCTGTTAGAGTGTGTGTGTGTGTGTGTGTGTGTCTGTGTGTGAGTGTGTGTGTCATGCATCACTCAGATCCTCATGTGCGTCCATGCTTTCACGCCCCCTCTAATCCTCCTCACAAGGGGCCCCACACCTCACCTGCTTGTCCAACCCTGTTTGGAAAGTAATCCTTTAAGTGTCCCCTGTGATTTTTACAGCCCTGGTTGCACACTCACATTTCTTCTCTCTCTCTCTCTCTCTCTCTCTCTCTCTCTCTCTCTCTCTGTCTGTCTGTCTTTCTGTTTCTCTCTTATTGTCTCTCTCTCTTCACGATAGAAACCATCCCTCATTCAGTTTAGATTGCACATTCAAGACAATGATTGGCTCTAATTAACGCAACCGGAGGGGAAATGTGGTTGCATAAATAATCCAGTTATGGCAAGAAATATGAAAACCTAAATACTTTTTATGATCAGCAGTTTTGTCTTCTCTTTTGGAGAAGAAGCCTTGGAATGCGCCAGCACTGCAGAAACAACTCCGACATTAAAAATAAATAAGTCCGGCCTGGGAGAGTTTACAAAAAAAATGTCTTCAGATTGGGAGTGTTGTGGTAGTCGTTGATGCCATGCTGGGAGATAATGTCTGGATGTTGTGGCAGGATCGTGGCTGCGAGCGATCAATAGTGTAGTTTACAGCTGAAGGGTTTGCACATGGTGCTGTGATGGCTGGGACAATGGGTCGGGTAGAAGAGCAAGTGAGTGTGAGGTAGGTGGGTGGAGGGGGGTGGGGGGTCTGGGAGGTGGGGGGTAGGCCTAATTCTCCGTCGTTCTGTTCGGCGGTAATGTGTGCAGAAGTCTGTCGACTCCGCTTACATCGTGCCACGTGAGAGCTCGCCTGAGCTCCTCCGTCCCCATCTTCCTCTTCCCCTCTCCTCCATCTGCGCTTTCTTCATATTACTCCTTTTTCTTTCTTTTCTTTGTCTCTCTCCTCCTCTTTTTTTACCCAGTGGCTTCCTTCCCATCTCTCCTCTGTGGAAGAACTCTCCACTCCTCTAATTTACAGAGCTTCACGTTGTGCCGCTGCCTGCTCCAATTTCTCTCCTCTCCTCCACATCCCGGGCTTCCCGTCTCTTCCGATCTCGGCTATCATTCTTTCCCTGCTTCTCTGTTCTCCTTAAGTCTGCTCCACTTTTCATAGGATGACCCATACTTGTGTTTGTATACTCTCTCTCTCTCTCTCTCTTGCGCGCGCACTTTCTCTTTCTCTCCCTTTTTATACCTCTTTTCCCTTCTCACCTTTTTTCCAGTCTTTTTCTCAGCTTGTGTTTCGTTCAGTCTCTCACTTCTCTGTTCCAGTCCCCCACCCCCCCAACCTACCCTCAGTTGCTCTCACGCACATGCACGTGGTGTGCAGTAGCCTGTGGAGAGGGTGTAGCTGTTGCATGCTGCTAAGGTGGGGCAGGGCAAAGCCAAAGAACAGCTCACTCTGAAGAGCAGCTGAGGTTACAACCAATAGACATCATTGTTTCAACAGGGGAACAGCTCCCCCTGCTGCTGAGGAGTTGAAGAGCATCCTTCAGTTTAGGTGTGCTACACATGTTGTCTGCATACCCAAACAGTGGTAAAGCCAGTAAAGCAAACACAGTGA
The DNA here is from genome assembly GCA_017657215.1 of Limnothrissa miodon. NCBI lineage: Eukaryota > Metazoa > Chordata > Actinopteri > Clupeiformes > Clupeidae > Limnothrissa > Limnothrissa miodon. Next base: position 95,936 of record JAGFZM010000606.1, read on the forward strand.
ATTCACTGAATACTGTGCAAAATTTAGCTTTAATAGCATCACCCAAATTAAACGCAAATGATAGTATTTTTTATGTGGAGCTATGAACTGACTATGTGGCAAGTGGTGTTTTAGTGAATGTCATTATTCTATACCCAGGGGAGCCTATGAGGGATGATGTGATGTCAGTCCTTTTGTCTTTCCTTGTTGTCCCTTACCATGTATTCATATACATGAAACGTTACTGTTTTAGTCGTGTAGTGTGGGGTTTGGTCTGTCTTAATATCCTTTCTTATGTGTTTCTCCCTGTTAGCTGTCTATGCAAATGTGTGCATGCTTGCACATTTGCCTAACGAGTGTGTGGGCATATGTCAAGGGTCCTTTTGTGTGTGTCTGTGAATATGAAACACATATGCATATGAATGTGGGCTGTTTTAAGTGCACATTTAATATGAATCAGGATAATAAGACTATGAATTTCTTTTTGAAGTGTGATGATACAGTAGATTTATGTATGTGATTATGTTTTTCAAATCAGTGTAGTGTGTTAACCTCTGATGCATGTTTGTGTGTGTGAGTGATGTTATTACTTAACATGTGAATTTGTGCATAATTCTTGTTTTTTATGTGAATGAAAAGCATATGTCTTCGTGTGTGTGTGTGTGTGAGAGAGAGAGAGAGAGAGAGAGAGAAAGAGAGAGAGAGAAAGAGAGAGAGTTTGTTTATCTGTAGTGTTAACTGTGGCCTCTGCTCTGTGCCAGCTCTGGGAGGAGGCTCCAGTGTTGCGGTGTACACGGGGCTGGTGGGTGCTCTGCTGCTGTGCGTGCTGCTGGTGCTGTGTGTTGGAGTGCTGGCATACCGCCGCCGCTGCCGCCATCTCCACGGCGACATCACCGACTCCTCGTCCGCCCTCACCGCCGCCTTCCACCCTGGCAACTACAAGCCTCCGCGCCAAGGTGAGCAGACAGACCAAACCCAGCGTCACATGGCACATCGCTCGGAGCAACCACACCTGTCATGTCTGATAACCCGTTTTCATCAGCGGTGCCTTGTTTTCATCCTTCTACCTCCTTCTCTTCACCTCCTCTCTGTTTTTCATTAGCTCGGTCTGTTTTTACTCTTTTTTTCATGTTCTTCTCTCTCTCCTCATTAGGTTACCTTTTGCCATGCTCTGTTTATGCAGACAGCATCAAACCACCTATTTAAACCTATTTGCCAGAATAAAAAATGTGTTTAGATTTAATTATAATAATGATTCATAATTTATTATTATCACAAAGGATATGAGATGAGTATCACCTTGCTAAAATAACTACCTATTTTATGGACAAATACAAGAAAGTAGTTTTAGTTAATTTGGTTTATTAATAATATTAGAACTCCACAAGAATCTAAAAAAACATTTTTCCAAGATGACGATTAAACTTGTTCATGCTGCTTATTCCCCACAGACAACCCCCACCTCCTACATCCCTCTATGCCCCCGGATCTAACGGCCACGGCGGGCACCATCCGCGGGCCCCTCTACTCCCTGCAGCAGAGCACGCTGGACTCGCCCCACAAGATCCCCATGACCACCTCGCCGCTGCTGGACCCCATGCCCACACTCAAGATCAAAGTGTACAACTCGTCCACCATGTCCTCGCTGGAGCTGCCCTCATCAGGGGGCTGCGGGGATGGCAGCGATGGCGAGATCATGAGCCTGAAGACGGTGGGCACCATGGGTGGCATACGCGGTGGCGGGGAGAACTACGGGCACACGCTTCCTCGCGAGCCGGGCCTCAGCACCAGCGCCACGCTCGGCTGCCTGGGTGGACGTCTCACCATTCCCAACACAGGTGAGGAGGGAGGGGGTTGCCATGCACCTCAGGGACACACACCTCACTGCACACAAGATCAAAAATACTTTGTAGAAAATAGATACCAATTAAAGGTGTGTGAGTGTGTATGTGTTTGTGAGTGTGTATTTGTTTGCATTCACACATTTTACTTCCAAGCATAAACATTCTTGCCTACAACTGTTATCTGAACATAAACTTCACTGATACATAGATTAATTTATGCTCTTATACCTACACATGCACAAGCACACACATACAAATCAATATTCAGCCTGGGTCTTCCTGTTACCCAACCTACAAATGACCCTTTTCAGCTCAATTGTCACCTTTAATTATCAAGTTTACACCAACAGCTGACATCGACACCTGCAAAGCTGAGATAATTTACACCCCACACTCACACCTGACAGTGATAACCATCTCTTCCTATACCCCCCCCCCCCACTCCCTCCCTCTCTCCTCTCTTTCTTTTCCTTGTGCTTCTCTTTCTCAGGTGTAAGTCTGCTGGTTCCACCCGGGACCATCCCACAGGGCAAGTTCTACGAGATGTACCTGATTATCAGCAAATGGGAAAAAACAACGTAAGTCAACCTACCCCCCTCTCTCTCTTTCTCTCTCTCTCTCTCACACACACACACACACACATCTGCCTAGTTGGCCCACCGCAGGGCATAGCAGGAAACACTTCTCTGCCGCATAACCCAAAATAGGAGGGCAAACGTGACGGATCCGGCATCCTGGGTCTGTAATGCTCCGGCGCGTGCGTGTATGTGTTCATTGCGCAGACATAAATCCTTATGTTCAGTGTCAGTTTTTTAAAACTCACTGAGTGTTGAGCCTTAAAAAAGGCATTTGCCTCAGAGAAGCCCTGTCGCCATGGCAGCAATGAGCAACCATGACTCATAGCAGAGAGGAGGAAGAGTATGTGAGTTTGAATAGAAACATCAAAAGCCTAAACCTAACCCTCAATGAGACTTGGAAACACAAATGCTGCGAGCTGTCGTCTGCGCTTTGGGGGCTGAGTGTGTTTGTTTCATCCTTGATTTCGACTTTTGTCGTAAGTGTTTCTGAAGCACAGCTTCTTCGCCAGTACTCTGCTGCTGCTGCTACTGCTGCTGAGTCACTGGGGTTGGGGTATGGCTCATCTCAAACACACATTCTGCAGTCTCTCACATTCAGCTGTGGAGCTACTGCTTCTGTGCACAGTGATAATGTTTATTTTGGTGAACTTAAAGAACATTCTGTACTACTTTTTGACTGAAGAACATGGTAAAGGGCTTGGGTATCCATTTTGCAATTGAAATGAGGTTTTATTTAAAAATGAATGGTTTGATTATTTTGTTACCATATTGTGTCTACCTGTAGTATTATTCTCCTTGTCTTGATTACGTATACATATGTGTTATTGCTGTGTAATTTATGCAATTACATCTCATTTATATGTACCTGTGTGTGTTTTTGTGTGTGTGTGTGTGTGTGTGTGTGTTTTCATCTCATTCTTGCACCAGGCTGCCATCGGAAGGCAGTCAGACGGTCCTCAGTCCTGTGGTGAGCTGTGGGCCGTCAGGCATGGTGCTGAGCCGGGCCGTGGTGCTGACGCTGCCCCACTGCGCCCTGTTGGACTCCCCCGACTGGAGCCTCACCCTCAAGAGTCAGAGCCACCAGGGAGCCTGGGAGGTGAGACCATGAGACTCAGGGGCCTGTGGGCGGCTCGTGTGGTGGTGAGGAGAGAGATGGAGAGAGGGAAGAGGGAGAGTTGGAAAAAGAAGCGAGAAGGAGTAGAGAGGAGGGAAGAAAATTATGTGTGTATGTGTGATGTGTGTGTGTTTGTGTGTGAGTGAGAGAGAGATAGAGAGAGAGAGAATATGTGTGTGAGAGAGGATGGAATGTGCTATAAAGAAGCACAGAGAAAAGGAGAAGAACGAGAGAGAGAGAGAAATAGAGAGTAAATGACTAGCAGAGAGAGGGAGGGAGGGAGAGACTAACAGATGGAAGGAGAAAAAGCCTGCTGAGCATGAAAGAGACAAAAAGCCATCAAGAGCAAGAAACAGCAAAAGCTGTGAAAGACAAACCCAAGAGAGAAAATGGGATGAAGAGGTATTGTGGAGAAGAGAGTGAGTGGTAGAATAGCCTTTAAAGCCTGTATAGAGTGTGGCCAGTGGAACAGTAGAGGAGAAAAAGAGGAGGAAAAGTGCTGTAGAAACGAGTGCAGCACTGCGGGGAGATGTGCTCTGTGGACTTCAAACAGCATGATGAGGACGAGGATGATGATGGTGAAATTGCTTAAGTGGAGGAAGGTTGAGAGGTCTAAGTGGACGAGAGAGCTCTGAGGAACATAGGGGAGAAAGTTGAGATGGCCAGGTCTCCACCTCGAGTCAATACAGGGAACAAATTCACTTTAGCTCATTCACATCCCCTACACTACAGATTGTGAGTCACTTTAAATAGACCTCTGCCACTAATCAATTTCACTACTTCACCTTTGTAACATGATGAGCTTGCATATAAGTATATAAGTGTACAAGTTAGCATATTTTACAATAATTAGCTTGTACAGAGCTCATTGCATGTTGTTCCACCTCGTGCCTGCAGGAGGTGCTAACGGTTGGTGAGGAGAGCCTGTCGACGCCTTGCTACCTGCAGTTGGAGGAGCACAACTGCCACGTGCTCATGGAGCAGCTGGGCACCTACGGCCTGGTCGGCCAGTCAGCTCCCCCACACCCCGCCTGCAAGAGGCTGCAGCTGGCCCTGTTTGCCCCGCGCGCCCCCTGCCTTTCCCTAGACTACAGCCTGAGGGTCTACTGCATACAGGACACGCCGCATGCCCTCAAGGTCTGTCCAGCTGCCAAACAGACTGCCTGCCTGCCTGTCTTTGTGTCAGTTTGCTCATAAACAGTCAGGATCCCATGCTACATTTGTTACTACAGCTGTTATACACACCCTTGTGACATTACTGATCACATTGATTTTAAGTAATTTATAACTCTATAATGTCTCATTTTTTTTTCGTGTGTGTGTGTGTGTTTGTCTGCCTCTGCAGGAGGTTCTAGAAGTTGAGCGTAGCTTGGGCGGGGTTCTACTGGAGGATCCCAAGCCCCTCCTGTTCAAGGACAGCTACCACAACCTCCGTCTGTCCATCCACGACATCCCACACTCCCACTGGAGAAGCAAGCTGCTCGCCAAGTATCAGGTCAGTGGCCTTAACAGCCTTAACTTCTGAGGGTCAGAGGGTTATATTGTCATTTGCAACCATTCCCACTATATATATAGTGAGCCTAAACAACATTTCACTATGGATTAAGTGGTGGCATATTTAAAATATAAAAAAGCAGACATTTGAGACAGGCTATATTTAGTGCACTCTTAAATTAGTGCATTATAGACATACACAGTGCACTTACTACTTAAGTAGAGCATTTAAGACAGACAACAGACAACAAAAGACAAGGCATAAGTTGTAATGCAATGTCTGCGAGATGTGTGTCTTATTCTTTCGAGGACTGAGATACCGTGCTTACAGTATATACTGATTTTGTTGTGTGTGTGTGTGTGTGCTTCACTAACACACTGACTCTATTGTTTGTGTGTTTGCTTGTGTTCCTCCAGGAGATCCCCTTCTACCACATCTGGAGTGGCAGCCAGAGGCCCCTGCACTGCACCTTCAGTCTGGAGCGGGGCAGTCTGGCCGTCTCGCAGCTCACCTGCAAGATCTGCGTGAGACAGGTGGAGGGTGAGGGTCAGATCTTCCAGCTGAACACAGACATCCAAGAGGTAGGAGCACCCCCTTCACCCCCCCATCATCACTACACCAGCCCCCTACATTCACTCGACCAGTCTTTGAGAAGCACTAACTGGCAGAGCTTAAAATTAGTCATAGTGATAATCATAGTCAGTGTATTTATATAGCACCTGAGGTTGTAGTTGAATATAAGAAAAGTAATAATTAAAAAAAAATTATACTTTATACCTCATTAATTTTTAGAAAGTAGCGCCAAAAATTGCTTGCAAAGAAATTATACATTATTGAATGATTTTTGAGAATTTTGAGCTAATAATATATTAAAGATATACTATTATACACATTTGCATCATCTTAATTAATGACCTTTGACCTTGTTGTTGTTCACAGACGCTCCCACCACATTCGCCACTGCCATCAGCTGGCACCTGTCTGCCCTCCTCTCAGGTGGGTTCATATGCCTTCCGCCTGCCTGCCTCCATCCGCCAGAAGATCTGTGCCAGCCTCGATGCCCCCAGTGCACGCGGCTGTGACTGGAGGCTCCTAGCGCACAGCCTTGCTTTCGACAGGTGGGTTGTTTATGTGTGTGTGTGTGTGTGTGTGTGTCGGTGTTATCTATTTTGGTTAAACACTCGTCTAATATCTCTCGCTCTCCTTTTTTTGCTTTTGTCCGTCAGGTACCTGAACTACTTTGCAACAAAACCAAGCCCCACAGGTGTGCTCCTCGACCTGTGGGAAGCCTGTCACCAAGGTGACGCAGACCTGGTCTCCCTGGCGACTGCTCTGGAGGAGATGGGCAAAAGCGAGGTCTTGGTTGTCATGACAACGGATGGGGACTGCTGAATTGACCATAGCACAGAGTGTGTGTGTGGGGGGTGGTGGGGGCTGACACACATAATGAGCAGAAAGAAACAAAATTGTCACCTTATAAAGACTCACATTGGGGCTAATCCTAGCAGGGTGAATGGCCCAAAGGCAGACCCTGCTTCTCTTTGGCCTCTATCCTGACCCATGTCCTTGATGTCAACATGATGCCTAGTGCACACTCAAATGCATCAGAACCATTGTCTTGGCTGATGGTCGTTATTGTTGTCTTATATTGGGAATCTCAGAGCCAGGTGTTAAGAGTGGAGCTAGGGTTTGACGATAGATGTTTTTAAAAAAACAACCCACTGATCCTACATCTTAACTAGTAGGCTTTGGTCTGATGTGCTGTAACAGAAAGAAAGATGTATCTATGAGAGAGAAGCTGATTTATACACACATTCAGCATTACTCCACTCAGACACACACAAGCATATATACTAACTTCTGCAGCTCTTTCTTTAACCCCCTCTCTTCTCCTTTATCAGACTTTTGCAATCTCTCTCTCTCTCTCTCTCTCTCTCTCTCTCTCTCTCTCTCTCTTTTTCTCAGTGTAAAAACAAGATTCAATAGCGTCAAAGCGCAAACATGTCTAAACCTCCCTCAGGACGCACACTTCTGTGTACACCCGCAGAACATACAACAAACACACACACACACGTGTATGTGTGCATGACAGATGCATACACACACAAACAAACAAGACAGGTAACTTAAATCAAGAGGCAAATCCAGTATGATTCTGTTTAGCCTCCAGGACTGTATGGATGACATGATTTGCCTGTCAATAGACATATCAGAAACATATCGGGCTGACATTCTCGTTTTAAACCCAATTAACTTGTATTGACGATCTGTCATGATTTAGTTATGTTTGCCGACCTTCCCCATCCGCTTTCTGAGAATGATTTCTTTAATCAGTGTAGTACAACACAGGAGAGCTTTCTGGTAAACTCATGGTATATAAGTTTCCTATAGGGAACGCACTCTTTTTTTAAGTTATTATCCATATTTGTGGATGGGTTTTCGTTTGGAACTCTGTTTCTGGTGTTGTACTTGTATGGCCATTTTTGTTTGTTTTCTTTTTTGTTTGTTTTTGCTTTTCTTTCCTTAATTTCTGACCTTGTTGTATTACACCTCTTGTTTAAGAGTTATAAGACATTATAAGTGAAGTTATAAGAGATTGAAGGCAGGGGCAGGAATTTGTGGTAAAAACTGTGGATACAGCAAAATACATATAATTCTATGATTTTGCTATTTTGAAAACTAAGTGTGTAATTTCAGACTTTTTGACTCAAAATACTACCTTAGTTGTGGAAACAAGAAGCGTCCAAGTTAGATCACTCGCCTACATTGTTTTGGTATCCATTTGCTATTTTTTTCTGATCCCTAAAGAAAATGTGTTAGTAGGCCTCAAGATGTCTGGGGTTACTATGACGTTGCCTGCTGGTAAAGTGTGGTGACAGGCCATCCTCAACTAGGCTTAAACCGATATCTCAATATTTTTGTTATTAATGATAACGGGATAAGATTTCAGCTGCAGTGAGGTTTCAGGGTCTTTTTTTTGTTATCAGTCATTCATGTTATTGTAATCTGTGAACAAGTGTGGATGCTGTTTTTTTTTACTTTTATTAATATGTCTAATGGTCTTAACAAGCATAAAGTGTTTTTTTCTGAATCCACCAAAACCAAAATACAAGCAGTATCTCTAGACTTTTCTTTAACAGACTATGTGTGCATATGAGCGTGTGCATATGAGTGTGTGTGTGTGTGTGTGTGTGGAGGCTGTCACAGCTTACATGTTTTCTCTCTTTGTGAGTACTATGCAAGTACATACAGAATTGAAATCCATGGATATGTCTTTTCTCCTTCTCTGGCGTATTAAAGGATGTATATTTTTGCGACAGTTCAATGCTATTATATAAGTCAAGGAATAAATGAGTCAAGGGATAAATGATCAAGCACAATGCTGACGTATAACCCTCTCAAGACAAAACTGAGACCGTCCTCCAGTACGTGACCCCAACCCCCCTGAGTCATGGGCCATGTGATGTATTTTTCTGTATTCTCTCAGCTGTTACTCTCTGTGAACCTGGAGATTTGCAACGGGTCTCACGACTTTTTGTGATACCCAAGCGATTTGATATTCCAATTCATGTGTCAACCAAACACTGAGCGCTAGACCTGAAGGACTGAGCCTTGCTCCCACAGCACAGCTCCGGCACCCTTGCTACCATCGCCGCAACTCCTCACAAGCTGCTCCTTCATCAACATCGCCTACCATGACAGACATGCAACATTGCCTACCATGACAGATATCTGCTCTTCTGAGTGTCTGCGGTCCTGCAACAACCACTTGCAATAAGGTCACAGAGACAATGCAACCCCTTTGGCAGTGGCTTGCTTGGGACCAGTGGACAAAGCCTCCTCACACATCAGTCAGAGTTGGAGCCTTTGGGTTGGAAAGAGCAGGTTTTATAAGGGAAGAAGGCATAACCATTACTTCAGACTTGTTTTTTTGTTTTGTTTTTTGTTTTTTTATTTGCTCGGTCAACTACAAATGTAAATAAATGTCTAGCCTTCTTACTTGTAACTAAATAATAATTTTTATGCAATAAATTATATTTCCTAGTTTAACAATAAATATTGTCTGGCTGATTCATTCTTGCTGCAAATATACTGTGCATTAATTAAGTCCAGAAGACCTAAGTAGTTTAGTAGTTGTGTTCACATACAACACATGAAACAACATTATTGGTGAACTACTAAAATCAGATTGAAAAACTTTTTTTAATATACCAAGTAAAAAGGATAGCAAGTAAAAGAAAAAAAAACACAATGCTTAATATTTTGGCCATTGGATGTTAGAGTCAAACAATGCCCTCCATACACGCAGCACCATTCTCAAGAGACCTCAAGACCAATTGAAAATGTTTACACACTGACTATCACATCTTTCCCTCAAAACACGATTTCAAGCTGAGTGCAGGCTTTTAGTAAAATTAAACACAGATACATTTGTTCCGTAAAAGACCAAATGCATGTGAGGAAACCTGACAGTGAAGAGTGAGGGCTACTCTTCCCAAAGTATATTGGAACATTGCCAATTTCATTATTAGGAAAAATCTAACTGTGATAATCTGATTGAACCCCCAGTGAACAGTATCTCACAATAATGAATACCAATCCAGTAGCCTACCAATAGCACTGATGCTGGACCATGAACTAAACCATGACGCTACCTGATTGGGACAGTTGTCTTGATGCTTACCAGGGTGACCACACACTCTGGACACCAAGAGCAATTTTAATGTGGTCTCATCGAATTACTGGGAATGGCTTCAGTCGGTCAGGTAAATAATAATAAGGTAATACATATAGACCTACTACCTCATGCACAATTTGCCCTACATTGTCATTGGTGGTGGAGTACGGAAATGTGATGGCTATACTTTGGATTTATGTGTTTGTGCATATAAGTTTGAGTGCAGTGCAGAGCCAAGAAATGTAGTAAAAAAAAGTATAGATAAGGTGGTCTCCATAGAATAGCAAAATTATTATGCTATTGGGAATCGAATGAACGCCTTCAAAAGACTTAGTTTACTTACGCTTTCCAAAACTGTCTTTCTTCTATAGCGCTCCTGACATTTCGCACATCTCAGAAGCAACTGCTAAGGTCCGGATACGTCTAGCCGTAGGCTTCTAGGTCTAAAGGCGACCCTGAAAAAAAAGCAAAAAAAAAAAAAGCCTCATGTAGTCACTGACAGGCCTACAACACAGTCTTCCATAGCCTAGTAGGTTAAAATATCAATATAGAATTTGTGTATTTTATTGATGCCAATGGAAATTGTAGACTTTAACGAGTTACTCTGAATAACTGAAAAATTCATAGGGTAAGTTTCAGCTAGATCTCTGGCAACCCAATCACTGTCTGAGACGAGTAGTATGTGATAGATTACTTCTGTCTTCCGTGTGCAACCCGGATTGCGGAACAGCGTTTAAAATGAATGCCATTGGATACATTGGATCATACGGGAGAATGCAGTGGATGCTGTTGTTGACTAATTTCTCTCCCTTTAAGTTGAGTAACAGAAAGAGCTGTAGAAGTGGCCGTCTGAAGATAGCAACATGGGAGCTGTAGCCTACCTTGAGTGTTTGTGTTAACAAAGGTTGGTATCGGTTTCTAACTTCTGTTTAACGTTATGCATATTTGCAGTATGTAAGGCAACAAAATATTATGGAGCCAATTGATTGTGTAGGCTACACAAAGTTGTTTTCTTAGAGTTGGGGTGTCAAGTGGAGTGGATGACATGGGGTCTAGTCTAGTCTAACGTTATGTCGTTGTTGTGTGACTACGTTATGCTGCAACAATGTTCAGTTCCTCTACTAAATTGTGCTTTCACGTCATCTACATCGTTGATTACTACTGCGACTTCTTTTACGGTCTGCTGGTGCGACAGAAATGGCCTTTCAGTGTGACATTGTAGTAGTGACAGTTAGATCTACCTTTAGTTCGCTAAGGTTAGATCTAACGTTACTTGCTTGCATGAGTGCGAACTGAAAAACATATGCCCTTCCTTCCGTTCGTTCTGGTTTTTACTAAAAAAAACATCTTAGCATGCAAGTTTAGATGCGCTCCACAGGTCCGTCTGGTCAGTAAGCCAGTGGAAGCAATCAAAATTGCAGGTTTGGATGGACTTTATACTCGATAGGCACATTACTTACTTAAACAATGGAGCTCCTTTCATTAAACTAAGTTAGCCTACGTTTATTTCCTTTTGTATTGATTGTAATCATGTCTGACGTTGAGGTTAATGTTAACTATTTTCGCTTTTACTGTGGCTCAGTTTGATGAGACATCTTGTGTCCATAATGACGTGCTAATTGATCTTTCTTGTGACATATGTTTTTGTTTATTTTTCTGCTACTTTCATTCCTATCTTTTTTTCTACTATTTTTTTATTCAGACGTAATCTTCCAATGTAATGCTTCCTTCTGTATGTGTATCTGTAGTGTATGTGTGGGCTACAGGGTGGGCTACTGTTTTTACTGGGATCATATGATCATTACACCGCTAATATCTGCATGTGAACCCATAGAAATGAGCAGGGTGACTTAGGTCAGGATTGGTCAGTGAGTATGTTTGTCCTGTGTGTTTGTGTGTGTGTGTGTGTGTGTCTCGTGAGAGGGAGGCCCCGTGAGGAAGCATAACATTTAGCGGAAAAGTGTGTTTTCAAGGTCAGGCTTTATCTCATAGTCTTGTGTCTCTACACCCACCATGGCAGATTGGACTCCTGCATAACAAATCACATTCTTATTGACAGGATTTCTCAGATGAGCTAGTCACATTCACCCTCAACCATGAGAGCAACGAGTGAAGGTAGTTGAGCATCACATCACAACAAGTTTTTCTTTGAATAGCATTGATTTGTTTTGTACCCTCTGTCTTACTTCAGCCATATCTCTTCTTCTTTGTCCCCAGTGGCGCTGTGATCTGATCATTATCATTTAAGTCCTCACATTGCTGTCACTCTCTTACTCCTTCCACCTTCCCATCATTCCCTCTTGTCCTGTTATCACTGTTTATTTGTTCCTGTTTTCCCATCAATCCTTCCCTCTCCCTCCCATCTTTCCCCATATCCCACCTCCTCTCCTCCCCTCCCATCCCTCCTCATCGTATCCCCCCCCCCCCCCCCCCCCCCACCCCCAACCCCCACCCCATGTCCCCCTCTCTCCTGTGCCCCTGAGACATGAGCGGCATCAAGCCACCACAGGCCAGTCTGAACTCTGCCTACGTGGCCGTGCCCCATTCCTCTATGTCAGACGAGGAGGAAGACCAGGCCCAGGGCCCTGAGGTAGACCATGCCCCGCTGCTGACTGCTCCGACAGGGCCACTGGCCGTCCGGCACAGCCCAGAGGACACCTACTACCTGGTGTACATAATCTTCTTTGTGCTGGGGATTGGCTCGCTGCTGCCATGGAACTTCTTCATCACGGCCAAGCACTACTGGCTGTTCAAGCTCAGCAACAGCTCGCAGATAGATGGGCACGGGGAGCCACCACATTCAGACCTCAGTGTAAGTGTGTGTGTGTGTGTTTGTGTGTGTGAGTGCCAGGTGAAACATTAATTAAAACCTGTTCTTATGTTACTGAGGAATACCCCTAGGTTTTCACATTTGTGGTTGTGAAAGAGGTATGCAAAGAGTAACAAGACCTAGATAGAGAGAGTGTGTTGAGAGGGGGGGAGGGGTTCAGACCTGGTATTCTGGATTGTCTCATGACTATTGAGAACTGAGTGTTCTTTCATGAGGCCGTAACAACACAATTAAATAGTTAACATCCTGGAGATGGAACTCTGGGAAGAGCGACAGCGAGCCTGGGGAGACCCTGGTCAGATGTAGACACACAATTGGTTTTGTTAATTGGCTTTTCACGCAGACTGGCTACCATACTCTTAGGTCAAGTCAAGTGGCTACATTGTTGTTTGTAGGCTGTTCCGTTCTTGACAGTTCATTTGTAGGATTCCAGACTGAAAGATGATTTTGAATGGCCCACTCAGAGCACACTTCTCTATTTGCCCATCTCACTCTCTCTCTCTGTCTCCCACTTTCTCAGTCTCTCTCAGACACACACTCATACACACACACTTTCACTCTGATCTAATAATGTGCCCAGGCTAGTTCCTAAAACATTTCTGTTTTTCTGCTTATTGGATCAGGGTTCTGAAAGGTACATTTCAGGACACGGCACACACAACTGCACTCAGACTGCTCTGTTTAAGTCGCCAAGGAAACCACAGGATTCAACTCCTTATATAATTTCAGTTAGCCTAGGATACCTTTCAATAGTTTGCTATGGAACCAATATGAAGATATGAAGAATCATCACACGTTTGAGAAGTATGTCCTGTTGTACTAACCACTAACCAATAAAGTATCTATCTATCTATCTATCTATCTACTTTACAAGGGGGTGAAACCAAAAATGACTAGAAATGTTTTGTTTCTTACTAACTCTCCTAACATTTCTTCATATCCCTTTAGTCATTAGAGAGAGGTAGGGAACCCATGACCCATGTCATTTACACATGTACACATCTATGTATTTGTTTTTAATGCAAAAGTTCATGGACACTAATTTGGTGACATAGTTACTGAATAAATAGACCTAGTTTTTTTTTTTTTAAATGCAGAGTGATGGCCCACACATGTTTTTTTATTAAATTTGTATCATGGCTGAGTGTCACCCAATGTGTAATAAATGTCCAGTTTAACTTTGTATGGACCCCTTGGTTTTCATTCTCCAAACCCCAAAGTATCTCCACTAAGCCACTCATATCACTCCCTGTACATAGAGTGGGTCTATGGAAGCTGAATGGCAAGTCTTAATGTGTGTATGTGTTGCTTCTACAGGACTACTTTGAAAGTTACATTGCCATCGCCTCCACAATTCCCTCTGTTTTGTGTCTGGTTCTCAACTACCTCCTTGTGAACAGGTAAATGATGGAAATGCACAGTTATTACATTGTCTTGCAGAGTGTGTGTGTGTGTATAAACTTATTTGAACACACACACATACTAGCTCCCTCCATAAATCACAAAAAGGAGTTTAACTTTATAAAATAATAACTCTAAAATGTGGTAGTAGGTCTAAACCTACGTGCTTGGACTGTGTCTTCAGAGGAAGTGGGCATTTGTATGTGAAGGTAGTAGCTATAATTTATAGTATCATTAAAAAGTATATATGGATGTAGAATCCATATATTTCACAAACCTGTGCAACCTTTTTTGCGGGAAAAGGTATCGTGTTGGTCATAAAAAGAGCTTAGAAAATGTAAGCCATTGAAACACACACACACACACACACACGCACGCACATACACATATGCACACACATTGCCACACTTGATCACGCACACTGAGGTGCTTATTTGAAGCTTCTGCTGACGAGAGCAAACCCATGTTTCTCATTGATGACGTATGTTTTTAGACAGCACTGTCAGCAACATGGTCTCATTTTCATGTGCTAAAAACACTGAAGGGAAACGAAATAGTTTCACAATCCCCCCCTTATGGGGCAATTACATTGTCATAGGTATGCTATTATTGGGAAAGCAGGTAATTATCTTTCCTATTAATGTGAGAATTTGTAGCCATTAGCTTCATGCTGCAATATGCATATTATCCTTTAGTAAAAAATGATTGCTAGGATTAGGTATCCAACTGACGATGTGCTGCTCAGTACAAGAGGGACCGCTACTCTAGAAGAATATATGCCTTCACAACTTTCCACCAGTCTGATTGCCACGCATAAATACCCCCCTTTCCTGTAAGTGAAGCGTATAAAAAGCCTCCTCCCAGTTAGGTTTTGCAAAGCTGATGAAGGCTGAGAACAAAATGTCCTCTTTCTGTTGTAATTGGCTGATGTGTCAGGGAGGCCAAAGGATGAATAACATCCTGTCCGACACACATTTTTCTGTGGTGTGGCAAGAAATTTAATTTGGTCAGTCGATTGTTGGGCCGCACGAACCTTCTTGGTGGAAAACAGCACAACAGCTCTTATCTGTGGACGCACAGATACGTGGCCACATGTGGTTTATTTTAACGATGGCCTTTGGGATATTCACAGCTATTTCAGTTATTGTTAAATAGTAGTAATTGCCAAAACGGCAACATGCAGTGACCTGTGTGTGTGTGTGTGTGTGTGTGTGTGTGTGTGCGTGCATGTGCATGTAGGGTGTCACCGCAGGTGCGCATCCTCTCCTCCTTGTGTCTAATCCTGGTGGTGTTTGTGGTGACCACGGTGCTGGTGAAAGTGGACGTGTCGGGCTGCCAGCAGCAGTTCTTTGGGGGCACACTGGCCAGCGTGGCCCTGGTGAGCGGAGCCTCCAACCTGTTCTCAGGCAGTGTGTTCGGCATCAGTGGCCACTTCCCCATGCGCATCTCCCAGGCCCTCATCTCAGGTATGTTAACAGATGTATGTTAACAGATGTATGTTGACGTCCCCTCGCGGTGGTGGTGGTGGTGGTGGTGGGGGGGTACATTAATGTTGCTATGGATGCAAACTCACCCGCAGGCTCATACACTCATCGATTAGTATACTTCTGTTAACTCTGGTTTTCCCATGAAGCTTTGCACAACATGGTGTCCTTGCATTAATATCTGCGTTGGTTTGTGTTGACTAGATATCAAACTTTATCTCATACATACATACATTAGAGTAGTACTGCGGAAACAGGATTCACAAGATCTGTGTCACTGTCATAGGTCCAAATAAAAATAAAATAAAATAAAAATAATTTTTTTTAAAAATAAAAATGTTTTAAGTTTAAGTGACAAGTTAAAATTAGTTACATAAAAGAATTAATCCAGCACTTAAAAAAGAAAGCCATTTGTCGATTAAGCTGCCCTATGAATCAAGGATCATAGAGTTTGTCACAAACATCGGAATGCTAATTTAACTTGTCGCAAATGTGACTTGAAATTGCAGAAATGAAACTTGTAGCTCTTTAAAAGATAAAAAAATATATAAGAAAACAAAATGCTAATCATAAGCATTAGTCCATATTCTTATCAGGATATAGACCCAGACAAGGGTAATCTATGTCTAGCAGCTTTGTTTCTCTCTGCTTTGTCTTTGCTATAAAAAAAATCTTTGTAGCTCTGTAAAAGGAGGTGATTGGTGGAAGAGCTATGTAGAGTCAGACCAGAACAGAACAGATTAACTATTGGCTAAGTGCTGTCAGTACTTGACTGTGTGAAATGGCTGAGCCTGTCCATCCGTCTGTCCAGGTCACATGGAGCATGTGTCATAAATAATGGGGCAGTGTTCCTAAAACAACATCATGTGACAGTCATGCACCTGTGTTCTCTCACCTTAAGTTAGCCTGCAAGTGTGTAATTTGCTCAATAGATGAACCCAGATTTAAAATATAGTCATGTGACAGTCATACATTTGCTAACTTGGCTTAGGTGACCACAGGTGTGCAGTACTACAGCAAAGCCATGTTTTGACTGGCTTTGGTTCAATTTGTCTATTTTGAGCAATCTGTTTAAATATGGTGATTTCCTTGAGAGAACCTTGCCAAGAATGTAGGTCTTACAGCAGCAGTCTTTCAAGTATTCGAAGGAATTTGTCATTTTTCCAAAACCTAGATTAGGCCTACTGATTATATTGGCTTAAAGAAAATCTTTTTGGTACTGAGATTTTGGTTCTCGGAAGCCTGTAAAGTGTTTGTGTGTTTTGCGTGTGTGTATGTGTGTCTCTTTTAGGACAAGCCATGGGCGGCACGTTAAGTGCGGTAGCGTCGGTGATTGACCTGGCGGCGGCTGGGGATGTGACCGACAGTGCCTTATTCTACTTCCTGACGGCTGACGTCTTCATCCTCCTGTGCATAGTCATGTATCTGCTTCTCCCCAAACTAGCCTACTCACGGTCAGTCGTCATGACAACACTCCACACGTTAATTACACCCACCTCACTTAGACATACCATGAACTACCTCTGAAGTATGGAGGGTACTTGACATCCGAGATGGGGGATTTAGCCAGGTTTACTGGGTTATCCTTGATGAACTTAGCCTTGACCTGGTTTCACAGAAGATATAACATGAGTTACCATATGGATTTACACTTGGCAGCTAGCCTGCTCCCAACCACGCTAGCAAGCTTACTTTATTCTGATGTCTGTTCTGGCATCTCCTCGTTTCATTCAGTTGTCACTCCAATCAGATTCTCATGTGTGAAGAATTTGAAGATGTTCTCTTTCGTTTCGAAGCCGAAACGTACGAGTGGATGATGCCTATCATCTCCTGCTTTTCTGAAGTCATTTTAAACCAACCCTTTGAAAAAAGGGCAGTAAGCGCACTGACGCGCGCAGGCAACTACTTAGACAGCCCTGCGTGATGTCAGAAAGTCTATATATTGACTGCGCTTACGCTTCAGGTCCTCTTTGCCATTTTCACCTCGCTACTGCGTGTGTATTTCTGATTGTCTCCGTTTGCCTTTGCAAATATTCTAAACCGACGGCTTTTGTCAAAGCCCACCAAAACAGCTTTTTTCAAAGCTCTTCGAGGGATTTCCCGTCTTGCTCAAAGTGCTCACGCCGGTCCCTGACTTCTGGTACCACGAGACGCAAGATGGCTACTCGCCGATGCACCGATTGCGACCGCGCAATGGCGATCTCCGACCGCCATGCCATCTGTTTCATCTGCATGGGGAGCGAGCATGCTATGCTCGCCTTTTCGCGACCAGATCTCTGCTCGGCTTGCGAACGCCTCTCCCCTACAGCTATCGCCAACAGAGCGGCTTTCTTCGTGGGTTCCACTAGCGTTTCAGGGGCAGGTTCTTCCTCCGCTGGCGTTAGGGGTATTGTTCCCCACCAGTCTCTCGATGTTTCCCCGGCGTCTCCGCACCCGGTTGGGCTCATCGATCGAGCTTCAGTGGCTAATCGACCGTCGGTTAGCTTCTCAGCGGCTAGCTTGCTACCAGCTAGCCAGCTAACCGAAGCCCACCAGGCTAGTCCTGCTAGCTCCATTGGCGCGCTCTTCGCCCGCGCGGCTACCACGCCGCCTCAAGGCGACACCGATGACGAGCCAGTTATCGAGGCTGTGGATGAGGAGGAGATGTCCTCCTTCCTCTCCGCTCACGGCGCCACCGTCGAGGATATACCTCCGAGCTAGTTTCTTTGGCTACTCAGGCGGCTAACAGGCTAGGCCTGCCTCCGCCTCAGCGCTATCCGGAAGGGCGTTTCGACCCCTTCTCCGGTGCGCTGTTCTTCGAGGTTCTTCGAGGTCGTCACCGATACGCACTCCGAGTCGGCTGCCCCACGGGGCGTCGCAGGTGTAGTGCGCGGCTCATCGACTTCCTACGTCGCTGACACGCGCTCCAGGTCGGCCGCCCTACGGGGTGTCGCAGGTGTCGCTCCAGGTCGGCCCCCCTAGTGCCACCCGGAGGCGGCATAGCACTTCGTTTGTCCTTGCTGCCTCCTCATGCCGCCGCTCTGCTCCGGCAGAATTGGGCGATGTGCACAACGTCGCGTTGGGTCCTATCAACAGTGTTGAAGGGCTATCAACTGCAGTTCAGGTGGCCACCCCCGCCCTACAGAGGTGTCATGGAGTCAGTGGTGCCCCCCACCAGGGCCCCTGCGCTCAGACAAGAGCTTTGCGATCTCCTGAGAAAGGGCGCTATTCAGCGCGTAGATCCGACGCTGGCGCGCGCAGGTCGCTACAGTACGTACTTCCTGGTGCCCAAGAAGTCGGGCGCTTTTCGCCCTATCCTAGACCTCAGAGCGCTCAATGCTTCGCTCAAACCTCTCACCTTTCGCATGCTCACGGGGCGAATGGTGGCGGAGTCGGTCCGCTTCAGGACGTCAGGGCGTGTCTACGCCATTTCAGACTCGGTGCCTGCGTTTCGGCCAGGCTGTGTCTCAGACTGACGGGCCTCCTATGCGCTGTCCCACTCGGCCTCTTACACTTACGCCCGCTGCAGCTCGCCTTAGCGGAGCTAGGTGTATCCTCCAGGTCGAACCCCGCCCGTCGGATTTTAGTGTCCAGACGCATGTGGCTAGCCCTCGCGCATTGGCGCAGGCCGTCCTCCTTCACCGGAGGCGGCGCCTTGGGTGCTATAGCCAGACGCATGACGGTGACCACCGATGCGTCCAAAACAGGCTGGGGCGCCGTTTGCTGCGGTCGCCCCGCCAGGGGGATATGGGGCACAGCCTCCAGGAGATTACACATCAATGTGTTGGAACTCCTTGCTGTCTTCTGCGCTCTGAAGGAGTTTCTCCCTCTTCTCAGAGGAGAACACGTTCTTGTGCGCACAGACAACACCACTGTTGTGGCGTATATCAATCGCCAGGGCGGCACGCGCTCTCCGGACCTGTTTCGCCTGGCGTACAAACTGCTCACCTGGGCCTCTCGCCACTTCCTGTCGATCAGGGCGGCGCACTTGCCAGGTGTTCGCAACACAGGCGCGGACCTCCTCTCCAGGGGTGTTCCGCGTGCAACCGACTGGCGCCTCTGCCCAGCCGTGGTGCACAGCCTTTGGTCCCGCTTCGGGCGGGCACGAGTCGATCTGTTCGCCTCGAGAGAGAACGCTCATTGCCCAGCGTGGTTTTCGCTGGAACGAGATGCGCCGCTAGGGTCAGACGCGCTGGCACACCCGTGGCCGCGCGGTCTGCTCTACGCTTTTCCCCCCCTTCCTCTGATTCGTCAGGTGTTGGCCAGGATCAGAGCGGGGGCGCACAGGGTGATTCTGATCGCCCCCAATTGGCCATCTCAGAGCTGGTTCTCAGATCTGGTCTCACTGTTAGACGGCCAGCCGTGGACTCTCCCTCTGAGGAGAGACCTCCTGTCGCAGGCTCACGGGTCGCTGTGGCACCCCAAGCCGGAAGCGTGGAGACTGACGGCTTGGCCCCTGACGGGCGCGTCTCCTAGAGAGCGGCCTGTCAGACGCAGTGATAGAGACCGTCCAGGCTGCTAGAGCTACGTCCACTAGGTCGTTGTATACACTGAAGTGGCGCGTATTCAGCACGTGGTGCAGAGACAGAGGCTGTGATCCTCTAGTCTGCCCTATTGGCGAGGTGCTTGCTTTTCTGCAACACCTATTTGATCAGGGTCGTACACCCTCTACTTTGAAGGTGTACCTCGCAGCCATCTCAGCTTGCCATGTTGGCTATGCTGGCGTTTCCCCTTGCGTCGCGCTTCATGAAGGGCATCAGACGGCTCTGCCCCTCTTCCTCCCCTTCGGTTCCTACTTGGGACCTGGCCACCGTCCTATGTGGACTGGCCCTTACGCCCTTTGACCCT
>JAGFZM010000606.1:121165-131505 GCA_017657215.1 Limnothrissa miodon
ACTTCAGAAAAGCAGGAGATGATAGGCATCATCCACTCGTACGTTTCGGCTTCTCACTCAGAGAACCGAGGATACGTTAGTATCCGTAACGTTTTCTTTGCTGGATGTTCATGAAAACGAATCGAGCTTGGTTATCTAGACAGGACTAGGTCAAGCACTTAACTTGGATGTCTTTACTCTGGCTTTGTGAAATATGGAATATAATTCACAGAATCCTTAGTAGCAAACAGGGCTATTAATGTTTGCATATTATTAACAACAACAATGTTACATACTAGTACAATGAGAAACTACTTCTGTACTAGAAGAGGGAGGTTGTGTTATGCACATTAGTAACTTTCTCCACAAGTCTCATCCTCACAGTGCCTTGTTACGCTGCCAGTCCTAATAATGTATTGTGGTAAACATTTGTACAGCACTCTCTACAGCATCACTAGGGATTGCTCCCAATATAGAGTATACAGACAGGTACTCTTTTTTTTTTAATAACCCACTCGTGCACTGATAAGCAGATAAATAGACGGGCAATGCAAAGTTATGAGATGGGTCTAAAATACCCAGTAGCAACAATCTAGTCGCAGTCTTTCAAAAGGCAACTTGGTGATTCTTTTCTGCACTGCAAGTCTGTTTGGCAGTCAGGATCTCTGTCTAACCCAGGTCTAGTAGTAGTAGGTGGTAGTAGGAACCTACAGACTGAGAAGGAGAACTGAGGAACTGGAGGTTATGCATGCAGTTTTATGCATGGGTGGTGAAACCACAGTTTCATGACAAGTCAAGGGTGTCGAAACTCGGCTGGTGGCCAAGTGTTTCACGTGCTTTTCCTCATAGTGTTCATTCAGCCCTTTTGACCATGTCTGTTTCACCCTGGATCAGGGCTTTTAATGTCAACAGAGCCTCCATAACCAAAACTGTTTAACCATGGGTGTAGGATGAGCCAGCAGAAACTGGGAGCAAGCTTCTTTAAACCATAGTTGCTAAGTTGGCAACCTTTTTGGGTTGCCATGCAACATGTTGACCACTGACCGCACTAACGAGCAGTGGGTTTGTTCTGGGGTTTTCCTTGGGATCCCTTTCATGAACTGACTAAATAGAGATGTGGGGTGTTAATCATCTCCTCAAGAGTGCAACACTCTTGTTAATCATCTCCTCAAGAGTGCAGGCTGTCTGCACCTAGCATTGCACCTGGTCTGTTGATCGTCTGATAACAGTGAAGGTCGGAGTTACATCTTGAATTTAAGGTGAGGTAAGGTGAGGATTTTAGCCGGGAACCAGGGGAAGTGTTACTCTAGCGAAGAGTGCCAGTGGGATTAGGCTGTGGGCCAAATGGGGTTCAGTACATTCCTGTTAAATTACAGTAAAATAAACTAGAAATAAATCATTCATTGAATAGAGGAAGTTGGAACATCTAAATACTTAAATTACATTTACAGGGTTTAAGCTTGAAAATGTAAGTCAAGGTAATAAGTCAAGAATGCAATACCTATCCACATAGGGAAGAGATTTTTGATAGACTTGGAATGGAATCAGGAATGATGAATGAATGATGGTTTGTTTCTAGATGTACCTGCATACCGAAAGCCATTGCTAGGAGACATCTAGATTTCTAGGCTATGACAATGGGACATTAGGATTGATTTCCGGCCGGTTCCTCCATACATTTGTCTATGCATGGTTCTTGTATTTTAATTACATTGAAATTCATTACTAAAATAGGTAGCGCATCTCCATATATTTCAATGTTTTGCATTTCACATTCTGTTTTACCAGACCTTCTCTAAAAGACAGTTGGATGCATTGGGAGGTATGGGGGTGCCCCGGAAGCCAATCTGGATATCATGTCTTTAACTACTTTAACTACTAAGAAATTGGCAGACAGATTTTGCCACCATGAGGCCACTTTCTGCCCTGGCCCATGGACTAGGTGCCACCTAGTGGTCTGTAAATGCAACTATATATGCTATTCTACTCTTATAAAATAAAAAACAAAATACTCATAAAATCTAAACTCATACTTGTTTTATGTGTATTGTATAAATAAATATCAATAGAGGGTTTTTCCTCTTTTTAAAACACTTCTTTGATAACCCTCTGGGGTTTGTTTACCACTAAATTGTCCTTCTCCTCAGACTCAAATCTCGTGCTTGGTGCTTCAGTGATCATAATTAGTAGACACCACCTAGAAAATGTTTTTTATTTGTTTTTTTTTTTTGTTTTTTCCCCTCAAACTGCCCTAATGATTCAATAGACTTTGATGTCAGTTGAACTAATATTACCCTTCACACACACACTTGTATTGTTAGGTACTACATGTCCGTGGCCGCAGGGCATGGGCCCTCTGAGGGCTCGGCAGGATGTGCAGGGGTGGCAGACGGACACACGGGCAGCGCCGCCCCCTCCTCGGTGCCTCCGCTGAAGCCCATCCTTCAGAAGACCTGGGTCCTGGGCTTCAGTGTCTTCTACGTCTTCTTCATCTCCATCATGATCTTCCCCGCCATCTCGTCTGGCATCCAGTCCGTGCAGCACGACTCGGGCAGCCCCTGGACCACCACCTACTTTGTGCCGCTCACCAGCTTCTTCCTGTACAACGTGGCGGACTTCTGCGGCCGGCAGATCACAGCCTGGCTCCAGGTGCCCGGCCCCACAAGCCGAGTGCTGCCCGCCCTGGTGGTGAGCCGCACCGTGCTCGTGCCCCTCTTCATGTTCTGCAACTACCAGCCACGCTACCGCATGCACACCGTGCTGTTCGCCCACGACCTCTTCCCCGTGGTGTTCATCACGCTGCTGGGCTTGTCCAACGGCTACCTGGGCACGCTGCCCATGATCTACGGGCCCAAGGTGGTGCCGCGTGAGCTGGCGGAGGCCACCGGAGTCACCATGTCCTTCTTCCTGACGTTGGGGCTGGCCGTGGGCTCTGCCTTCTCCGTGCTTATCGTCCACTGCATCTGATTGGTAATGAGCATTAGGGAGAATACAAAGAGGAGGAGGGTTTGTCAGATCTTTCACTCCTCCCGTCTCCTTTCCATCAGCCGAGCTCAGCCTGGACATCCACAGGGAATGGAGAAAACACTAGAAATAAGTCCCAATGCTGACAGGGGGACATTAGTAAACTAACACTCAACTCTCTGATGAGATCAGCATAGTATTTCTTATTCATTACCAGGACATCTTACTCTGCGCATTGATGCAGGCACGAGTTTCTACTGTATGCATTACCTTTTAAGAATTTACTAATTTTGTCATTTTTAAAATTGTATTTAAAATGTGTAAATCATTTTGCTGTTGGGCATAATTTCATTGCAAAGGTGCAAATGTCTTAAATTAAAGACACTCTGGCATGATGAACTGGTCGTGTGAAAGGGAATTTCTTGTGTGTGTGTGTGTGTGTGTGTGTGTCTGAGCTAGCTTAATGGACTTCTCCTAGTAGTCGCTTTTACTTCTTTAATCTATCTCTCTCTCTCTCTCTCTCTCTCTCTATCTATATATATATATATATATATATATATAGGTATATATCTATCTGTGTGCTGCAGACGTGCACTAGTCCTGCCAAAGCAGGCGTTAAGAGTAGGAAGCTCAGAGTAAGGACCACACCCATGAGGATCTTCACCAGTAGCTTTACTCCCACATGTGTTCTTTTGCTTAGCTATTTCCATGATATTTCCCTAGAGGGAAAGATGCATTGATAAGAGAATAACCAGTACATTTGTTGCCACATTGACTCCATAACAAACCAATAACTTTTTAACTGAATGGGGAATGCCCAGTGAAATTAAACCGAAAGTGATTTTACCCATTTACCATGTAACCTGCTAGTTCATTACTATAATGTTGCAATACATTTTATTGTTTCTTTTTTGCAATGGCACAGCAAACACTATAGTGACCTTAAACAGGGCTAAGGATTGATTCACACGGGACTGCTATCAGAAAATGCTCAGATGAGTGAGAAATTGCTTTTATGTTAGCACACATCAACTGATGCAGTTACATGTTAAAATGTGTCAAAGGCAGTGAAAAACTAAATTCCAAAGTGTGCCGTACTTTTTAGATAGATTGACAGATAGACACTTTATTGATCCCCAAGGGGAAATTCAAGGTCCCAGCAGGTTAAAAAACCACACACAAATATACTACAGTGTACACAGGATAAGAAGTGAATCCACAAAACAACATGACTAGATCAACATTACTAAAAAGTATAGTAGTATACGAATACTAAGGGTAGAGATGTGCATGAATGTACTGTGGTCCAGTATGAGGTGTGTGTCAAGGTAGTAGTAGTGAAATTGAGTCCAGCAGTGCAACAGTGCAAGGTTAAAAGTCTAGTGACCAGCAATAAATATGTGCATATGTAAATATGGGCAATAAAAAATATAAGCATAGCAATTTAACAGTTCTAGTATAAAGACATGGACAATAAGATAAGGGTTTCATATAAGGGTTCATGCATCAGTCAAGTATCAAGTTAGTTATTGGTCAAGTATCAAGTTACAAGTATAAGGAGGGGTTGTGCATGTGGGCCAATGTAGCCAGTAAGCCAGTGTCAAGAAATGTGCCAAAACATTTGAGAAAAACGTGCAACCTATCAAGTATTCTATCATTGTCATGAGGGCTTCCATTTATGGAATCTACTGTTAAACACTCGAGACACTGCTCATAGGCTGCTTTTGTTTTACATACAAAACATCTACAGTCTGTGGGGCCTTTATACAGCCAAGCCCTTAAGTTGTCACCATTCCACAGCCTCAGACAAAATAACTTTGATTATGTATGCTGCAAAGTTGGTGGTTTCGGGGGTGTTGGCTGCAGAAGAGGTTTGTCGTAAATTGACAGTAAATGGTTTTAATCACCTCTGAGGGGGTAAGAGGGGCAAACATGCCCCACTGTTTTTTTTTCTTTGTGTTCATAGATTTAGGTTTGAGGCTTGAAGGTTTGGAGCATACTAAATGTTTCAGTACAGAATCTATGCAGTTTTATATTAGTGCAAAAGTAGTAGAACTGTTATTAGAAGTCTTAATTGCTAGAAATGAAACATTACACAGAATGGATTTGGAGTTGTTTTTAATTCAATTAAAATCTCTTTCCAGACGGCTTGGACCCCAACACAGAGAAGCCAACAGTGATTGAGTGTGCTAAATACCACATAGAATACAGAAAACACACTGATTAAACAAGCAGTTGGGTGGCCAAATCGTCATGTGGGATTGTGTTCATTAACATTCATCCATCAATAACCCCCCCCCACACACACACACACAAATACACACACGCATACGTGCAAAGCCACCCCCAAACAAACAAAAAAAGCCTTGAGAGCAAACCCACTTCTAGACCAGTATTCTCTCTATAAGAGCAGAGAAATAAAAGATCAGTTTCATATTTGAGGAGAAGGGGTGGCGGTCCACATTGGTCAAGAAAATAAAAAAATGACAGCAAAAACTGGCCTCGCAGGTCCTTCCTTTTTTGTAATTCCTGACAGGTACAAAGAAAAGATCAGGGCTACAAGGGCTTCCCATATCTGCAGACCTCCTTTCTCAATCAAGGCACGACCTGTTCCCCCTTACACAGCCCCAGCCAAGTGACTTATGGGAGACGATTCTAGTGCAGCCAACAAAAAAGAAAAACAAATAAAAATCTGTTGCGTTTGTACGCCTCACAAGCCTCACTAGTTTATTACAGCAAGACTAAAGTCAATTTCACGCCTACAGTGGATAATTTTGTCCCTGACTGAACTAAAAAACACAAAGAAACTAAGAGGTCAAGTCACCTGCCCAAAACAACTGTGCCCTGTCCCTGTCCCCTTGTGACATCCCTTCATTAAAAATGTCCTGTTTTTGACTTAGGTTAGTGCCAAAATGGTTATCTGGTGGTCATGTCAAATCTAAGCTCTTCTTTTTAGATTAAAAAAAAAAGAAAAGGAAGGGGAAAAAAAAATCATTTTAGTTTTTTAAAACAGGAAAGCAGCTCTAGAACAAATTCTCCTTTAATTTCCAAAGTTTGAATGGTGCTGGTCCTCCTTTTTAGACCCAAACATAGTGCTTGCAGTGTGGCAATCTCTGGGGGAAGAGAGACCCAGACACACAAATTAGTCCTTCATAACAGCAGAAATTATCACAGCTATTCAACTCAACTCATGCATGTGGTACAGACTGAAGTCTGCACTTCAGTAGCACAGCCCATTTACATTTAAACTATATTAAAACGTGTGCACGTGTGTGTGTGTGAAACTCACATTACAACGTTTAGCAGTCTGCATGCTCCTGCACCAGTAGTCAGGCCCCCAGCTGCACTGCTCCAGACCAAGCAGGTGCTTGAGACCCTCGGGGCAGGCTCCTACTTTCTGTGAACACAAACAAAACACACCCAAACTCAGATACTAGGCAAACAACCATCTACAATACACCGTACACAAAGCAGCTGAACAAGAGCAAAGTTTTATTCCCCCCATCAATATTTGAAGACCGAAATGTCCTCCCTGAAGTCAGTCCTTACCCAGATTAGATTAACCATCCCCACAGGGCCATCTCTGGAGGCCTTCAAAAAGCTCTTAAAGACCCAGCTATTCAGAGAACATCTTCTATCCTAGCACTAAAATGAACTGAAGCACTATCCCCTAGCACTATGCTCCTTAAGGTTTCTGCTATGTAGCTCGATTGTTATCCTCGTTTTGTAAGTCGCTTTGGATAAAAGCGTCTGCTAAATGCATAAATGTAAATGTAAATATTTGGCTTCAAGTCTCTAATGTGCAGAGATGATATAATTTCTGTCATATATAAAACCCACACACCCCCATTTCCATCTGTAAAGACAAAGTGTCCAGTAACTAAAGGAGCGCTCACCATGCAAACAAAGTCGGGGTCCAACATCTGGAGCAGCAGCTGCACAAGAAGAGGCTCATACTGCTCAACCAGCTGGTCACACTGCGCGCACGCACACACACACACACACACACACACACACAAAGAGAAGACAGAGGAATTAAGTGAGGGATAATTAAGACAGGAGACAGAGAGTTAAGCAAGGGGTAACGACTGACAAGTTGACCATTCTAAATGAATGGCAAGGCGTTTGTATATGCATGTAGGATTATATTTATATATACACACAGTGTGTGAATATACAGTCTCTCTAATTTAGCTCTTTTTTCTTTGTGTACATAGACTTAGGTTTGAAGGTCAAAGGGCGGAGCATACTAAAAGTAGTAGCTCTAGAGTAGCTCTAATTTGGTTACCATACATAAGCGCATTTATAGACAACGGGTACCGTGCCAATGTAAATTCATAACTATGGATTGCCTTTTTGTAATCCTACCTCAGTGCGGACAGAGTCAGGCAAGAAGTTGCACGCCTTCCTGACAGCATCTTCAATCTCTGCCTCAGTGGCATTCTGCTCCAGGATGCCGTCGATGTAACGTACGGCCATCTTGCACACATCACAGAAGCCTCCATTATTAAAGCGGTCCTGGTCCATCACAGCTGGACGAGAAAAAAATGAACAGAAAATAAGAAACTTTAAAAATCACAACTGACTTTAATGAACACAACTGACACAAAAGCATCAGTTCTCATATAGAACTTGTGTAGAAAAGTGTGAAAGTTGTAACAGCAAACATGGCCACCCCCTTCTGATAGGAGAGTGAGTGAGCAATCGGCTTCTCCTTAAACCAGCGACTGCTCCTTATTAATCATTTATAGTGTATGGTTTGTGGTGGCAGTTTCGAGCACAAACTTACGGATGTAGAGTCGACTGGCCTCTTTGCACAGGCCCAGCAGAATGCACACAGACTTGGGGTCTGCCTCCTGCACCAGCAGGTCAATGATGGCCTGGCCGTAGGTCTCGATCAGGTCCTTGCACTGGGCCGAGAGGGTCTTGGGCAGAACAGAGCACACCTTCTCCACTGTGGCAATAACCTCCTCCTGTCAGACACATGGGATGGGGAGGGAAGGGGTTGTTAGAGAGGAGCTTTTATAGTCCTTAAAAGTTCCTTGTCACAAAACACTACAAATAAAATGGTTTTGCAACGGGGCTCTAGGAACTAAACAATGTTTTCATTCACTTTGGTCGTCAAGGTCACAGCAGGAACTTTGGCAGTTTACAGAGAAAGAGGGGAGAATGACCCCCACCTCTGTCCACCTGACACAATGATGTCATTCCCCTTTCAACACCACCATCCCACCACCAGAGTGCGCTACACATGCACACACGGGAACGTCAAAAACAGGAAGTTACCCTTTTATACTCAACACTTCTGTTTTTATATTTCCAGTACTGTGACAAAATAAACACACCCACAAAAATCTCATTACACATACCCTCTATCCCCACCAACACACACCACCATTTACATGTTGTATCAACAGTGCCCTCCTCCACCATGACTGCCTGTATTTGACTCACCTCAGTTTTCTGATCCTGCAGCATGTCCTCCACCTCCTTCATCACAAACTCACAGATAGCACACTGTGGGGAGTCACGGGTGCGCACCATCTTCTGCAACACACACACCACATATTTTATAAACTGAGGCGCCTCTATAAATGTAGTGCAGTCAATAAAAATAGGCAGACATTCTTACTAAGTGTGAAGGATGGAAAATGTGTGTGTATATTTCACACACACACACACACACACACACACACACACTTGAAAGCAAGTGTAATGCCTTACTGGGCCAGTCTTGGGCTCCTCCACTTCCACCATCTTGACTGCAGGGACCATCTTGACAGCAGGGACGGACTTGACCACCTTTGCGGGCATTAGGGTCTTCCAGGGAACAGCCTTCACCACGGACTCACAGAAGCCAGCACGGGTACAGATGTCACGGGGTTGCTGCACAGCACAAGGGGGAAGAAAGAGGAAGGTTTGTCCACGACACTCACAAACACACACAACAGAATACCCCACCAACAAAGCTCATGCATGACCTTCCCCACCATGAGCCATTACAGCGAACACATGCTCATAGACACAGACACATGCAAAATGCAATGCAGACATATGCAAAACCAATTTAGATCATAAGCCCAAGGAACGCAAATTCCCAGCGGCCATACAAACACACTCTTTTATTTGTTTATTGCTGGTGAGTCGTTAGTCTGTTAGAAAATGAAGGTTACAGTAGGTACTAAAGGAGACTCTTGTTTAGATCCTCCTGACCAGACAAATACTCCGAGCATTCTTGTTTACGAGGGGAGTTGCGTTTTCATACTAAACCAAGACAATAGAGCAATAGATGGAGAGAAAAAGTGCGCATTTCTACTTTGACCCCAGTAATAGTTATATTGTAGTTATTTAGAAATATGAAAGCTAAAAGATCACAGGTCCATGGAATATAAAACAGTCCATAAAAAAAGAAAAAAAAAAGCCTTTAAAAACACAGACCACAAACATGTCTACTTCTGTGAACAAGATAAAAAAAGAGCACTGGTCTGTCCAAGTAGATATCTTAACACATCATCAAATTTAAAACAAAAAAGGGATTAGATGTTATACTAGTACATGCAAGTAAGTTGAGGTTAGCAAGGGGAGAGTCAGGTTTGTAAACACAGGTCACACACACACACACACACACACACACACAAAAGAGGTGGCAACAAACAAAGAGGTGGCAAGACCTACCTGTTCCTAGATGGGCAGCAGAGTTAACCACAGCAGAGAGAAAGAAGAAAGGAAGGGAGAAGGAGGAAGAAAAGCACAAGGAGCCATATAAGGAAAAAAGGAGAACAAATAAAACAAAAAGAACCCCAATTAGACATATCAATATAAATCAATAAAATCAGATACACCAGGAGGATTTCAAAGCATGAACAAGTTACCAGAAATACAGATTACTAGTACAGATTCTGTCAGTTCGACGCAGATAATCTTCTTTTATTAAACCAAGCCATATTAATATTAGGAATAAAAAGCCATCTGAACTCCTTAATGCCGTTAAAGACCTCTGGAAATGCCAGTATTATGTTCAACACCAATATAGTACAGAGGATGATAGTTTGTTGAAAAAATGGTTAAAGGGATGAAGGCAGTACTGAGGTCTGTGTACTCACCATAGACATGAGCTGCTGGACCACCAGAGGGGCGTACTGGCTAACATACTGCTTACACTGTAAATGGAGGGAGAACAGGGGCAAAAATAAATAAACATTATATTTATGGGGGAAGAGAGAAACCACCACACACAAACAAACACACACACGGGCATTGCCATTCAATCAACAGTTAGGCTTCAACATTTTGGTGCAATGCAAATCCAATTACACAGGAATCAAATCTACAAACGCTAACAGAGACCAAAACAATGCAGGTACTGTTTTGAGCTATGGGTTCAAGTATGGGGGGGG
>JAGFZM010000606.1:131605-160226 GCA_017657215.1 Limnothrissa miodon
TGTGTGTGTGTGTGTGTGTGTGTGTGTGTGTGTGTGTGTGTACACACTTGAGTGCAGTGTGCAGACCCTTGGGGCGGACCCAAACATACCATGTCAGAAAGGCCAGGCCCCAGCAGGTCACACTGGCTCTCCAGCTGAGCAATGAGGGCGTTGACAAATGTGGCGTTGCTCTTAGCCTGCTCCTGGGCATCGGTCAGGAACTTGACGCAGTCCTCGCACACGTCGCCGTTCTCCTACAGCAGGAGAACCAAAACTTAAGAACACTCAGAAACTTCTAGAATTTACCCACCAGCTTAATAATGCACTTGAAGTTCGATGTATTTGTGCCATTTACAGATCCGATCATAATTTTATTGCACAAGCAGAAAGACATGCATTTTGGTAATCCAAAGCATAGATTATAACAAAAGACGTGGCGTTATAAAGAGCCCCACACCTCTTTCTTGGGAGTGTCTTTCTTGGGGGCCTCCTCTTTAGGCTGCTGGGGGTAGAGCAGCTGAGGGATGTTCAGCAGGAACGGTGCAGCCCTCTGGGACAGGTCCACTTGGGGGATCTCGTTGGACAGGAGCTCGGACTGGGCCTTGGCAAGGGCCCCCTGCATGCTGCTGCACAGACCCATAGCACCGCAGGCAACACTGGGATCCTCCTGCACAACACATGTCACAGGGAATATTATGAAACACAGACACCATTGTTGCTCAAGTTTAATGTATTTTACTGTCATAAAATACAGTGCATTATAATGCTCTGCTCTCAGACAACTCAAGAGATGCATGTTACAGCTTACATAACAGGGAAAAACCTAAACAGTCCTTCTATGCACTCCTAAATCGTGATGCTTGGCATCCAAGGCACTTCAATCACAAATATCTGGAGGCTACATGGTCGACCACACAAAGCCCCATACTCCTCCCTTTGATGAGAAAATGGCAAGCAGAGCCTGGCAGATGCCTGTGCACGTTAATTCCAGCATTGGTCACTCACAGCCCAATGGCCACTACTGAAGTTAGACTCAGGAGTTAAGAGGGCACATCTAAATCCTCTGATCTCCTTTTAAATCTAAGAAGGGATTCAGTGGTGACAGTGGCCATTCCCCAAGACTGCCACTAGCCCAAGGGAGGGTTAGTGCGCGCCTGACTCACAAAGGGAGGTCTGTTCGCCCACCCATCTGCCTTTTGGGAAGCACTCTAAAGGTCACCCACAGACTACACAGTCTCTCCCCTTACAAGAGATGGCAGTGTGAGAGTGTGAGAGTGTGTGTGTGTGTGTGTGTGTGTGTGGACATCCTTCAGGACCATTAGGCAGACACAAATAATATGACATAAGGCCAGTAGCCAGACAAGAACTCAGTGCTAAATTACACCCGTCAAAACAAGTTGTTGTTGTTACTGCTGCTCCTGAAGCGGAACAACTTTCCTCTAAATGCAACTGAAGACTCTCAGAGGTCACTCAGGTTGAAAAACTACACAGTGAAGACAGCTCTCTATTTTTTATAACCTCCTGCTTATCAGCATAGCCTCTGCAGGCAGATTTTAACAGCACTAACCAAATACCCATCTTGAAAATTGTTATTTTCAATAGCTTCCGCAGCACAAGACCAGCAGTGCACGCTGAACAATGCCAAACCACTCAGCAGGCCTTTCTGCTACAATGTGGTTCTTGAAATAGACCATTATTTGAACGCACTGACAAAGGCAATGCATCTGCTTCCCATCAGAGAGGCCCTTTAATCTTCCACTCATTAGAGATTTAAAGCTGCTCACTCACCAGCTCGCCCTTGATGATGCCAATGATGATGGGGTAGTAGCTGTCCACAAGCTCCTTGCACTCATCAGCAAGGCCCTCGTCAGGAATCAGGGTGCAGGCCTTCTCAATGTAGCTCAGGATCTCAGTCTATACACACGCATAACATTTCATAGTGACTGAATTAGTAAAGCCCGCATATCCACAGAAACTGCTGAAATGAACTGCAAAACGTCTAACCAAACTAGCTCTGCAAATGAAGAGTGATCAGGTGACCGCAGTAACATGGGTGACAAGAGAAATCATGGACATAATAACCAAGCCCACCTCTGTAGCATTATCCTTCAGGAGCTGTTCAACAACGATCAGCACTTCCTTGCACAGGTCACATGGCACCGATTTCTACAAGATAACAGGTAATGTTATGGCAATTTACAGGAAAGAGGAAGTAAGGAAAGAAGAGGAAGTAAAACTATCTAAAAAAGGTGAATAAAGGAGAATGTTATGTGGCAAACATACCATCTGGGGTTTATTCCACACGTTCTGCTGGCAATGGGTCACAGCACCACAGAGGGAAGCAGTCTTCACATTCTGGCACCAGTAGGGAGGCCCGCGGGCACACTGCTCTGTCCCCAGAAGAGGGGTGGCCACAGCTAGAGGGTGATTAAAAATAGGGGGAGAAGGAGAGTCGAAGGGTTATGCCATGTTTGTTACGCTCACTGTCAATCAGATCATGTGCATGAAGTGATGCCCTGCCAAAAGGCCTTGGGTCCAGTCAGAGTAATGCAATAACATTTCAGGTCAAGCCAAGGAGAAGGAATGATTCAACTCACACAGAACAGCGTCCTTCATTTAATAGTTGTACAATTATACCAGGTTTACTCCCTAAACTAAACAGTCAGACTGACAGGTGAACCTGTGGCCGATATCAAATGCTAGACCAAAACGTTCAGTCATAGCTAAGCAAAACAAGCCAAATCCCTTCAGCTCAATTTCTCAATCCGATTTGCACAAATCACAGCTTTCAGAGAAGGGACATACTTGAGCCACCAGTCTGTAACATGAGGTCAAAAACAAATGTTTAGGACAATGGAAAGTACAGAGACAAGTCTTCCTAGTTCCCATTTTCACTTCCACTGTAAAGAAATGCAATCACACAAGGGTAGGCCAACTGTGTGCTGGACAAGGATACCATGAAAGAAAGAAAAATGTTTGCCACAAAAGCCACAGGAATCTTGGACAGGGAGTCTAACAGTGATGTAGCCCATAATCTTACCAAACACCCACTATCAGGTCAGGTGTGACTACAAGCTGACAAAGTCAGGTGTTTACAGAGGGTAATGTGATACTACCCAACTCTTTAACAGGGCAGCACACCTGGGACTGCTCACCAGTCACAAGACTAAGTCTAATACAGGCTTTTCACCCTCTTAAACAGCACATACCTCCTAAAGGAACACTCAAGTTGACTTTAGCCATCATTGATCATATCAAAAAAAGAACACTGCATCCCTCACATAGGTAGATGCAGCCTATGGGTTATACACCACCATGTATAAAGGCTGTCTGGGTGGTTTTTATTAGCGTCATCGCCCTGACCCAGTTACTTTAGACTATTGGGAACAAAAGTTACATGTTTATGAGTGGCGAAGCACAAGTGTGCAAAAATGAGCAATAAAGCAGAGCAAGCAATACTGACTGGTGAGAATATGGTCCGTATCTGTATTGGCCCATAGCCATAGTAGTCATCTGACCGCTGACTACATCTAATCATGCACACATTAGTTTTTTCACAACTGTATGGAAGCACCTTTTTTGCCTCTAAACAGCAAAGTATAGACAAAGTCACAAGGACGGGTGTGCTGGTATTTTTAGACCACAATGGTCATGATTTTCATGAAGTGAAAGAGTGGATCAACCACTGAGTCACCATCACATGATGAAAGAAGCACTGTGCTCAGCGAGGCCCTGTCATGCATGTTAAACACAGCCACCCCCACCTGTTTTCATACAGACTAGCAGAGACGCCAAATACTAACAAGTCCAGACACGAGGCAAGGCAGTGTTTCTAACTTATACTTAACCTCTGGCTAAACCGACTGGAATAAGATAACAGTTCAACCTTCGTGGCCCTGAGTCATACACAAGTGAGTTGGTTGGAATTGAGAAATGAATAACCACAAGCAACTCCGGAACTAAAACAAAAACCCTACGCAACATACCTTGCCATTTAGAAGACCCACTAAAGTAAAACACAACATCTCATGGAATAACGTCAAAGCATCTCGTTCATTAAGAAACTGCAATTGTCTCTCCTGATGGGCTTCAGTCCTCTTACACGACGTGACAAGCAATAAATAAATAAATAAATAAACAAACAAACAAACCAAACAGATTGTCCAATGCATTGTAACAGTAATGTGAAACTGAAATCGAGATCTACTTTATTAATATGATATATAAAACAGAAACTAAAAAGGATAACAGCTTGGTTTCATTGTGTGTAGGCTACCATTTGAGTCATGGGCGTTTACTCAAAACCCCAACAATATTAAGAATAACTAACCAGAATTGGTTTTTAAACTGCACTTTTTCTTTACAGGAAAAACAATATTGCACAAAAACAACAAAACTGTAATCGCCGAAATCTTCAGTACAAGCAACTTGACACGACCGACTTTCATTAGTTTACGACCATTGGAGAGTTACAAAACATGGAGGCAAAGATAAAAACAAAGCAGGCAAGCAAAAACAACACACGAGGCCAGGCCACGAAATAGGTAACGTTCACGTTAGATTTCGGAGAACAGTAGCGTATCTGAACACAACCAGCAAAAATGATTAAGAATCTGACAAAGAGTACAAACTCTGAAAACGTTAAGTGAACATTAGCATGCGAAAGCTAAATTTACAATCTGTGGTGTCATACCTAGCAGTCAGATAACGGTATCTAATGGATAAAAGTATACCATTTATAACCATGGTCAACTGGAACAGTCAATATTGTCGACTTGCACGCAACCATCGGAAGAATACATGATTAGCCATAATAACAATTGTTACTAATGTTAACAACCTACAGCCAACTTTAAAACTGCTAAACTTACGCCAAGTAAATATTAGCTTGCCGTTAGCGGTTTTGTACATGGCAAAATAACTACATTGGTCAACTAAATGTAACGTTAGGTTAATTGCGAAGACATTTTTGCTTCAGGTAAAGGAGCAAATTGGTAAATTTATCATTGCGTAAGCACCGCTATCGATAGCTAACGATGGCTAACCTAGCAAAACAAATCGGATAAAACAAACGTCAGATAAGGTATTAGCTGTAGTTAGCATTATAATTTTGTTAACATTTTGATGCTTAACTACAACAGTACGGTTTTTTTTACTTCATAACAGCATAGCCTTGCCCTCTAACTAGTTTTGCGTCTACATTAGCCAGCTAACGTTAGCTTAACGATAACAGTGTTAACGTCGCTTTGTTGATCCTAGTTTGACTCGTCAGTGACTGAAAAACAGAATTGTTAATCATTAAGTAATCAGTGCTGCTTTCACAGACATCTTACCTGTCGTGATAAAAAGAGCAAGAAGTAACATGATGAACTCTATTTATCAGAAAGTGATTTGATTTATAATACTATCTGCGCACTCTCCCTTCGGCTATGCTGCTAGTCTACTGCATTGCAGAGCGAATGTTGTACCGAGTATTTATTGTGACTCAACAGTCAGGTGACTCGGCAGACATGTGACGACTGACGAGTTGTTTTTGGAGTGTGCTCTTTCTCAAGTCGGTCTGTAGGCTATGCCTCAATGTCGCCTCCCTCTGTAGCTTCTTGTAAAAAATGTTACAGAACATTTTGTACTTGATGTCTAGATCTTCAGGTCTCGCACTTTGAGGGTAACTTTTGCTAAGATGAATGACCATAAAAAGTTACCTGGTAGCTTTTTGAGAAGATGTAGGGCTATTGTCCTCTTTCTGTGTCATAGATTTCAAGATTTTGCTTCAAATGAACTGCGTTTATAGCACTCATAGACATTTCTGAAAGCTTTTCACATTAAGTATCTTGATCAAAGACACTATTCAGAGCTCGAGCCCATGTGACTTTTGGCCTATTTTAAAACAAGCACCAGCTTATTTCTCTCTAGAATCCAGTCCTCTCATTCAGTTTACATTGTGTATCAGGAATTCACTTTAGGTTTCACCTGATAGACATAGGTCACTGTCCATCAGACCAAGCCCTCTCTGTTTACTCACTTGAGCTAAGTGGGGCAGAACAGTAACTTTGGTTTACACTAAGTCAGCTTTCCTTTCAATGTCAGAATGTGATCAATCATCTAGTGATAACATGATCAGTGTAGGCTGACACAAAGCCATGGCTGATGATGTGAAATTTAAGCCTTCATCTCATGACTAAAGGGTATTTTGAAAGTGTTGTCTAGGACAGAATAAAGATAAATAGCCTAGCACAAGCCTAATATTTAAATTAGGCATTGTTGTAAATTCCATTTGACACATACTAGCATATGCAATAAAATATATATACAATAAAAGCATATGCCTAGACAACTGGCAAAATGTAGATCCAGGGAGGATGCAGGGTACATTTTAACCGCTGTCATCACGCTTCAGAACCAATTTTAATTTAGGTTAATGCTAGGCTTTATGAAATAATTTAAATTTGCTCTTTAAAATGCTCTTTATAGAATTTTTAATGTTTTCTTCACATTTATAAGCCATTCACAAAAATTACTATGTGGTAGTCCTGATTCATGCTGTCAATCTAATAACATTTTACTAAATGCTTCCTGGAGCATCTCCATCAAGATGGTTTGGAAGCTTCTTCTTTTGCACAAGTGTGCATAGGTCTTATTGTGTGTTTACCTAGGGCTCCAAACAAATCTTCTGATATCCTCCTCTCCTCTAAGGCAGGGGTTGTTAAACTCCTGAGAGTACTGAACCGGGCTAAATTAGTATAGCAAGCTGTGCATGGTGCAGGAGTTGCTTGAACTTCTCCAAGGCCTTAGGACCTACATATTACAAACTCCCTTTTCCCAATTATTCCAATTAATTCATTCTGTTTTAAGGAAATCAATTTTATCTTTGTTCCCATAGAAAACAGGAACATTTATTTAACTTTTCAATTGTAGGATAATATTAAGTATTCATAGTGTTTAATTAAGGAAGTCAAGTCAGTAGTTACACTTTTACCAGTCTTATTTAATTATGTGAAATTTTTATATAATATTTGTGTGAGGGGGAAGAGTGTACTTGTGTGTGTGTGTGTGTGTGTGTATACACATCTCTGATTGGAATACTGACTGGTTGTTTCAGATTTTCATGTATCGACAGTAGGACACAACATTTGATGGAGAGAACAGGTAGATATTGTACAGTCATGCACAGACAAGTGAAAGAAATACATATTCGGTGCCTCATGTGGGTAAGGAGTTCACATTCAGTACAGGCTGTAGTTTTAGTGTGGGCCCGCATTTGTGTATGACTGTTGGCTTTTACACTGGAATAGATGGTGAAATAAATGTTAGATTGAGTTGTGTATCAGTGTATCTAATACTCAGTCATTTCTGTGAGTTAAAACTTAGTCCTGTCAGCTCCTTAACATTGTATATGATACTTATCAGCCTGGCACAAACAGGACCTTTACAGTAAAGACAAGGGTCTAAAACTAAGGCCCAGGGGCCATATACATATCAATGCTTTACTAGAGACTGAAATAAAATGGCCTTTACATGTCATTTATGTTACTTCACACTACATCCATCTGCTCCTGGCAAGGGCCCTTTATCAAATTTTATAACCAAAAAAGTTTCAAAAAGTTTGCCCACCCCTGGTCTAAACATATCTGTTTGTCAACCCTGGTGGAAGAGACTACACTCCACAAGACTTTCAGTTCGCGGCTGGGTAAGTAGATTATCCTGGCTTGCGCAACAAAGCTCATGGGAGCTTAGTCTGGCCATCCTACATTATTAAACGTCTTCTGGGAGGTGGGCTTAGCCTGCGTCCATCAGATGCCTCTGTATACTACTTGACGAATCTACAACCAATCAGACCACTCATTACGATGACGTATGCGTAAGCTCTTTTCTCATTGGTGCCCACAGATTTGGGAAAAATAATTCCTCTATAACGGCAGCCTGGCCAGACTGACTTGCTCACGAAATTGAATGTAGCATCACAGGAAGTATGGGCGGGCCCAGGCTATAAGAAGATTAGACGAGTAAGAGAATAAATTAGTTACAGTACATGAATGTTTTGAAATTTTGCAGATGAAATATACTAGTAAAACCTGGAATAGGTAATTGTGATTATACCCATCATGATACGAGTTGTATGTTCTTATTTTGTTGTGGACTGGACCCAAGCTTTCAACTCAGATCTGCATGCAAAACATATAGTGCCCCATTGGTTCTGCAGAATAGTTTACAGATCCCTATAGGCGAGATCTCAGAAATGTGAATTTATGTATTGAAGTATCAAAAGTAGTGACACAATATTTGATGGAGAGGACATATTGTCCAGTCATGAACAAACAAGAGAAAGTGATACATTTAGTGTTTCACATAACTAGGTGTTCACATTTAGTACAGCACATTCAGGCACTTGTTGAGGCAAGTGTGTGTGACTTTGAGTGTGTTTCTGAAACAGAAGAGAAGTTACAAATACAATTTGCAAGAGAACATAGCGTAACACTAAAAAGACAGTGACATCTTTTATTTCAGTTCGCTGATGAATTTAAGCCTAATAATATTTTTATTACATGACAATCAGATAAATTACTTATTGTGATTGGTCCATTGAACCCTTACTGAAGAGTATTTAATCAGATACCAGCAATCTAAAAGGTTTCTCAGTAACAATACACATAACATTAATGGTAGTGGGAAAAGAAATTAGTCTTTTATGATAACAATACAAATGTAAGATTAATTTAAGAAATGTAAGATTAAAACGTATGAAAACGCTTTGTATTAGCTGTGTTTTTTTCATAGCATGTCTCTCTCTCTCTCTCTCTCTCACACACACACACACACACACACACACAAATATATAACATAATAATGGGTAACCATCATGTCTTGCAAAGCAGAAAACCTGCAATGAACAAAGTGACGCAACTTACAAATGTAATTTATTAATTATGCTTTTAAACTCTCAACAGACATCAACAGAGACCACAGAGAGAGATGGCTTGAGGATGGTGTTAACTCCTGTGGAATAAAAGCATGAAAATATTTGTCATAAGCCACAAGGTCAGTCAGACAACTTGACAACAAGCTATGTGCGTATATATATTATAAATCTAATAAAGCAGAAATCAGCGACAATAATTAAGGTATCAATGAATTCATAAAAACCTTGCATTAAAGTCAGCTCAGAGTGCTGTCGGATTTCGGAGATGGAGGGCTGCAACAGTACGAGACAATTTGAGGAGGCTCTTCCTTCTTCAAAACGGTAGGCCTGACAACGTCCACATCACGTTCCAGGTGATCAAGCAAATCACTGACCATATTTGGAGAACCATAAAAGTCTATCAAAAAGTACCCTCCACGTATATGTCGCAAGTTGTGTTTAGAAATCTGGTAAGGAAGCCTTCGTTCGCCGAGGTTTTCCAAATCCCTTACTATGGCGCCCCGTTGCATCAAGGTCTCAACTGTACGCCGAAGAGCAGCGGTTGTCTCAGGCCGTTGCATAGCCTTGAGAATAAGCGATAGTTCATACCGTGGCATGTCTGATAAATGACTTTAAGGTTGCTATCAAAGAGTAAAAATTGTCTGATCATTTAGCGAAGCATTACAGAAACTGTAGAAACCATGCCAGTTCAGTGACCTAGGAAGCAGCGCGCAGTTTGATGACGTTTCCCTTCATGTTTTCCTTTGACGCCATCTTGGCTACTGGAATCATTATAAATATAACATTTTGAAAATATAAAGTTGATCTTAACGTCAAAAGTCACCAAACAATAAGTCTATTAATAAGACAATTACACAAAATCTCGATTAAGGGGCTTTAAATTTATGAAGGAGGCAAATGACGCACCTCTTCAGCGACGACAATGCCAAGAATCGACACGCCTCCCCACGAGTCGTGGAAAGATGGCTGCGCAGGGTTCAGTCCCCAGCGATTTGTACCAACATATTTATACGTTTCTGTTGGAGAATAAATTCTCGAAGGCAGCAAAGGAATTTCTAAAACAATCTAAAGTGGTAAGTGCTAATCATCCTATGAGTTTTCTGAAAATGATTGTCTTGTCGTGGTTCGTTGTTACTGGTGCATGCTGAAAGAGTTCCTAAGAACATGCCTGTGTCGTACAGTTTGTTCTGAACACGTGTTGCCAGCAACGTTGGTCTCACTTTTCCACGATTAGGTTTTTATCCAGTTGTTGCGTTTTTCATGTCTTATCTTGTTTATATGCTGAACATTTTAACAGACACAAATAGGGTGTGAATGTGAATATCAATTGTTATCCGAATAGCAGCCAGAAATCCAGGAACTATACACACTTGATTTACATTATATATTTTTAAAAGTTATTACAAGAATTTATTCACAGTTTATTTCAAGACAGTTTATTCACGCAGTATTTAACAATTTACCTAAGGTAAAAAAATATATACTGTACGTCTATGTAAACTAGACTAGACTGTAAATTAGATACGTAATTGCTGAAATCTTTCTCACCAGAAACCCCAGGACCAAAATGAAACGGGTCTCCTTGACATCTTTAATTTCTGGGTGAAGTAAGTATGCTTACGTTACCTTTTGTCAAAGATTTGTGTTGATCCGACCATTCAGTTGCATATGTTTTTCTTGTCTTGAAAACTCCCGTCTCAGTGTGCACTTGGGGAGTGCCTTGTAGCTGTAACATATGCAGTCCCTCTAAAATCTATGTTGAATCTGGTTTTATAGGTATGCATTCATTTGCGTTTATGCTCTGAATTTCTTTGTGCAGTTATGTTGCAATTAAGCCTTTCTGTTCCATTATAATGCTAAACTGTCGGTGTCTATCATATCCACACAACACCTCTTTAGATCACCAGAAGCAAAGAAACGCAAGGCTGTGACGGATGGTCCTGAAGCAGTCAATGGTCCTTCATCCAAGAAGGCCAAAAAAGATGCAGAGAGTTCTAGTAGTGACGAGTCAAGTGATGAAGATGATGCCCCTGCAGCAAAAACACCAGCAGCAGGTACATCAAAGCAGAACTTCTTCGTCACCTCAATTCTGAACTTTTCTGGCTTGAATTGGCTTTATAATTGGCCATTCCATACCTGAAGAGCCATGAGGGGTAAATGTAGAATTTGGTTTCACAGCTAACTGCACACATTTAACTGACATTGAGAATGTATCTTTGAAGCAACTCCTGCTCCAGCTAAGTCCGCAGCTGCCAAAGCAGAGTCCAGCAGCAGTGAGGACTCGAGTGACTCTGAAGACGAAACGGCTAAAACTCCTGCACAGGTGGGAACGTGAATGCTTGACCTGCATGTGTGTGCCTTTACCAATTTCACCACCTCAGAAAATGTGTGGAAATCCTGTAGCTTTGGTTAACTATTTGCATCTTACCCCACAGAAAGCTGTTGTTGCTCCAACCCCAACCACGCTGCCAGCTGCAGCAAACAGGAAAAAAGATGAGAGCTCCAGCAGTGAGGAATCTGATTCTGAGGATGAGGCTCCAGCTAAGCCTGCAGGTATGCAACCA
Source organism: Limnothrissa miodon (assembly GCA_017657215.1). NCBI lineage: Eukaryota > Metazoa > Chordata > Actinopteri > Clupeiformes > Clupeidae > Limnothrissa > Limnothrissa miodon. The sequence continues at coordinate 143,066 of JAGFZM010000606.1, forward strand.
TGTTTTCTGCTTAGCCTGTTATCATATTTTCACATGTGATGCAGTGATCTAGCATAGTTATTTTTGTGGGGCAGCCAGGCAGTAATACTTTTCAAATTGACCTAATTCCTCTGCTTATTCCCTTCCATTGGCTACTGCAGACAACAAATGTATTACATTTTCACATTCACAATATAACTTTTAGACTTTTTATACTTAAAGAAATGATGGGTAAACTTTTTTTTTTTGGGGGGGTGGCAGGGCACCTCTAACAGGAATTTGCATCGGTGTGCTGCAGAGTTGTAGTTAAACACAGAACAGCTACTTTGAACCGGTCTTTGTAATGACTTGCATAGTCTGCTACTTAAAAAGTCTAGAAGAGACGAAAGCCCACCACTTGTTGGACTGTGCTGACTGTGTTACTGTCAAAGCCAATGGGAAGATAAATAAAAACCTCCACTGCTTTCTACTAGTTGGACAGCTTTTACATTCAATATGTTTTCTAATATGAAAATGATTGTGAGCACAAAGAATGTGTTGATAAACAATATGTGGTAAAGGTCAGCAGCTAAAAATAACTCCTCATATCCTGTTTTAATTGCCGGAGGAAATCATTTTGAGCCGAACACAAGAATCACAACCGACTAAACTTGCAAACGTACAATGACCAAAGCTTGGTAAACATCACTGTATCTACTGTAAGTCCATCTATTAAACTGAGCAACTGGGATTATGTAGTATGCATTCTAAAGCAGGTGTCGATATGGTGTCTGCTTTCTCAAAAATTACTTTGGCGGGGGCAAACCCACATCCTTTTTTGGGCATTATATTTATTTTCCCCTTGATTGTGTACATGGATTGCTTCCAAAAGCCCAGAACATGCTGACACACCTTTTAAGCGGCTTGGCTAGGGATGAGTGAACCATGAACTATAATCTTGACCTTCATGTGTGCTGCTTGACAGTAGCCCCTCCCAAGGCTGTGGCTGCTGCTAAGACGGCAGCTCCAAAGAAGACATCAGCTCAGAAGAAAGCGGAGAGCAGCAGCAGTGAAGACAGTTCCAGCGACTCCGAGGATGAGGAACCGGCTAAGGTACTCTATTTAGCACTCGTACAGTGTGGCTTAAATGTTGAGATGATGACTTCATGCATTTATTGTCTGCTGGGAGAATGTTGTCTTGGGCTTAATTGTCTTGTCTGGCACAATTGTTTTGGTGTCCTAGATACCAAATGTATACCTGTAACGGCTAAAATCCTTGGAAGATTGTCAGTAATTCGATTTTTTTTTTTTTTTTTTTTGTCATTCTTGCATTTTAAAATTCTCAATCTGGCTGTTTTATTCTTCTCCCAGACCCCTGCTAAAGCTGCAGCACCAGTCAAAACCCCTCCTGCTAAAGCTGCAGCACCAGTCAAAACCCCTCCTGCTAAACCTGCTGCCCCAGCGGAGTCCAGCAGCGAGGACTCTTCAGATGAGGAGGAGGTGGAGAAGGAGGCCCCTCCCAGCAAGAAACCTAAAACTGGTACATTAGAGACACACACACCACTCACACACACTCTGGTATCAGTGCCCCCCCCCCCTCATCTGCCTTTTGCCCGAGTGTTGATTTCCACAGGGCAGTTATGTTCATGCGAGTAATCTATTATGTGTCTGTAGGTACAACTATGTGAAGCGCTTTATATGCATGATGTTCTCCACAGGGCAATACAGTGCTGTGCCTCCACCTTCCACCCTAGCAGCGGGCACCAAGGCCACAGCAAAGGAGACCACCTCTGACAGCAGTGACGACAGCAGTGATGAGGAGGAGGAGGAGGAGGAAGTGGAAAAGAAGGCGGCACCTGCTGCTGGTGGGAACTGTATTATAGATCCTGTACTTGAGCTGCTCACAGGTAGTTTGTGGCCTGCTTTGTTAACTCATCTGTGTTCTCTGTTAATGCAGCACCCGTCAAGAAGCCTCCCGCTAAGCCTGCTGCTGCCGCTGCTAAGAAACACGAGTCAGATTCAGGTATGTTCTGGGGGGGAGGGCAATGAAACGCATAAACAAATTGATTTCCTTATTACAAACGTCAGTTCATATTGTATTGGGTTCTTGAACTCTTTGAAGTAAGGTGAGACTACAAATATGGTGTGCCCAGGTCAGGGTCGGGTGCCCAGAGGGTCGGGATTTTTCAGCTGGAAGAATGTCAAGGGCAATTTTAGACTTTAAATGTACCTTTCATTGGGAGTGAGTGTGTTTGGAGACTTAATGGAAATGAATAGGCCTGTGCTCTGAAATGGCAATGAGATGGTTTGTGTCCGGAACACCAAGTGTGGCAGTCTAATTTGCAAAGGGCACTTTCTCAGTTTTTTTTGTTTACCATAAATGCCACACACACACACAGGCAGAATGTTTAAAGCATCCCAATGATGCTCTGATTACAGATTCCAGCTCTGAGGATGAGGAAGAGCCAAAGGTCACTGCCAAAGTGGCTCCTGTAGCAGCACCAGCAGACAAAACCCCACCCGCTAAAGCCAACGCCGCTGCTGAGGAGGAGTCATCTTCCTCCTCCAGTTCTGAGGACGAGGAAGAAGCAGCTCCAAAAAAGCCTGTGCCAGCTGTTGCCCCTGCAAAGGCAGCTCCTGCAAAGGCTACCCCAGTGAAGAGCACTCCTGCGAAGGCCCCCGCCTCTGAGGAAGAATCTTCAGACAGCTCTAGTTCTGATGAGGAAGAGGAGGCTCCGAAAAAGGCTGCTCCTGCAAAGGCTGCTGCTGCAAAGGCTACCCCAGCTAAGAGCATACCCACTAAGACCCCTGCCGCTGAGGAGGACTCTTCGGACAGCTCAAGCTCTGAGGAGGAGGAAGAGGAGGCTCCTAAAAAGGCTGCTCCTGCCAAGGCTACCCCAGCTAAGAGCACACCCGCGAAGGCCCCTGCAGCTGAGGAAGACTCCTCGGAGAGCTCAAGCTCTGAGGAGGAGGAAGAAACTCCAAAAAAGCCGGCAGCTGCTCCCGCCAAGGCTACTCCAGCCAAGAGTACTACTGTGAAGGCCCCTGCAGCCGAGGAAGAATCTTCAGACAGTTCCAGTTCTGAGGAGGAGGAAGAGGAAGCGCCAAAAAAGCCTGCAGCAGCTACTCCTGCCAAGGCTACCCCAGCTAAGAGTACACCCGCGAAGGCCCCTGCAGCTGAGGAAGACTCCTCGGACAGCTCGAGCTCTGAGGATGAGGCTCCCCCGGCAAAGGCCACACCCGCTAAGGCACCTCCAGCGGCGAAGGCAACACCTGCTAAAACCCCGCCGGCTAAAGCTGCCCCCGCCAAGAAAGAGGAGTCTTCTAGTTCAGGTGAGCAACCCTCATGTTTACATGTTTTATTTGATATTTTATAGGATCATTTTCCAATGATGATCCACACATGCATAGACTTGAGTGAGAAATCTTGCTGTCCTCAGTGAGTGCGTTTGTGTTGATGTTACCGTGCAGAATCCGACAGTTCTGAAGATGAGGCTCCAGCAGCCTCCAAACCAGCAGCAGCACCCGCCGCGGCCAAAGCAGCGGAGAGCAGCTCTGACTCCGAAAGCGACAGTTCAGACGAAGAAGAGCAACCCGCGGCCAAGAAAGCCTCAGCGGCTCCACTTGCAAAATCCACACCTGTGAAGGCTGCCGCTCCACCTGCCAAAGCAGCAGAGAGCAGCTCGGACTCCGACAGCTCAGATGACGAGGAAGAAGAAAAATCTGCAGCAGCCGCAGCCACGCCTGCTAAACCAACGCCGGCCAAGGCTGCCGCTGCCAAAGCAGCTAAACTCACCCCTGCCAAGGCAGCAGCCAAAGCAGCAGAGAGCAGCTCGGACTCCGACAGCTCAGATGACGAGGAAGAAAAACCTGCAGCAGCCGCAGACACGCCTGCTAAACCCACCCCTGCCAAGGCAGCAGCTAAAGCAGCGGAGAGCAGCTCCGACTCGGACAGTGACAGTTCAGACGATGAGGACGAAACACCTGCTTCAAAGAAGGCTGCAACCCCAGCCCCGGCCCCTGCAGCAAAAACGCCGCCAGCTGCACCGAAGGCGGCCGCAGCAGAGTCCAGCAGCAGCGAGGAGGACAGCTCCAGTGATGAAGAGGAGGAAACAAAGGGGAAGGTTGCAGCGCCTGCACCTAAATTGGCAACAACCAATGGCAAGCCAGCAGCGGCCAAGCCGACCCCGGCCTCCACCCCGGTAGCTAAAGCCTCCGCCAAGAAGGCCCAGGAGGAAGAAGAATCATCCAGCGACGACAGCTCAGACGAGGAAGAGGCAGAAGCGGCTAAGCCAGTGGCGAGCACACCGGCTGCCAAAAGCACACCGAAACCTGCAGCGAAGCCCGCTGCCAAAGAGGAGAGCAGCTCGTCTGATGAGGAAGATGATGAGGAAGAGGCACCGAAGACGCCAGTCACTACTCCTAAGACCCCAGCAGTGACTCCCATCATCAACGGTAGGTTGCTACTACTGCAGAGGGGGCATTCGCTTTCATCCCTAACAGTGGAGTTTTCACCAGGTGAAGGCTTAATAGGCAAATGTCATATTGTAACATAATTTCATGACATAATCTCAAAGAACAAATCCTAATTCAGGCTCTCAATTCCCCTAGGCACAAATGGTAAAAGGACAAGAGGAAAAGATGAGGAGGAGGAGGAGGAGGAGGAAGAAGAAGAGGAATCCTCAGCAAAGACCCCTAAAAACAAAAAACTGAAAACCTCCACCCCCCACTCATTCCCCAAGGCCGGTAAGAAGGTAAGTGCTTTCTTCCATTCCAGGGTACGGGTTGAGTTTGTGGTACTGCTATCAGTATCAGGCTCTAGGTTTGCCATGGCTAAAGCGCTGGTGTCAGTTTGAGCTAGACTACATTCTTATCTTCCCAGGCTGGACTTTTGATTTACTTGAAATTTAATGATGTTTAATTTGTTAGTAGCTATAAGAAAAGAGGGAAAAAAAGAGCATTGTTGTGTTTCTGTGCTGTATACTTGATTTCAGTTAAAGTATATACACTTTTTTCCCCCACCATCTTGATATTTTGTCTTTTTGGGGGTACAAAGTGATTTATCATTTCTTTCTTTTACTGAAGAATGTTCCTTTCCGAAGAGTAAGAGAAGAGGATGTTGAAGTAGACCCTCGGTTGGCAAACAACTCTTTTGAAGCCAAGGTGAGAACTTAAAACCCTTGCCTTTTCTGCCAATGAGCATGTAAAGGATTGCATCGAGTATTGTGTGGTGTTTTTAAATGCACTTTTTTTGCCGGTTTCAGAAAGGAGCAGATGGGGACTGGGGCCAGAAGGCCAATAATGTGCTCAAGTTCACTAAGGGCAAGAGTTTCCGCCACGAGAAGACCAAGAAGAAGCGCGGCGGCTACATTGGCGGCGCCATCTCCACCTCTGTCAATTCCATCAAGTTTGACAGTGACTGAATGCCTCCCAGTGCACCCCCCCAGACCACCTCTTTCTCCCCCTTCTGGACATCTAATACCCTTGGACCTTCCCCGTTGCAGCTCATAGCTAGGGCTGTCTCGGCTAGCTGACCTCCCTCCCCCCGACCCCTCCTGCAGCACTGGTGAAGACTGGCGAGGTAGGAACACTGCTGTGGAAGGGCGAGACGGCCAAACGCAGTGCTGCGGGAGGCAGGTACTGAGGGCTGCTGGGCAGTTGTGCCTCCCCACATGCTGGGGAGGGGGCTGGTCTTCCTAGTCACTTTTAAGCTGGCTGCAGTAACAGACCTTCTCCACTGGGCGGAGCCAAAGGAACACTTTCAGATTGCGGTTTGAATGATGTGGAATAGATGGATGATAAATGGATGAGTTTTTTTTTTTTGTCTTAAGGGTAAATTAACCCTTGGAAAGTTTGGATGGTGTTGCTTGAATGGAAAGACTTAATTTTATACAGGTTTATTTTGGATGTTTGTAACCAGTTTGATTTCAAGGGTTGCTTGTCCATGTGTTTGTGACCTCAATTTCGATTGTAACGTTTATCTGTTTCCTCGTTTTGAAATAGGGAATATTTTAGTGCAGCCTCTACATCTGTGACTGACTGGATGCATTCTGTCTATGGATGGCATAAAACTGAGTTGGTAACTCCACTGTTTCTGTTATATGTACTGTATGTTTATACAACTGCTTGCATATCATAGGTTGGTTGTATTTACTTTGCACCTCCTGAAGCCATAGTTTTGCTATGTGTAGCTTTGTTCGACTGCTCAAACTGTGGTCCATTCACAGTGACCAAGTACTCTTTTACAATCACAATGTTATAATGAGCCATCTCCTTATCATGGACTTGCTAAACCTTTCTGTTTTATTTAGAAGACAAATATTTTACTTACAGCTACAGTGTTGCACTGTGCGTGTGTATCTCTCTCTCTCTCTTACTTTCTCATGCTAATATAGACCTTAATTAAAGGTGAAATAAAGAATAACTTGTTATTGCTTGTTTTTGGTCACTCATGAGAATGCTGTGGTTTGTGTGCAGCATGGGATGCACTGAGGTGTGCCTATTGCATGAGTTGATTGCCAGGCTTGGCTTAGCCAATCAAGTATTTTTACCCCCCTCTAATTAGTAGTGTTGTGGAAGGCTCTCGGGACCCGGAGCTCTAACGAAGGAGCTGCAGTCTCACACCTGCCTGTTCCATTGGCGTCTAAAGGAGAAGAGGGAAGGTGTGAAGTGGTGGTGGTGGTGGGAGGAGAAACGTGCCCATCTTCAGGGCAGTCGGCGCTGGCGGCTTTTGTTCAGGTCCACCAGTTTCCCTGAGCTTATCTCCTGGGTGTTGACCTCTCAGTGTGTGTAAGCCGCACCCATAACTTCGATCTAAAATCTGCACATTGACCTTTTGAAGAATTACTCACCTTCAGTGCCTCCAGGGAAGAGCTAGCATTCACCTGACCCATGAGATATGGTGGCTTTAGCCCTTTCTTATGGTCTTTTATTCTTTTTAACACAGTGGTTTGATTTTTGCAGCCATTTGCTCACAGGCACCTACAGAGCTTTTTTGCAACATGGTGGCCTCAAAGGCTGCGTTCGATAACATCCACTAGTTTGCCACTGGCTTAACCAGACGGGAATCGACAGCAGTAACGGGAGCAGTGATCCTAGATGCGGTATCCCCTAAACTGGAGCTCTGCCAAGCATTTGTTGCTGTTGCTGCTCTGAGCTAATGTGCTTGATAGACCTGTAAAGATGAGTGGCTGCACTGTCCCAAAGGCTTTAATTGAGGGAACACTTATTAAGACACACATGTCCTCCAGCGAGTATACTGCCCTTGACCTGAGATCAGCGACTGCATGCACTGGATGAAAGGATGGGGCTCTATTAGACAGAGACCGGGGATAGTCCAATACGGTGATGAAGTGATAAACCTGGCTTAAGTTCACCTCTAGAACTTAGTAGCTGTTTGCTTGTTTAGTTAAGAGAAGGGCTTCTATCATCAAGGTTGCCTTTACCTCAGGGTAAACTTACCCAGACTTGCACTTCACCACAACGTTAGACGCCCCAGGCTTGGGCATGCTGTCTTCTGTTCAGCTCATTTAGTTTAAGCAAGTGAGATTGCTTATGAGACATCACCGCAGGAAGTGTAAGATCTTAAAGACCAACAGACTGTTACATATTTTGCTTAAAGGAATGTAATATAATTTGCTCCGTTGCTAGCCGAGCCATCAATATTCAGACTTTGGAATAGTTATTTGGTTACAAAAACTGGCTTCGGAGTTTACAGGTACAGGTGGCGTTGCATTTTAAATAAGGGACTTGATAGTGTACATCTGTTACCAGGGTAACACAAGCCAAGGCTAATGGACAAGACGAGCATTCAGTGTTAATTAATGCTATATTTATTCTGTGTGTTGCCAAATGTGTGGTTGTGGACAAGACAAAGCTCCATCCTTGAGAATGAAAAAGGATGAGAACCGCCCCTCCTGTCCATTTCAATTAGATGAAAGTGCTGACTCACAACCCACACATTAACTCCCTCAAACACAGACACACACACACACACACACACACTTGCCGCCGGCAACGCCTTTTTTAAGCACACACTCTTCTTTGCAACACCTTGTTTTTGTCCACGACACCACAATGTTCTTGTGAGGCTGCAGAGGCGTGTGTTTTAAGTGCATCTGGGTGTAGCGGGGCTGTTGAAAATGTAACTAGTTTAATAAAATACATGACCACAGAGTTGTGAAAAAAAAAACTTTATATTTTTATCTAGAGGCATTCTTTTTACACCAGTTTCTACAAAGTCACTCAGGCATAACAAACATCCGCAGAACAATATTGTCAGAAGGGAACGTGCGTTGTGCAACTGGAGCAGATGAAAGCAGCCATGTGGTTTCATTAAGCACACAAAAACCAGCACACAAACAAGCACCGACTCAAGACTTCAGCTCTGCACGCATACACACACACTCTCTCTCACACACACGCTGGTTGGCCTAAAGTATAATATCTGTAATAGGGGCTATACAGTGCAGAATGGCCTGAGTCGCACTCACACTGAGTGTACTCAGTCAAGGGAAGGAGATACAGTTAGTGGGCTAATATCCAGAAATCTATCAGTCTCCCCTCCCGTATGAATAATGAGCCTCTCTCTGGATGCAAGGAGCACTAATGAGAATGAGACGGAGTGTAAAAGCACATTGATTGGTTTTTATGCGGTGTTACATTTCCCGCTTTGACCGGGAAAGTCGACTCATCCAAGCGGAGGTAAATACAAGCATTACGCCGCTGCACTGGCGATGCGCAACTCTCCTGTTGTCTCCCGCCTCCCCCGGCCTCGCATCCTCTGCCCAGTCGCTTACGGGCACACTGCGCCACACTGGCGTTCTTGGCAGACACTGGCAGTGGTGGCGGCGGCGGTGGTGGTGGTAGAGCCGGAGGAGGAAGCAATGGAGTTGTGCACGCGCATGATTGATTGGCCTTATCAGGTGTGGCATCTTAATGAGTTCCTTAGCACAATGATTTATTTAAATCTGGGAGGGAAGAGGGAGAAAGAGGGAGAGAGATAGAACAACATTTTGCTGATGCCAGAATGCCTCGGGCATTCACTGGGTTTCTCCTCTTAGTTCTTGTCCACATAACACCCCACCCCCTCAACCCCTCCGCTGATCCTCAATCCCACCCCCCCACCCCCTCCGACCCCACCCTACCCTCTCTCTCTCTCTCCTCCTCCCTCCCTGTTCTGTGTCTTTCTCTCTGTCTGTGTCCCTCCCTTGGCACTAATGGGCTTTGGGGGAGGCAAAATCCCAGGCGGTGTCCTGGGCACATTTCCACATGGCGCGCACCAGCCTTGTGAAGCCCATGTCCTTGGGCTTCTCCAGGCCCCGCATCAGACGCTGCTTCATGATGGCTATGAACTCCTTATTGCTCAGCTCTCCATTGCCTGAGACAGTGTGCATCAGAGAGAGAGAGAGAGAGAGAGAGAGAGAGAGAGAGAGATATTATTATTTGGGTCTTATCTTGAAGTTGACATATTTTCTGTGTGCTGGACCCAGTGCTGGACTGTTTAGTTTAGATTCAAGTGATGAGTATTGTGGGCACAAAAGTGCTCCCTGAGTACACAAAACAAAACAAAACAAAGGATTTCCACACCAGGGGTGTTTCCCTAAACCATAGCTGCTTACTATGCCACTGAAATAACAGACCACTTAACATGTCACACACTTACCGTCACAGTCGAACAGTGCAAACACCACGTCACACACATGGTCGGAGAGCTCCACTTTGGCCACAGTGCGAGCCACCTGCTTCATGGTAGCTGGGGGAGGAACGCAGAGGAGGAAGGCTGAGAACTGAGATGAGGTGTCTAACAGTGCACAGCTGGAGTTCTGCGACTATCAACATTTCTATTCTACAATGACAATGTTGTCATAATTCAGCATTGTAGAATCATCATTTACAGTTATTTGCATGTGGATTTGATTTTTTTAACCAACATTGCGGTCTCCCTTATTATCTGTCGAACGTCTGTCTATCAGTGCATCCATTTATCTATCTATTGATGAAGTGATAGATTCAGAGTCTTGTATGTGCAAGCCTTTATTTTCATTGTGACCAAAATAAAGGAAACAGAGAGAGATGATTAAGGAGAGATAAGAGGGGGTATACCTGTTCTCTCCCCACAGCATATATATAGAGAGAGACAGAGAGACAGAAAAAGGAGAAATAGAAAGAATTTGGTGACGAAGGATCAAGGATGGTAGTGGGGACCGTGTGGTTGTGAACTGGATTAGGAGGATATCGTTTTAGTGTCTTACTGAGCTGGATCAATACCAGATCCACTCACTCCCCTGTGTGGAAGTGAAATCACACAGAGGTGAGCCGGAGACAGAACAAGAGCAGGGGAGAGATAGAAAGAGGACAGCAGGGGATCCTAAGACAGACAAAAGAATAGAGAGAGAGAGAGAGATGACCATTGACAGAGACTGGTCAGGGAGCACAATGTAGCAGGCTACAGGGGAACCAAATTGAAAAAAGGAAGAATGGACAAATAGGGGGCTGAAGGAACAAGGAAGCGAGCGCTTCCTAAACCAGTCTGAGGAACATCCATCTTAGGAAGACAGAAAACTGGGCAGCCTCCACACCAGACACTGCCTCCAGGTCACAACAGAAACACCAAAACAAACCAAAAAAATAATAATGAAAACAGGATAAAGATGACAAGGTGATAAAAAGGCTCTTTAGTTGCCCATAAGGAGCATAGATTCAATCATCTTGTGGATAGGAAGAGGGGAGATGGGAGGAAGAAAGAGATACACAGAGAGAGAGAGAGGGATGACAGAAGGAGAAGAGAAGAAAAAAGGTTATTTTGCACCGAGACAAATCGATTCCCATATAATCAGTTCTGTGTGGCAATGCGCTGAGCGATATAATTTAACTGTCTGGGGACAAAAGCTGGAGCAAAAGTAAACAATACAGACAGACAGAAAGGAAAAGAGAGAGAAAGAAAGAGATGGAAGAAAGGACTGTGGCAGAGAGAAAGTGAGGGGAAAAAAAGGATCAAGGTAATCAAAGGTAATGAGGACAAAGTGGTGGTGAGAGCCTAGATGGGTGAAAAAAAGCACCAGAGTGAAAGACTGACACAGTAGGTTGACCAGAGATAAAGGACAGAGATGGAGTGACTAAGGACAGATGCAGAGAATGAGAGATGATAGGTAGAGTGAGTGTACAAGTGAGTGGTTGGGTTGCCAGGTCGGGCAGTGGCAGACACTAACTAAGCTCCAGGGAGTGGTGGCTATGGTGGAGTGTAATGATCCTGAGAGACAGAGCTCCCTGCTGGGCCTACAGGTAGTGGCAACTCCCCTGACCATCACCTCATCCAGCCACCATTACCAACGCCCACACTGTCCAGTACACCTACCCACTCACTCATACACGGTCAGAAATACATGGTCTGACCCACTGAAGAACATTGGCCCTAAACACAGTCACAGGAGAACTACATGTACTGTACACTGCACTTTGCATGCAGAGCAACACTCGCCCAATGAAGTAGAATGAATACCCTCACACACGTATACACATATACACACTCACACACACACATTCAATTCAATTCAATTCAATTCAATTCAATTCAATACTCAAACATACATACAAACAAACATACTCTCTCCCTCTCTCTCACACACACACACACACATACATTTCCAAATATTCTTTTCACTTTTTCACTCCTAATTTACAGGTGATTTCCCATTTTTGATTCACTTTTCAGACACGATCAAAGCGGTTGATGCGTGGCCCCCCACTTCTTCCATTCGGCTTGTTCTATGATGTTTCTGCTTCACCCTCGGAAGCACATTTCCATCACACGGGGCAACGACCCAGTGAGGAAACAAACACCTGCCCTCCGGCTGCCAGCACACACCCCTCCCCAAAGGGCACTTTTGATGGGCCTGTCAGTGGACTGGGTGAGCAGAGAGCTGAGGGCTGCCTCGCGATCCACAGCCCATTTCAGGGACTGCCAAGATGGGACGGTGTGTGTGTGTGTGTGTGTGTGTGTGTGTGTGTGTGTGTGTGTGTGTGTGTGTGTGTGTTGGCTATGTGAAGTAGGCATCTATTTCAGGGATTGCCAACATGAGAAGTGTGTGTGTGTGTCCGAGGGCAACGATGGGCAGTCGGTGCACCAAAGCCGATGTGATCAGACTCGGCCGGAGTGCCGAGTACTCGACTGGCGGCTCGACTGCTGCCTCTGGCAGGCTGGCACGCTGTCAGGGTGTTGATTTCGGCAAGATGGAAACCTTTCAAGGCGAACGAGCGAAAACGAGTGGGAGCGAGAGAGAGAGTGTGGAGGAGAAGTGATTGGCAGCTGAGGGCAGTGGAGTGGGACTGGTGCATAGAGCAGCGTCCATCTGTCACCCTCCCCAAGACACAAAGAGAAACACAGCACGCAGAGAGATACTGTAGATGGATAGATAGAGATAAGGTGGGGGAGAGAGAGAGAGAGAATGAGAGAGAGAGAGAGGGGGGGTATGGGTATTCTATGAACCTGAGATAAGAGCCAGTGAGGTAAATGGGAAGCAGATGCTTGAGTGTTAAATAGAAAACCTGCACCACTTGATACCTATGAGAGAGGCTGAGAAAGAGGGAGAGGGAGAGAGAGAGAGAGAGAGAGAGAGAGAGAGAGCAGAGGAAAGATGGAGGAAGACTGCAAAACACAAAGGAAAACGAGAGAGGGCAATGGACACGTGTAGCAGTGGGCCAGTGGGCGATCAGGCAGAGCTGGTACCTTTGTCTATGGAGGCTCCAGCCATGTGGTAGAAACTCAGGGCCGTGTCAACATCATTCACATTCTTCAGGAAGGTGAAGAAATTCTCCACCTCTTCAAATGTGATCCCCTGTAGAGGGAACAAGAGAGGCAGAGTGTGTGAGAGAGTGAGAGAGAGCGAGATGATGGGGAGAGATGAGTCATTTAATTAAACCTCATTGAAAAAATCCACTTGATTACTATTTCCTGTTGCACTGTGAATGCTAAGAGCCTGATTAAGATACAGAGTATACACACATATGCATCTGCATTCTTGCACGCACACTCTCACACTTGAAGACACACACACACACTCTCTCTGATACACACACACACACACACACACACACACACACACAAAGCCAGATAAAAAGAGAGCATCTGTATACAAGAGAATTTAAAGTGATGTAATACTAGTTGTCTGCACCTGCCTCTTTTACACCGAACACCCGACTAAGCACAAACACACACCTGAGGGAGGCCGGAGAGAGAGAGGAGAAAGGATGTGACGGATGAGACAGAGGGGAGGCTAAATTAGAGGAAGACTTGTCAGGGGAACTTAAGGCTCATAGAATTGCTGTGGCAGACAGAGCCCATTTAAAACTGCAGGGTTTTGTATGCACGCAAGCGCATGTATGCATGTCCGTGGTCACATTTACATGCCTGCCTGTATTAGTGTCTACGTAGAGAGGTGTCGGCATACATAGGCATGCATACATTTGTTGGCACAAGCATTCACACTAATGTTTTTTAACACTTTCAATAAGCTCAAAATGATCAGCTATATCTCAGACCAAGTGAACGTTGGGACAGAGTGCTGGTGTTTCTGAGCTTTAGTGTCTGTGTGTGTGTGTGTGTGTGTGTGGACACCTTCCTGCAGTCCCTGCAGAGGGAGGCATTGAGGTGAATCAGGATATGGCTGATTGAACTCAGACGGTGTGCATTAGCCTTAGCCCCATAGGGGGCTGGGACAGGCACACAGGTGGTCCCACGGCCAGTCTCTCTCCATCTTGTCTCTGCAGGAACATCTCCACCTGCTTTTCCAAGGTCAAGTCCCAATGTCACTTTCGAGTCCCATTGCCTTGAGCACTGAGAGACCTAGAGCTGGAGTCTGGAGTCAATCTGTTCGAGGGTGGCAGGTGTTGTCAGTAGAAAAAAGATGGAGACAATTTTGTACGACAACATACGAATAGTGTAATAATATTTATAATTTGTTTTTCTGTGCCTTGTTCCGTCAGCGTTAGTTGCTAGTTTGCAAAATCAGTGTATGCTGCACCACGTTGTCTCAGACTTATTCCTGCTGAGCCGAGAGAGAGTGAGGGAGCGAGTCAACCTCGACCAACAGGGCTATCTATAGGAGTACGAGTTGACCTGGGACGATCCCTTTAACTGGCATATCTTGCTTTTTGAGTTCAGGGCTTAAAGCTAGGAGCGACCACTGTTATTCAGCACAGCACCTGTGTCCTCCTGGAGCACCTGTGTCCTCCTGGAGACTCAACTCTTTCAAAGAAAGTGAAAATAGGCTGTGAAAATAGGCTCTTTAAGATGTCTGGAAAAAAAAGAAAGATTCTTATTCAGTGCTGATGTTTGCCTTAACTTGTATCTGAAGACCCATTAAGAGCTTAACGTTTGGTCATGAACTCTCAATCCTGGGTGTGCTGTGACCAGCAGTCCCTTTCCAGTTATGTTCCCAGTATATTTCTACGGGGGAGGAAGACTTATCCATCTAACGGCTTTATCTGTGCTCAGCTTTGGCTCCAGTTTATTAGTTTGAAATTGAAACAGGAAGTGGGAAGGGAGGGGTTGTGGGGATAGGTTGCGGAGCGAGATAGAAACAGGGAAAGAGAAAAAAGCGGATGGAGAGAGGGGGGCATAGAAAGAGAGAAAGGGAGAGAAAGTAGGAGACAGGCAATAGATAAGCAGTCTGGTCCTCTCTTTGATGAAAGAGACTTTGCAATGGAACCACACATACACACACATAAATGTATGCGCACGCACACACACTCACACGCACTTGAAGGATAGAAGCTTTGCAATGGAGACACTGACATACACAAACACAGATAGACTCACTCACTGGAAAGGCATTTGGAGACACCGTCACTGTCACTGACACACACACACACACACATATATATTTATATATACTGAGTGATGGGCAGGTAGATAAGGCCTGTGACTGTTCTTCTCTAGTGATGGATTACCCATTAAACTCACACAGCACAGATATGGAGGTCAACACAGAACACACATACTGAACACACGCACACACACACACACAAAAACTCACAGAAAGTGTCTGCGCCACTGTGTGTGCAGGTTTCTGTGTGAGTGTGTGTCATTACCTGTGCATCTTTGAACATCTTCTTGAGGCTCTTCTGGGTCTGTTTGAGTTTGCGGGACTGCACCCCACTGTAGGCCAGGAGCATGCCTCCAAACTGCCTCTCTGTGATCCTTCCGTCCGTTGGGTCGTTCCTCTCAAACTACACAAAGGGAAGAGAGAAAGACAGTGTTGCCTGGTTAGTGTGTGTGTGTGTGTGTGTGTGTGTGTGTGTGTGTGTGTGTGTGTATGAAAAAGCAACAAACGTGTCTATCGGGTCAGCCTTGTTAACTTGAGACAGGTCTCATCTGATCTTTCCTTCCCATTGCATCCCCCCAGGTAACTACATGTGTGGACTGCTAGCAAACCAAATGTGCACTAGCCATCACACAAAGAAAAGAGAGAGTAAACTGTAAACTGGAAGCCGAATCTATGTGTGTGTGTAGCATGTTCATCTGGATAGGGGCTGGCTTTATCTATGTCTATGCCATTCCATAGCATTTGCAGCACAACAATGACAGCGTCTCAGCGCCGTTATGTCATGTCAGGTCAGGTCAATAAACCAGCAGTGAACCTAAAACTGGAGGTGAGTGTCTGGCAGTCTCAGCACTATCCTAGGCTGCCAGAAGAGCATGCACACACACACAAACTTGCAGACATGTACACACACACACACACACTCACACGCACGCACGCATAAATACACACGCACACACACACGCATAAATACACATACATTACACACACACACACACACACACACACACACACACACACGCATAAATACACACACGCACGCACAGACACACAATCTAAAATTCCATTGTATTCCACGCATATTCATACCCATACCCATATACTCAAACATCCACTCAGACACACAGCCCCTTGCAGACATCCTGAAAGCCCATGCTCATGACTAAGGATGAGGAGGGGAGTTGTGTGCCTTGAATGGCAAACAGGAGGAATCCCTTATTCTTCTCAGCTATGCTAGAGGGCAAGAAGCAGACGCTAGCCCCAGTCAAGAGTCAAGTTTGATCTTAAGGCCTGTTAAAGCTAGAGCCACATTCTATTTTATTTGTATCACTGGTAGTTGCACTGTACTTACAAGCTACTAAACCAAAATATTGTTGCCCATAACAATGTTGTGACTACGGAAAGCACAACCAATCAAACATGACCAATACACACTGAAATACTGTTAAACGATGAGGATGGGTCCCTTTGCTGCAGGTTCATTTTTAAGACATAACACTTGGTCACATTTTTTGGTCACAACTTTTTCAGAACTTGCTGAAAATCAGGCAATAGTAGTGTTGTGTTGAAACATATTTGCATGGTGCAACCCATTCAAGTTAGAAGGCCTGGCATCAAACACCAGAGTTAAAATTATGCCCAAACACATCTCTCGTGTGCTTTCAAAGAATTTTTACCATATGATGTAATGAAAGCAGAATAATGACCTCATTCTGACAGACCCACTACTGCTGATATATTTTCCAAATGCTTTTATCCAAAGTGACTGCCAGAACAGAAATGATGTGTAAATCACAAGCACTCGCTGAAAACAACAGTCTGGTGTCAGGAAGTGGAAGGTGAAGAGGTTATGATGTCATTCACAGGGCCCTCTGAGGGTGTTGTGGGCGAGAGGGAACGAAGTCGTTAAATCATGGCATGCTCACTCAGTTGCTAAGCAAAGAGCCACATAGGGTTAAGGGGTTGGCTGTGGAACAGTGTGTGGTGCAGGGGTTTTGAATGAGAGGTGTTCCTAATGCTGCTTAATGCTGGAAGCCAAGGCACTGAGACAGAGCTCTCTTGCAGCGACTCTGTTAATGCGGACTTTATCTGGGTGTGACCAGAGGGCATGAGTGTGTGTGTGTGTGTGTGTGTGTGTGTGTGTGAGGACAGCACTGCAGTAACTTCTGATGAAACTTAGAGCACATGGGGAATCTGCCAAAGTGCATAGAAGTGAACCTGGTAGAGCGTGTGGGCGAGGAAGGGAGTGTGAAAGAGAGAGAAAGAGGCAGAGAGAGAATGAGAAACAGAGAGTGTGTCCGAGTAAAGGAAAAGGGAGGGGGGAGAGAGAGAGAAAGAGAGAGAGAGAGAGAGAGAGAGAGAGAGAGAGAGAGAGAGAGAGA